>CM057089.1:1935000-2465000 GCA_029959045.1 Taenioides sp. WSHXM2023 | reverse complement strand
AGGATTAGTCCTGTTTTAGTCCTGCTTTCGTCCTGTTTTAGTTCTGGTTTAGTCCTGTTTTAGTTCTGCTTTAGTCCTGCTTTAGTCCTGCTCTAGTTCTGTTTTGGTCCAGTTTTAGTTCTGGTTTAGTCCTGGTTTAGTTCTGGTTTAGTTCTGCTTTAGTCCTGTTTTAGTTTTGCTTTAGTCCTGCTTTAGTTCTGTTTTGGTCCTGCTTTAGTTCTGCTTTAATTCTGTTTTAGTCCTGTTTTAGTTTTGCTTTAGTCCTGTTTTAGTTCTGCTTTAGTCCTGTTTTAGTTCTGGTTTAGTCCTGGCTTAGTCCTGATTTAGTCCTGGTTTAGTCCTGGTTTAAAGTTAGCCTCAGTTTAGTCCTGCTTTAGTTCTGTTTTAGTCTTAGTTTAGTCCTGGTTTAGGATTAGTCCTGTTTTAGTCCTGCTTTCGTCCAGTTTTAGTTCTGCTTTAGTCCTGCTTTAGTCCTGCTTTAGTTCTGTTTTGGTCCAGTTTTAGTTCTGGTTTAGTCCTGGTTTAGTTCTGGTTTAGTCCTGGCTTAGTCCTGGTTTAGTCCTGGTTTAGAGTTAGTCTCAGTTTAGTCCTGCTTTAGTTCTGTTTAAGTCTTCGTTTAGTCCTGGTTTAGGATTAGTCCTGTTTTAGTCCTGCTTTCGTCCTGTTTTAGTTCTGGTTTAGTCCTGTTTTAGTTCTGCTTTAGTCCTGCTTTAGTCCTGCTCTAGTTCTGTTTTGGTCCAGTTTTAGTTCTGGTTTAGTCCTGGTTTAGTTCTGGTTTAGTTCTGCTTTAGTCCTGTTTTAGTTTTGCTTTAGTCCTGCTTTAGTTCTGTTTTGGTCCTGCTTTAGTTCTGCTTAAATTCTGTTTTAGTCCTGTTTTAGTTTTGCTTTAGTCCTGTTTTAGTTCTGCTTTAGTCCTGTTTTAGTTCTGGTTTAGTCCTGGCTTAGTCCTGATTTAGTCCTGGTTTAGTCCTGGTTTAGAGTTAGCCTCAGTTTAGTCCTGCTTTAGTTCTGTTTTAGTCTTAGTTTAGTCCTGGTTTAGGATTAGTCCTGTTTTAGTCCTGCTTTCGTCCTGTTTTAGTTCTGGTTTAGTCCTGTTTTAGTTCTGCTTTAGTCCTGTTTTAGTTCTGTTTTGGTCCTGCTTTAGTTCTGCTTTAGTTCTGTTTTGGTCCAGTTTATTTCTGGTTTAGTCCTGGTTTAGTCCTGGTTTAGTCCTGGTTTAGTTCTGGTTCTTGGTTAAACCTGTTTTAGTCCATAAACCACTGCTACTTAGTTGGTTCTCGGTGTTAGAAAGTCCCCAGAATGACTACACAAAGTTCACTGTGTCACTTTTGTAGTAATGGGTTAGCTATCAGCTTGTCTCCATGGAGATGTTACTGCTTCACCTGGAATGTTCCACAGTATGCCATTCAAATATTTACCATTTATTAAGTTGCACATGTTTTTATTGCTCAAAAATACACCGTAAAGCATGCCTTAAGACTATAAACTTGGTCGCCTCTCCACAGACCTGACCTATAACTTTGCCTAGTGTCTCCTGCTTGTATCCATGGTGACAGCAACATCTTTATGGAGACAACCCTCCAACCAAAAAAGTTACACATAGCACCTTTAACCAAATCAGGTGCTGGATGCATTGATACTTTGCAGTGACATGACACTGGCGGTGTTCTACATGCATGTCTATGGTGGAATGTTCAGCAGTTACCATGGAGACAAAATGCATACATTTGCAAACACTGCCTTGTAAGTTTTTAAATACAAACACAAGATGGAATTAAAGAACACATTTTCATTTTCCTGTGATCAGTCCAAGCGTTCATGGTCCTGTTTAGGAGTTTGATTTTCAACTAAAAGGTGAGAGTGACTAACGAATTACACAAATGAGCTTTAAGTTATAATCAAACTATAATGATTATTATTAGTCAGATGTTCTGTTCCACCTTGTGATGTCACGGCTGCTACCTTTCACCTTTAGTTCAGTAGGAAATTCCAAGGTTGAAATGATCCCAAAGATTCTAGTGAAGGTGTATGGACTTTAAAACCACCGTGGAGCACTTCCTGTATTACCTCATGAGATCACAAAATGGACATGTGTGAATGAAACAAAACACAACTCCAGGTGTGTTTGTGATGAGGAAACAACATTAGAACAGATCAGAAAACAGTGTCATATGGGCCCTTTGAAGTCTAACTTGAGTAACTGAGCTTCAGACAGAACAGTGCTTCTAGATAGCTTCACCCCTAGGGAATGTTGTTGTCATCCATTGCAAAGTGTCACTACTGACTGTTTGACTGACTCTTTGGTGTATGGTGAGTATTATGGGATATCGAGTGTCCTCTGTTTACTGGAGCATGCACAAACACACACAAACACACACTCACACACACACACAAACACAAACACACACATACACAAACACAAACACACACGCACACAAACACACACATACACACACACACACACACACACGCACACACACACACACACACACACACACGTATGTCTCTAATCAAATCAGTGCGTTGCTTCGCTGCTGCATTCATTACACACTCATTAGCATATCAATTAGAAGAAGCACAGCTCATGTAATTAAGCTTTAGCAAGAGCACCTGCTGCCTCTGACCCCCCACACCCCACAGCCCACCCACCTACACCAAGCTCCACCCACACACTCCCACCCACACACACACCTCCATCCATCTGAGCTGTCGGAATTCAACTGGAGAGAGAGAGGAGAGAGAGGGAGAGCGGAGAGGGAGAGGAGCGAGACAGAGAGGAGAAGAGTGAGAGAGAGAGAGAGAGGACAGAGAGAGAGGAGCAAGAGAGAGAGGAGTGAGAGAGAGAGGAGAGAGAGAGAGGAGAGAGAGAGAGGAGCAAGAGAGAGAGGAGTGAGAGAGAGAGGACAGAGAGAGGAGAGAGAGAGAGGAGCAAGAGAGAGAGGAGTGAGAGAGAGAGAGGAGAGAGAGAGAGAGGACAGAGAGAGAGGAGCAAGAGAGAGAGGAGTGAGAGAGGAGAGAGAGAGAGGAGCAAGAGAGAGAGGAGTGAGAGAGAGAGGAGAGAGAGAGAGGAGAGAGAGGAGTGAGAGAGGAGAGAGAGAGAGAGAGGAGAGAGAGAGGAGTGACAGAGAGAGGAGTGAGAGAGAGAGGAGAGAGAGGAGCAAGAGAGAGAGGAGTGAGAGAGGAGAGAGGAGAGAGGAGCAAGAGAGAGAGGAGTGAGAGAGAGAGGAGAGAGAGAGGAGTGAGAGAGGAGAGAGAGAGAGAGAGAGGAGAGAGAGAGGAGTGACAGAGAGAGGACTGAGAGAGAGAGGAGAGAGAGGAGCAAGAGAGAGAGGAGTGAGAGAGAGGAGAGAGAGAGAGAGGAGAGAGAGAGGAGTGAGAGAGGAGAGAGAGAGAGGAGAGAGAGAGGAGCAAGAGAGAGAGGAGTGAGAGAGAGAGGAGAGAGAGAGAGAGGAGAGAGAGAGGAGTGAGAGAGGAGAGAGAGAGAGGAGCAAGAGAGAGATGAGAGAGGAGAGAGAGAGAGAGAGGAGTGAGAGAGAGAGAGGACAGAGAGAGAGGAGTGAGAGAGATGAGAGAGGAGAGAGAGAGAGAGAGGAGTGAGAGAGAGAGAGGACAGAGAGAGAGGAGCAAGAGAAAGAGGAGCAAGAGAGAGAGGAGAGAGAGAGAGGAGAGAGAGGAGTGAGAGAGAGGAGAGAGAGAGGAGTGAGAGAGAGAGGAGAGAGAGAGAGGAGTGAGAGAGAGGACAGAGAGAGAGGAGCAAGAGAGAGAGGACAGAGAGAGAGAGGAGCAAGAGAGAGAGGACAGAGAGAGAGGAGCAAGAGAGAGGTGTGAGAGAGAGAGGACAGAGAGAGAGGGGAGAGAGAGAGAAGAGAGAGAGGAGTGAGAGAGAGAGGACTGAGAGAGAGAGGAGAGAGAGGAGCAAGAGAGAGAGGAGTGAGAGAGAGAGGAGAGAGAGAGAGAGGAGAGAGAGAGGAGTGAGAGAGGAGAGAGAGAGAGGAGAGAGAGAGGAGCAAGAGAGAGAGGACAGAGAGAGAGGAGCAAGCGAGAGGTGTGAGAGAGAGAGGACAGAGAGAGAGAGGGGAGAGAGAGAGGAGTGAGAGAGAGAAGAGAGAGAGGAGTGAGAGAGAGAGGACAGAGAGAGAGAGGAGTAAGAGAGAGAGGAGTGAGAGAAAGAGGAGAGAGAGAGAGAAGTGAGAGAGAGAGGACAGTGAGAGAGGAGCAAGAGAGAGAGGACAGAGAGAGAGGAGCAAGAGAGAGAGGAGTGAGAGAGAGGACAGAGAGAGAGGAGAGAGAGGAGTGAGAGAGAGGAGTGAGAGAGAGGAGAGGGAGAGGGCGAGAGAGAGAGAGGAGTGAGAGAGAGAGAGGAGAGAGAGGGAGAGTGAGAGAGGAGAGAGAGAGAGAGGAAGAGAGAGAGGGAGAGAGAGAGGAGGAGAGAGAGAGGGCGAGAGAGAGGAGCGAGAGAGAGAGGAGCGAGAGAGAGAGGAGTGAGAGAGAGGGAGAAAGAGAGGAGCGAGAGAGAGAGGGCGAGAGAGAGGAGCGAGAGAGAGAGGGCGAGAGAGAGAGAGGAGCAAAAGAGAGAGGAGCGAGAGAGAGAGAGAGAGAGAGGAGCGAGACAGGGAGAGAGATGGGAACAGAGAGAAGCGAGAGGGAGAGGAGAGAGAGGGAGAGAGAGGGGAAGAGAGAGAGGAGCAAGAGAGAGAGGAGAGAGAGAGAAGGGAAGAGAGAGGACAGAGAGGGAGAGGAGAGAGAGAGGAGCGAGAAAGAGGAGTGAGAGAGATGAGAGAGGAGAGAGAGAGAGAGAGGAGTGAGAGAGAGAGAGGACAGAGAGAGAGGAGCAAGAGAAAGAGGAGCAAGAGAGAGAGGAGAGAGAGAGAGGAGAGAGAGGAGTGAGAGAGAGAGGAGAGAGAGAGGAGTGAGAGAGAGAGGAGAGAGAGAGAGGAGTGAGAGAGAGGACAGAGAGAGAGGAGCAAGAGAGAGAGGACAGAGAGAGAGAGGAGCAAGAGAGAGAGGACAGAGAGAGAGGAGCAAGAGAGAGGTGTGAGAGAGAGAGGACAGAGAGAGAGAGGGGAGAGAGAGAGAAGAGAGAGAGGAGTGAGAGAGAGAGGACAGAGAGAGAGAGGAGTGAGAGAGAGAGGAGAGAGAGAGAGGAGTGAGAGAGAGGACAGAGAGAGAGGAGCAAGAGAGAGAGGACAGAGAGAGAGGAGCAAGAGAGAGAGGAGTGAGAGAGAGAGGACAGAGAGAGAGGAGCAAGAGAGAGAGGACAGAGAGAGAGGAGCAAGCGAGAGGTGTGAGAGAGAGAGGACAGAGAGAGAGAGGGGAGAGAGAGAGGAGTGAGAGAGAGAAGAGAGAGAGGAGTGAGAGAGAGAGGACAGAGAGAGAGAGGTTAAGAGAGAGAGGAGTGAGAGAAAGAGGAGAGAGAGAGAGAGGAGTGAGAGAGAGAGGACAGTGAGAGAGGAGCAAGAGAGAGAGGAGTGAGAGAGAGGACAGAGAGAGAGGAGAGAGAGGAGTGAGAGAGAGGAGTGAGAGAGAGGAGAGGGAGAGGGCGAGAGAGAGAGAGGAGTGAGAGAGAGAGAGGAGAGAGAGGGAAGTGAGAGAGGAGAGAGAGAGAGAGAAGAGAGAGAGGGAGAGAGAGAGGAGGGAGAGAGAGAGGGCGAGAGAGAGGAGCGAGAGAGAGAGGAGCGAGAGAGAGAGGAGTGAGAGAGAGGGAGAAAGAGAGGAGCGAGAGAGAGAGGGCGAGAGAGAGGAGCGAGAGAGAGAGGGCGAGAGAGAGAGAGGAGCAAAAGAGAGAGGAGCGAGAGAGAGAGAGAGACAGGAGCGAGACAGGGAGAGAGATGGGAACAGAGAGAAGCGAGAGGGAGAGGAGAGAGAGGGAGAGAGAGGGGGAAGAGAGAGAGGAGCAAGAGAGAGAGGAGAGAGAGAGAAGGGGAAGAGAGAGGACAGAGAGGGAGAGGAGAGAGAGAGGAGCGAGAAAGAGGAGTGAGAGAGAGAGGGGGAAGAGAGAGGAGCAAGAAAGAGAGGAGAGAGAGAGGGAAAGAGAGGGGGAAGAGAGAGGAGTGAGAGGGAGAAAGAGGAGCGAGAGAGAGGAGTGAGAGAGAGAGAGGAGCGAGACAGAGAGGAGTGAGAGAGAAAAGAGCGAGAGAGAGAGAGAGAAATGAAAGAGAGAGGGAGGTTGAAGAGAGAGAGAGGGAGAGAGAGAGAAACAGAAGTAAACACTGAGGGGGGTGGTTAAAACACAGAAGGGGAATAGGAGGAAGGAGAGCGAGAGGAGAGAGGACAGGACATGGAGATGTTCATGTTTCCCTTAAAGGAGCTGTGTTAACATAAACTCGACAAGTGTGTGTGGCCACATGTGAGGTCAACATGTTCACGTCAAAAAGCTTTTACTGAGAACTACTGTAATACTGATTTAATCTTAATCACAAAAAACTCTGGACATGATGGACAAGCTGTTTGTGTTATAATTTGGTGTTATGGTTCAAGATGATTATCCAACCTGAAAGTAGAATGAGCCTCACATGAGTCTCTCTTTTGTGTTGCCAGTTTCAATTGCTAAAATCCAGTGTGTCTGTCCATATTCATACAGTGACATCACACTGGGGATGTTCTACATGTATCTCTATAGTTGAATGTTCATCAGTTACCATGGCAACACAATACACACATTAGAAATCAGTGTGAAAAAAAATGTTAAAATTGTCTAAAAATTCAAGAAAAGATACAAAATGTCTTTAAACAGCACATTTTCAGGAGCCTGTGGTCAATACGAGTGTTCATGGTCCAAAAAGGTGAAAAACTGTTGGCTAATGCTAGCTAGCTTCTGTACTTTTCTGTGTGCGAGACTTTAACAGCACAAATCAGCTCACCTGTTGTAGCTCCAGTCCGTTCCCTTTGGTCAGATTGTGATAAAACAAAACTCAGATTAAAGTCTAATCTTCTGCTTCTGACAGAGTAGTGCCTTTAGTTAGCATCACACCCACATGACATCAGCTGCAAAGTATCAATACTGAGAATGAGACAAATGTGGATGTGTCTGTCTGCAGGTGAAGACTCTGGAGACACAGGGACATTTGAACTTTCGTCTACTATTATTCGTATTATGGACTCAAGAAAGTGCAATCATGGACAGGCATGAGACAGTTAAAATAAGGTTATCAAGAAAAACACAAACACAAACAAGCACACAAACACAGACACGCACACAAACACAAACATGCACACAAACACAAACATGCACACAAACATGCACACAAACACAGACGCACACAAACACAAACACAAACATGCACACAAACACAGACACGCACACAAACACAAACACAAACATGCACACAAACACAGACACACACACAAACACAGACACAAACATGGACACAAACACAAACATGCACACAAACACAGACACGCACACAAACACAAACATGCACACAAACATGCACACAAACACAGACACGCACACAAACACAAACACAAACATGCACACAAACACAGACACACACACAAACACAAACACAAACATGCACACAAACAAACATCCACACAAACACAGACACGCACACAAACACAAACATGCACACAAACACAAACATAGACACAAACACAAACATGCACACAAACATGCACACAAACACGGACATGCACACAAACATGCACACAAACACAAACATGCACACAAACACGGACACAAACACGAACACAAACATGCACACAAACACAGACACACACACAAACACAAACATGCACACAAACACAAACATGCACACAAACACAAATACAAACATGCACACAAACACAAACATGCACACAAACACGCACACAAAGACACACACAAACACAAACATGCGGTGGTGGGGCCGGTGGTGACACCCGTTGGTAGCATTATTGGACCCGTTGCCATGGAAACAGAGT
Organism: Taenioides sp. WSHXM2023; assembly: GCA_029959045.1. Taxonomy (NCBI): domain Eukaryota; kingdom Metazoa; phylum Chordata; class Actinopteri; order Gobiiformes; family Gobiidae; genus Taenioides; species Taenioides sp. WSHXM2023. Next base: position 2,457,098 of record CM057089.1, on the reverse strand, counting down.
GATGGACGGTAGTTTAAAGAGCGAGAGGAAGGGGGACAGGTGGGAGGGGGCGGGGCAGACGCTGATGGGACAGACTGGGACAGATTGGGACACAAAGTGAAGGTTTGAGACTGTCACTCAAACCAAGGGGAGGGGGGAGAAGAGAGAAAAGCAGGAGGAGAAAGAGGAAACACTCAGGCGCCACATTAAAAGTGTTTAGGAAAAGTTTAGGAAAAGTGTTTTTGTAAAAGTTTACGTTCTTACTGTGAGAATGTCACATGTAACAGTGTCATATTATTATAATGTAACTTCATGTGGTACGGTTTAGAAGCTCAGACACTTTACAGCTGCAGTATTCACTCCTTCCACTCGGGGCAGACTGACGGAAGTGAGGCTGCCAATCTGCACCACTGGCTTCTCCCACCACCCACACACACACACACACACACACACACACACACACTCTCTCTCTCTCTCTCTCTCTCTCTCTCTCTCTCTCTCTCTCTCCTCCTATTGGTCCTCCTCAGAGTGAATGACGGCTGGTCTTAACCAATCACACAGAAGTGTGACCTCAGGAGATGACTCTGGATTAAAGAGACTGTGATGCGCTTTGGCTCTCCTCTTTTGTTCTCCTTTTTAACTCTCCTCTTTTGCTCTCCTCTTTGTCTCCTCTTTGGCTCTCATCTTTGGCTCTCCTCTTTTGCTCTCCTCTTTGGCTCTCCTCTTTTGCTCTCCTCTTTGGCTCTCCTCCTTGACTCTGCTCTTTGACTCCTCTTTTGCTCTCCTCTTTAACTCTCCTCTTTGGCTCTCCTCTTTGACTCTGCTCTTTGGCTCTCCTCTTTGACTCTCCTCTTTGACTCTCCTCTTTGACTCTCCTCTTTAACTCTCCTCTTTGGCTCTCCTCTTTGGCTCTCCTCTTTAACTCTCCTCTTTGGCTCTCCTCTTTTGCTCTCCTCTTTAACTCTCCGCTTTGGCTCTCCTCTTTGACTCCTCTTTGACTCACCTCTTTAACTCTCCTCTTTAACTCTCCTCTTTGACTCTGCTCTTTGACTCCTCTTTTACTCTCCTCTTTGGCTCTCCTCTTTGACTCCTCTTTAACTCTCCTCTTTGACTCTGCTCTTTGACTCCTCTTTGACTCTCCTCTTTTGCTCTCCTTTTTTGCTCTCCTCTTTAACTCTCCTCTTTTGCTCTCCTCTTTGACTCCTCTTTGGCTCTCCTCTTTAACTCTCCTCTTTGGCTCTCCTCTTTGACTCCTCTTTGGCTCTCCTCTTTAACTCTCCTCTTTAACTCTCCTCTTTGACTCTGCTCTTTGACTCCTCTTTTACTCTCCTCTTTTGCTCTCCTCTTTAGCTCTCCTCTTTGGCTCTCCTCTTTTGCTCTCCTCTTTTGCTCTCCTCTTTAACTCTCCTCTTTGGCTCTCCTCTTTGACTCCTCTTTTACTTTCCTCTTTGGCTGTCCTCTTTAGCTCTCCTCTTTTACTCTCCTCTTTTGCTCTCCTCTTTGTCTCCTCTTTGGCTCTCCTCTTTAACTCTCCTCTTTGATTCTGCTCTTTGACCCCTCTTTTACTTTCCTCTTTGGCTCTCCTCTTTAGCTCTCCTCTTTTGCTCTCCTCTTTGTCTCCTCTTTGGCTCTCATCTTTGGCTCTCCTCTTTTGCTCTCCTCTTTTACTCTCCTCTTTGACTATCCTCTTTTGCTCTCCTCTTTTGCTCTCCTCTTTTGCTCTCCTCTTTAACTCTCCTCTTTGGCTCTCCTCTTTGATTCTGCTCTTTGACTCCTCTTTTACTTTCCTCTTTGGCTCTCCTCTTTGACTATCCTCTTTTGCTCTCCTCTTTTGCTCTCCTCTTTAACTCTCCTCTTTGGCTCTCCTCTTTGACTCTGCTCTTTGACTCCTCTTTTACTTTCCTCTTTGGCTCTCCTCTTTAGCTCTCCTCTTTGACTCCTCTTTGGCTCTCCTCTTTAACTCTCCTCTTTAACTCTCCTCTTTGACTCTGCTCTTTGACTCCTCTTTTACTTTCCTCTTTGGCTCTCCTCTTTAGCTCTCCTCTTTAGCTCTCCTCTTTTGCTCTCCTCTTTGACTCCTCTTTGGCTCTCCTCTTTGACTCTCCTCTTTTGCTCTCCTCTTTAACTCTTCTCTTTGGCTCTCCCCTTTAACTCTTCTCTTTGACTCTCCTCTTTTGCTCTCCTCTTTTGCTCTCCTCTTTAACTCTCCTCTTTGGCTCTCCTCTTTGACTCCTCTTTGGCTCTCCTCTTTTACTCTCCTCTTTAACTCTCCTCTTTGACTCTGCTCTTTGACTCCTCTTTTACTTTCCTCTTTGGCTTTCCTCTTTAGCTCTCCTCTTTGGCTCTCCTCTTTTGCTCTCCTCTTTGACTCCTCTTTGGCTCTCCTCTTTGGCTCTCCTCTTTAGCTCTCCTCTTTGGCTCTCCTCTTTTGCTCTCCTCTTTGACTCCTCTTTGACTCTCCTGTTTGACTCCTCTTTGGCTCTCCTCTTTGGCTCTCCTCTTTGACTCCTCTTTGACTCTCCTGTTTGACTCCTCTTTGGCTCTCCTCTGCTTTTCTCTTGCACTTTGCCATAACAGACTCTAGATGGCGGTAGTGCCATGAATACCTTCCCTATGCTCTGTCAGTCCTATAGCGCCTCCCAGTGGAGGCGCTATAGGACTGACTAACATCAGAACATCCCCACAGCCTTTAGACGCATTGTTCTCATGAGTTCAGTTCTTCTGTACTTTGTACTTTAAAGTGTATTACATGTATTACATAACATGAATAGAATTATAAACAGTACATACAATGTACAGTTCATGAGTCAAATAAATGTGTAATGTTCACAGTGACTCTCGTTCTGTTACAACTTATTTCATTTGCTCTAAATGTCATTTGAAGGACAAAACTAAAACTTTACTGGGATCTTCACTTGTAGATCTAACAGTAGAAAGAGGAACCAATACTTTTACTCGAGTACATAGACTGTATATAAATAGACATAGCTAACCCACTAGCCGCCGGGTTACAAATAGAAAGTGAACATGGGTGCACTTCCAGCTCCATCAACTCTTGCTCCAGTTAAACTTATATTGAAAAATTATGGCCCCTCTGTAACTGCAGCTGTGAGCCTCGTCATTTTGGTCTTAAAATGTTAATGTTATCCTGATGTACATGATCCTGGAGTTTTTATTTTGCTATTTTGTTCGTATGTAAAATCCCTCAGTCGTCCAGGTAGAATCCATGGCAAAAAAAGGAGAAAATTTAATTGTTAAGTTGTTTACAGTAAACAACTCCATATTGAATAAACTCACCTGACCAACTGAAACTGTATTTAAATATGTGTTGTCTCAGAGTAATTTTCATTGTAATTAGCTCCTCCCTTCAGGCAGATATAAAGCAGTGTCCACCAGCATCTGACCAGAACTGAGGAAGCAGCTTGGATGAGCTGCGAAACGTATTCAACCAAATAAACTATGTCCAGTTGACAAATTAAATTTTCTCCTTTTTTTTGCTATTTTGTTCGTAAATAAATTAATTTTCCTGAGATGGAACATGGGTCCAAATTCCCTTCTATAACCGCTAGCCTCGTGAGCTTCATTTGACTGGAGCTGAATGCTGTGGGTGACGTCACACTGCATTGGTCCACTTGTTTATACAGCCTATGCTCAGAGTACTGTTATACTGTACTATATATTACTAAAGTAGAGGTATAAAAGTACTGTTATACTGTACTATATATTACTAAAGTAGAGGTATAAAAGTACTGTTATACTGTACTATATATTACTAAAGTAGAGGTATAAAAGTACTGTTATACTGTACTATATATTACTAAAGTAGAGGTATAAAAGTACTGTTATACTGTACTATATATTACTAAAGTAGAGGTATAAAAGTACTGTTATACTGTACTATATATTACTAAAGTAGAGGTATAAAAGTACTGTTATACTGTACTATATATTACTAAAGTAGAGGTATAAAAGTACTGTTATACTGTACTATATATTACTAAAGTAGAGGTATAAAAGTACTGTTATACTGTACTATATATTACTAAAGTAGAGGTATAAGAGTACTCTTATACTGTACTATATATTACTAAAGTAGAGGTATAAAAGTACTGTTATACTGTACTATATATTACTAAAGTAGAGGTAAAAAGTTACTCAGTAAAAGAAGAGTACTGCCCAGGTCTGATCAGAGAGGTGGGGGTGAAGAGACAGGGGCCATAGTGCTGCCCTCTGCTGGTCCCTGTCATGTGGCCCCTGTCGTGAGCAGTGTGGTGACAGGAGAGAGGGACAGTGTAGAGGCCAGAAAGAGGGTGGACAGAGACTGGATAGTGGACAGAAGCTGGACAGAAGACAGGCTGGACAGTGGACAGAGGCTGCACAGAGGACAGAGCTGGACAGAGGACACAATAGATACACAGTCTAGCTCAAGATCTGACCGCAACACTGAAGAATGGGTCAAATGCAGAGGACAAGTCTTCTTAATGGGAACAGTAGTGTGTCTTAAAGTAGCTGTGGCAGTTTGGACGACTCATTTTACAGAAACATTGTTAAGTTCATTAGATGTACATTGTACATTGTCTGTCTATCTGTCCATTATCTTATCTATATTGACCAATTTTCCTGTAATGTGATAATAGCATAGCATAGCATTAGCAGAGTGTCAGACATATTTCCCATGACCTAAAGCCTGGTGCCCTCTCACAAACACACGAGTCCTGTTTCTGTTGGAATAGGCCAAAGTATGTGCGACAGTGCTGCCCCACCCAGAGCCTTCTGGGTAATGTCCCCCAAAGCCCACAGTCTTTTTTGGAGTGTTGAGCCTGGCTGTGTGCAGAGACCTGAGGAGCTGTCCATGGTCCTGAAACACTAACACTGACAGATTCCCCTTAAAGACGGGGTATGAGGATTCTCCTGAAAGAGGGGGTATTAGGAAAATTGACGTTTTGCAGCTTTGCTCAAAAACGTCAAAAATATACTTGAAGGGGTTTTATTAGCAAGACACACACTAATTGTGTGGTGATAGTGCTTTGAAGGGGGAGCAAAGAGAGGTGAGACTCTTTAAAAAATGCATTTTCTTAAACAATAAAAGGTAACATGGTGACCTACATATGTTATGTGTTACAGTTAATACCACAATAGAAGTCAAATATAGAAGTAGAAGCTCTAACCAGAAGAACATTATTGTCCACCATAAGGATGAGTGCTCCTCTCTGCAAAACTAACAGACCACCAGCAGTTACAAACCAGGGCAGTGATTCTCAAACTGTGGTCTGTGAGCTCCTTCAGGTGGTTCAAATATCGTTTCATTTGTATGGATGCATTTTCACAGAGTTTTGGGCATTCTGGTCCACATCAGGTACAGGATCTGATGAGTCATTCCCTCAGAGTCTACATGTGCCTCTCTCTGAAATCAGATACAGGGACTTTAAAGGTCCTACATTACACAAAACTCACTCTTGTGAGTTTTAAGCCATCTGAACGGTCACTACCAAAACCCCAGCATCTGCAGCCAATCATGAGTCAGTGCTAGTGCAGCCTCTGCAGCTCAGGGAGGGAATTCTCACTGCCTCATGTGAAGCTCAGAACTTCCAGAATTCACTCACTGAGCAGCAGAGGCTGCACTAGCACTGACTCAGGATTGGCTGCAGTTTTTCTTTTTTTTTTTGTAAATCATTCCTTCATATTTTCCCTTTAATGAACTTTTAAACAATTTGCCAGATCTTAACCTTGGGCTCATTTTCGTGCTCAGACCTGCAGGTGACGTTACATATGTGTATAGTACTACTGCACACACGTTCATGTTCACATTAGAACATGTACAGTGACATATACTCAGGACTTTTGTGTGACCACACTGGTGTGTGTGACCACTGTGACTGTGGACGTGTAATGCAGCAGGGGCAGCAGGGGCAGCAGGGGCAGCAGGGGCAGCAGGAGCAGCAGGGGCAGCAGGAGCAGCAGGGGCAGCAGGGGCAGCAGGAGCAGCAGAAGCAGCAGGAGCAGCAGGAGCAGCAGAGCATCCACATCATCCAAATCTGTTCCAATGTTCAGGTCCTACCGTCCCAAAATAGACCCAGTCAAGGTCCCTAGGCTCTAGGAAAGTGCACTGTGTCTGTCCAAAGATGTCCACTGATTGGCTGTTGTTATGGTGATGCCACGCCCAGCTCTTCTGTCCCTCAGGATGGACACTCTGGTGTGAGTGCAGTGTCCCTGTAACCCCAGCACCTGCAGTTCAAACTTCAACTTTGGATATATCAAATTCTTTATCCTTTGGAAAGTTTGCATATCACAGGACCTATAGCATGTGGTTCCTCAGAGCTCCTCAGAGCTCCTCAGAGCGCCTTAATACTGAGTCTGAGGCTTCAGGGCTTTGATGACACTAAAACAGGAGTTTAGTTTCACATCTATAGTGCAAAGCTCAGGCTGCTTTGAAACTGCCGATCCAAATGAGACGTGAGGCTCATTCTGCTTTCTGATTGGATCATTTTCCTGAGATCCAAAACATTAGATTATAACATAAACAACTTGTCCATCATATTCAATATTTTTGTAATTAAGAATAAATCAGCCTTACACCTGTTACCAGTAAAGGTTCCATTTGATTTGAACATGTTTTCTTCATGTTTGTGAGATTTAAAATAAAAAGTTTTAGATATTATATTTTGACATTTTTTAGATTAGCTAAAGCTTATGATCAAGGTGCCACTATTGTAAATGTAGGGAAACATGTCTCTACATTTGACCCACTCTCCCATGTCGCTGTGAAGCAGAGGGTGCCCCCCTCAGACACAGGGAGAACATGCAAACTCCACACACCATCTACCTGAGGGACCATACAGCTCCTTGATAAAGCCATAACACTGGGGCTCAGTTATTAGTGAGTGACAGAGTAAAGAGTGTGAGCTGTGTCCTGTGAGAGAGAGAGAGAGAGAGAGAGAGAGAGAGAGAGAGAGAGAGAGAGAGAGAGGCTGTGGACACAGTGAGATTTATGGCACGCTCCAGAGAGAGATGTAACTGCAGCTTCTGTCTGCATCAGCACTAATGGGACGGACAAGTGGAGGGAGATAGAGAGAGGGGAGGAAGAGGGGGAAGGAGAGAGGGGAGGTGAAAGAAAAGGGGAGCGGAAAGGGAGAGAGAACAAGAGGGAGACAGAAAAGGAAAGAGGGGAGGAAGGGAGGGGAGAGAAAAAGGGATGAAAATAGCTGGGAGGATGAGGAGGGGGGAAAAGAGAGTGTGTGTGAGAGAGAAGGAAAGGTGAAAAAGAGAAATGGTGGGCAGGGGAGGGGAGGAGCAAGAGGGTTGGAAAGAAGAGAGGAAGAGAAGAAGAAAGAGAAGAGAGGGAGAGAGGGAGGGAGATGCAGAATGATCTAAAACCTGCTTGGTCCAATACACTAAACTCAACATTTAGTGTGTTTGGAGAAAGCAGAACGAACTACAGGGGGCGCTATAAATCCTACTTCATCCAGACTGTTTTGTATCCTGTTGAAGAAAATGACTTCAGTGCTTGAGGTGAAATTATTAACAAACATGAAAGAGGAGAGAGGGAGAGGGAGGAGAGTGGGAGAGGGAGGAGAGGGAGAGGAGGAGAAGATCAAGAAGGAGAGAAGGAAAGAAAGATAAGAGGATGGAGCAGGGATGAGAGGAGGAGAGCAAGAGGAGGAGCGTTACAGAGGTGGCAGGTTCATCATCACTCTTTCCCTAGCTGTATGTAGTCCATCCTCCTTCCTCTCTCCTCCTCTCTTCCTTCTCTCCCTCCCTCCACTCTCTTCATCCTCCTCTCTTCCCCCTCTCCCTCCTCTCCTCCTTCTCCTCTCTCCCTCTTCTCTTCCTCCTCTCTCTTTCACTGGACTGTGGAGTTGTAGAGGAGGCTCCATTATTGTGCACAGGCAGAGGACAGGGTGGACCCTTCTTCAGCCTGGTGTTCTCACAGCTGGACTTACACAGATGTTGTGTGACAGATGATGCAGAGCCAATGACACCAGCATCGCTCTGTAGAAGGAACTTCTAAACCTCTTCAGGTTCTTGTAAATCCGCAGAAGCTATAGTGGTTTTGTTGCATGAAGCAGGGGTTAAGTCATTTAATTAAATTGCCTCCATAACATGAACTTAACTCAGCAATGCCTGACCATGAGGTGGGATAACCACCTGTGACCCTCAAGAATCTGTTCAGATCACACAACACTGAGCCCTCTGCACCTGGTTTCCATGGAAATGATCAGGACTAGGACCAGGTGGGACCAGGAGATGGAGCCACACATTCTCCACTTGAGTTTGAAACTCACCTTTGTGACACAGAGTGAGTGTACTGAGCATGAAGCAGGTGTAGCAGGAGGAGCATGTACTAGATCTATGAGTCCTCAGGAGGAGGAGCAGCTCTCAGGAGCTCTCAGGAGCTCTCAGGAGACTGTCTGTGGTTGCACTGGACGGGCACCATTTCTGACTATAGCCACTACAGAAGACCTGCATGGAGCAGACTGCTTTCATTATGAAATACCTCTTTTACTTGTACAAGTGCTCTGTGCAGCCCAGGGACCTGAATCTAAGCCCTGTACTGAAGGTGTGCGTCTTTAAAAACATGGAGGAGCACACAGTCTGGGTCTTGAGCTAGAAAGAGCTGATCTACAGGATGATGTGAACCTCAGGTACACTCTGTATGTGTATGAGGAGACATGACTCCAGCCCTCTGTACTGTACTGTGTGTGTAGATAGATAGACAGACGGACGGACGGACGGACGGACGGACGGACGGACGGACGGACGGACAGACAGACAGACAGACAGACAGACAGACAGACAGACAGACAGACAGACAGATAGATAGATAGATAGATAGATAGATAGATAGATAGATAGATAGATAGATAGAATACATAATAACAATAACATCAGTAATTATGATAGAATACATAATAACAATAACATCAGTAATTATATTTATAATGAAGTGTTATACAGCCATATGGCATGTGGTACAAACGACTTCAAGAGTGTGTCTGTGGAGCAGGACATGGACAACAGCCTGTCCCCAAAGGTGCTCTCCTGTCTGGTGATGGTGCTGTGTAGGGGGTGCTGGGGTTCTCCAGGATGGACAGGAGGATGTTTATGGCCCTCTTCTCAGTCACTGATGTGAGTTAAGCTCTGTTCCACTACAGTTCCTGCCTTCCACACCAGCTTATCCAACCGCACAGCATCTTTCTTCTTGAGGCTTCCTCCCCAGCAGACCACAGTGTTGAAGAGGACACTGGAGATGACTGTCTGGTAGAACATCAACAGGAAAATATACTGTGTGTGACACTGTGTGCAGTACTGTGTGTGGTACTGTGTGTGGTACTGTGTGTAGTACTACTGTTTGTACTACTGTGAGCAGTACTGTGTACAGTACTGTTTGTAGTATTCCATGTAGTACTGTGTGTAGTACTACCGTTTGTACCATAATACTGTGTCTAGTGCTGTGTGTAGCACTGTGTGCAGTACTGTGTATAGTGTTGTGTGTAGTACTGTGTGTAGTACTGTGTGTAGTATTGTGTGCAGTACTGTGTGCAGCAGCATGTGAAGCCAAAGGTCTGATATGTGTACATTCTGTCAAACATGTGACATTTGTGACTCATTTCTGTATTCCACTGTGTGTGTGTGCATGTGTGTGTGCGTGTGTGTGTGTGCGTGGGTGCGTGCGTGCGTGTGCATACGTGCGTGCGTGCGCTTGCGTGCGTGTGTGTGCACTTAAAAAAAAAATTCTTTAGATTTATAGCAAAAGGAGAAATTTAATTTGTCAACTGGACAGAGTTTATTTGGTCGAATACGTTTCTCAGCTCATCCAAGCTGCTTCCTCAGTTCTGGTCAGATGCTGGTGGACACTGCTTTATATCTGCCTGAAGGGAGGAGCTAATTACAATGAAATTACTCTGAGACAACACATATTTGTTTACAGTTTCTGTTAGTCAGGTGAGTCTATTCAATATGGAGTGTTTACAGTTTCTGTTAGTTAGGTGGGTCTATTCAATATGGAGTGGGAGTGGGGGAGTAGTTAGCATAACCATTCAGGGCCCTGATGGGTGTTTTCACACCTCTGGACATGTCCTGGCTAGTCCCATTGTTTTCCCAGTTTGTTTTGATTTAGGTTTGAGGATAGAGTTATAGATGGGAGACAAATGATGTCTGAGACCTCCATTTCTGTTCAAGGAAGGATTCTCTTTCTTGACAAAAATAGCTTCTTTAACTCCCCTCTCAAACCAGTTCTTTTCTCTGGCCAAGATCTGGACCTCACTGTCCTCAAAGGAGTGGCCTGTGGCTTTTAGGTGGAGATGTACGGCAGATTGCGGCCCACCCTGGTTTTCCCGTCTGTGTTGATACATCCTTTTGTGAAGTGTCTGTTTTGTTTCTCCAATGTAGCGCTCACTGCAGTCTTCACTACACTGAATGGAGTAGACCACATTGCTTTGTTTGTGGCTCGGTGTTTTGTCCTTTGGATGGACCAGTTTTTGTCTTAAAGTGTTTGTGGGTTTGAAATAGACTGGGATTTCATGTTGTCTGAAGATCCTCTGTAGTTTTTCGGAAACGCCAGCCAGGTTCTTTAGATTTACTTAAAAGCATTGCGTCAAGCCTCGCACACAACCACATTGAGTAATTGTTGTGAAGCATGTTTATATAGTATGGACTTAACATACTTCAATAGGATCTGTGTAGATGGATTAAATATATGCAAGATATTTTATTATATAGTTAATACTCAACTTTAATGAATACAAAATTCATAATTGCATTGCGCAATTCCTTTATAATATATTTCATAATAATTACTCAACATACTTAAGTAAATCTTAAGAATTTGCCTTCTTAACCCTAATTCAAACTTATGAAGTAACTTGTATTAAATACCATTACATAGAACTTACATCACTACAGTAACTCAATATTATGAATAAATCACATTCATATTTACTCAGTGCAGTCACATGCAACCGCTTGACGCAACAAGGAACAGCATCAGAAATCATTTTAAAACTATTCTGCATTTATTGTGCACTTTTTAGAACATGACATTTTAAAACAGTATATCCTCAGTAGTTTTTGAACCATCCAAGTGTCAGTAGTGCCACTTATATTAAGGAATTTTATTCCATAACTTCTATTCAATATCAGACGCTTGGATTTATGAAACATGTACAGTAAATGAACATGGCAATAAACAGCCATATAAAAAGTACAATACATTTTTATTTGTAATCAGTGGTTTAGTGTAAAACTGTTTAAGCGCACATTTTTACATCTCAAAACCAAAACATTTTTCAAAACTTGTGCCAAATGAAGTTTTATGAAACGGCTGTCCAGCTTTTAAAAATTAACTTTAACTGCCTAGTTGTACACATGACAAACATTTAAATTTTTAAACAACCATCTTTAGTGCAGAGCTTTTTAAGTGAAAAGGGCATTTTCTTCAAACATAAGATGTTGTGCAAAGTAAAGCTTTCTAAAATAGCTGTCCTGCTTTGAAAAATGAACTTTGTAAAGAACAGCTAAGATTTTGAAGACTGCCATTGCAAATTTTTTTTATAAAAATCTGTATAAAAAGGGGATTTTTTTTTTTTTTTTTTTTTTTTTTTTTTTTATCTATATTAGGAAAGAATAACTTTTTTCCTAACCAAAACATATGCAAAGTAGCAAAGTAGAAGTGGGTAATATCAAATTTGAGATATTGTGAATATTGTTTTTAAGATATGCAAAATAGGCAGAGATATTCTAATTTTCAATAATAATAATCAATATTACACTTCATTTGAACATTTTCTCTAGTAGCATTCTGTAACCATCTTTGAACATTTTAAGTGTATTAATGTACTGACTGGCACGGTGGCTGAGTGGATAGCACTCATGCTTCACAACAAGAAGGTTCCTGGTTCAGTCCTCTGGGTGGTTCTCCCGGTGTCTGGGTGAGTTTCCTCCGGGCACTCTGGTTTCCAGGGACTGGAAATGAGCTCTAGTGCCACAACCTGCACAATCTCTCCTGATGAGGTTCATGTAGATTGTGCACTGTCCCTGTTTCATAAATAAACTAGGACATTCAGACTAAATACACATGCTCCCTGTTACAGCATGATGAATGTTCTTTTAGGATAGTCACTGTGAATCATTCATTTGACACCAGATGCCCTTCCTGTCCCAAAAGGGACAGTTTATACCCATGAGGCATGAGGGATTCAAACTGGCACCCTTCCAGTTGTTGGGAGAATGCTTGACACACTGCGCAACATGCCCACAGAGACTAAGCACTGGTCTGAGTGGTGCACGAACCTCTGACTTTTGTGTGGATGGGCCCTCTAACCACTAAGCCACTGGCTCCACACTCTTCATTTGTATCGTGTTTGTTTTTCTGCTTTTTACGTAGATCGGTGAACATTCAGCAGTGGTAACAAGGCGACAGTTCACTGTTACAACTGAGGGTTGGTGTCACTGAGGTGTAGAAGGAGAATACAAGAACAGTCTACTCTGCATTTTTTTTTTGGATAATCCTCCAGACAACATCATGTGTAATACTGACAGAGCACTGTGAACGCAGCTCATTGAGAATAAAGTGAAATGTGTGAATGGCGAATAACAGTGAGTCCCGGTGAGATGACAGCGCAGACTGATGTCTCCCAAACAAACCCAATACTGAGTGACTCACTACTACCGGCACTCCCCCGGAGCCCTCTCCCGCCTCTCACCGTCTGCAGAGGGGGGGAGAGGGGACGGCGCGGTACACCTGTCGGAGAATCACACAGTTAAGCACGGACTCCAAACTACTTCTCCAAACGTGCCACCACATCGCGTAAACTGCGTGAACCGTGCACAAGCCCACTGCAGCACGGCGCGAGTCTGCTGCAGCGTGGAGGGGGGAGGAGGGGGTGAGAGGGGGGTACTCCGCGGGGAAACCGAGCCAGAGCCAGAACCGGTGCCTGCCTCTCCTCCGATATCCTTATACATGTCTCAGCTCCACATCATCCCCTCTGCCTTTCTCTCTCTCCATCTCTCCATCTCTCCATCTCTCCATCTCTTCATCTCTCGCTCTCCTCCACAGCTGGCTTCGCGGCATGACTATAAAGAGACACCGATATTAAACACCGCCAGAGGACACCGAATCAATGCTGTGTCGAGGGGAGGGGAGCCGGGTTTGATATAGCGCGGTGCCCCGGTGACTCCTCAACAAGCTGTCAGGGCATCCGCGTTTAAATCTTTGGTTCACGGCTCACGGTGGGGTGGATAGAGAGAGCGGATGGTTTTAAAGAGAAGGGAGGGAAAAGTGGAGCCAGTATAGGGGAATTCTCCAAAATGACAAGTGATAAAAGCCGTGAAGAGTGAGGTGTTTTGTTGGATTGGAGAGGAAGAGGAGGAGGAGGAGAGGTGATCGAGGCGAAGAGGCGAGAGAGAAGGAGAGAGGGAGCGAGCGCGCAGGAGAGAGGGAGAGAGCAGAGCAGTGCGGCAGACGGCGACTCACTGCAACCAGCACCGAGAGGCGGGGAAGTGCGCAGGTAGGGCCCAGAGACAGGAGCGCAGCATCGGGCGCTGTGGCTACCGCGTCGGCCCCTCTTCACTGACCACCACCGCCGACAGCAACAACAACAAGCGCACATTTCCAACCAGAGTGGACCAAAATATACCCGCAAGCCCCTCGCTCCCGGACACTGAGCAGGCACCATGGCCCAAGCCGCCAAACACCTCCGTAAAAACAAGGATCTAGAAGCGCAGTTGGAGCAGGAGCGCAAGGAGAAAGAGGAGGAGAGGAGCAAGAAGAGGAGTCGCTCACGGGACAAAAAACGCAAGGTACTGTGCGGCGGGCGGGCAGGTGGTGGTGATGGGGCAGGTGGGAGACGGGGTGATTGTTTTGGGGGGTTGGTTGTCACTGGTTTGAGGGGTACGGTCCTCCGGCGCACGCATGGAACACCTCCCCGGCTCTGAGGACAGTTCCATGCACCCCCTTAAAGAAGCAATGCATGTCTTGAGTACTCCTCCCTTAAACCGAGATGGGACAGGACCTCTCTACCTCTCTATCCTCCTCTCATCTCTCCCCTCTTCTTATTTCGCTTTTCCCCCTCTCAATGCGGTAAAACAATCTCCTCACCAAGTAAGCGATCTCCCTGTGTCCTGTCTCACATCTACGGTGTTTCTGCTCATTCAGCTCTTTTGGGAATACTTGCGTTCTGAAAGCAGCTGGTTTGGTGATTGTTGGAGCGGTGAAGGTGGCGCGGGTTCGAGATGTTTATTTGTCATTGTCGTAGCGCGAGGCTCGTTTGGTGGCTTCAGGTGGGAACATCTTGAGGAGGTCTCGGTCAGACTCAGCGAGAGCGGAGGTGAACGGGACCGAGCGCAGTGGAAAATAAATCATTATTTTGTGCTGCAGGAAAAAGCCATCCGGTATCCGCCTGTCACTACGGTTACGCGCAGGTAGAAAACCGAATAGCGCTAGTCTGATTAGAACAGGGTTGCATAACTGGTTGTTGAATGTGTCTCATTGGAGGCATTCAACTGCACTGGGTAATAAACAACCAGTTAAAGTTGTAGGACTGAATGATTTTAACCCTCCGGTCGTGTTCGCCTCCAGCCCCCTACTTTAGTGTTCCCGGTCAAAATTGACCGGTCTGTTTTAACTGCTCTTAAATTAGCACAAACATTTTTTTTCACCACCAATTTTTTTTTATTAAACATTCTTTAGTTGAGAACAATGTTTCAAAGTAGTGTCTAACAACAATTTGTAGAAGTAAACATTAAATAACATCAGTGAAAATACAATTGGGCAATGAAAATGAATTACAAAATGAACATATACTGTAATACAAAAAATAAATGGAAAACCAAACACAACAGGGTGTGTGTGTGTGTGTGTGTGTGTGTGTGTGTGTGTGTGTGTGTGTGTGTGTGTGTGTGTGTGTGTGTGTGTATTCATGCACATGAGTGGCATGTGACACTCTGGTCAGAATGGGCCTTGCAAACATAAGCATGACATTTGCAGCATGTCAGGCTCGTTTTGATGTCTCTAGGGGCACAGAGGCCACAACGCTTCCTTTTCTGCCCATGTCCTTGTTGGGGGAGAGCAGCCAGGGCAGTGGCTGGGGCTGGGGCTGCAGCGTGCATGCATCCAGGATGTTGTGGAACAGTGCCACAGGCCAGCGAGCCGTCATCCGCTTACAGGTGTATGTACCAGTAAGCTGCAATAAAGGAACAATAAATAAGAGATTAGGAACAATATTCAATCTGTTGTAACCAAATGCTATGATTCACCTAGATAAAAATAAAATAAAATGCATGATGAGACTTTACATTACCTTATCAAGGCAGTCAACGCCTCCCTTGTTCTTGTTGTAGTCCTGGATCATCAGGGGCTTCCTGTCCTCTGTGGTGCTGACAGCGGCGTCTTTGTGTACTGTGCTCATCAGGATGACATTTCTGTTCTTCTTGGGAACGTATGACACAAGAGTGTGTGTCAGTGAATGCAAATTGATGTGATGAGTGCCTGTCTTCCTCTGGTTGATACCAGCGCAGGGGGAAGTTCGGGCTTGTTCTTCCTCACTGTCCCTACCATGATGAGCTTTCTTTTCAGTAGCTCCTGACCAAGAGCATGTGATGTGAAGAAGTTGTCCCATGTGATATTATGCCCATGGAGACCGGTTGTCATGTCCAGCACAACACGCATGCCCTGTTTTTTTCGGCCCTTCCAGTACTGGGTTTCCCCATGTACACCTGCATATTGTGTGAGTGTGAGTGTGAGTGTGTGTGTGTGAGTGTGTGTGTGTGTGTGTGTGTGTGTGTGAGTGAGTGAGCTGGGGCAGTGTGTATGGGGATGTTTTCTGTATGTTGAATGAATTTACTCTGGATACCCATTCATTTCCTATGGCGGTCACTTTTGGCCGGGAACACCACAGGTGAAACAAGGTTGATTAAAACACTCAAAATTGAATGAAATAGGTGATCATCACTTTTATATGTTCAAATACACAGTGTGGAGGATATCATAAGGTATTGAGGTAATCAGATGTAAAATCTAATATTTATGAGTATTATAAGTTGTAAAACGGTCAGATTTGACCCGAACACGACAGGAGGGTTAAAGAATTGTGATTAGAATTGTGATTCATGTTGTCAAATTAGAATTCAGTTCACAGTGCATAGTTCTGACATAACCAGGAGGACATCTGACACACAGGGACATTTCAGAACATTTGTAGGGGTCTAAACTACAGAGTTAACAGCTTTTCCATAGAATAAGCCCGTACAAAGACAGTAGGCCTATATTGTGGTGGAGGGCGTTACAATAAGTGCTGATTTTGTGATATGCTAATTGCTTTCACGTGACATCACAACACTGTAGAATCTGTAGAGCTGAAACTGAGCTGAGACAGGTCAGAATTCTCGGGTGTTTGCTGTGGAACTGTCAGATGCAGATTTCTTGACCTGGTTTATGGTTCTTATCTCTGTAATTCCTGAGCCTATCCACATGAAACAAAAACTGGCACAGAGTTAAACGTCTTCTCTGTGATTATCCATAAACTGAAGTCAAATTATTTTTTCACCATCACTTCAGAAAGTGGTGCCATTATTCAACCCCAAACACGTGATCACTGTCAGCTGAAAGGACTTTGAGAAGGTTCAACATTTGTGGATCAGAAGTTTGGAGATTTCAAAAACAGTGAATGTTCCATAGATTTATACAGGCCCCTGCTCTCCATCTAAGACATGAATAAAACCGATCGGAGCCATTTAAATTGTGATTTTGATTCTATTGCAATTGATCTCACAGTCCTCATAATGTCTCCATCAATAACTATTTTGTGTTCATTTGTTTCTTTACACTCTTGGAAATGAAAATCAATCAATTCTGGTCAAAGTATTGCCACAATTATGAACTGGATCTTTTGTAAGTTCTTGTGTTTTAAAGACAACACAAAGCAGGGTTGTGGAAGCGGGACTAATTGTGGGAGTGGTTGGAGGTGTGATTGTGGGAGCGGTTGTGGGAGAGATTGTGGGTGTGGTTGTGTGAGTGGTTGTGAAGTGGGAGTAGTTGTGGAAGTGGTTGTGGGAGTGATTGTGGGAGTGATTGTGGGAGTAATTGTGGGAGTGGTTGTGGAAATGGTTGTGGGAGTGATTGTGGGAGTGGTTGTGGTTGGGGAAGTGGTTGTGGAAACGGTTGGGGAAACGGTTGTGGAAGCGGTTGTGGAAATGGTTATGGGAGTGGTTGTGGGAGTGGTTGTGGGAGCGATTGTGGAAACAGTTGGGGAAACGGTTGTGGAAGCGGTTGTGGAAATGGTTATGGGAGTGATTGTGGGAGTGGCTGTGTGAGTGGTTGGAGGTATGATTGAGGGACTGGTTGTGAGAGTGATTGTGGGAGTGGTTGTTAGAATGGTTGTACGACTGGTTGTGGGAGCGGGAGTGGTTGGAGGTGTGGTTGTGGGAACAGTTGTGGGAGTTGTTGTGGGTTGGAGGTGTGGTTGTGGGAGTGATTGTGAGAGTGGTTGTGGGAGTGGTTATGGAAGAAATTGTGGACATGGTAGTGCTTGTGGGAGTGGTTATGGGACTGGTTGTGGGAGTGGTTGTGGGAGAAATTGTGGGCATGGTTGTGGTTGGGAGAATGGTTGTGGGAGAGATTGTGGGCATGGTTGTGGTTGGGAGAATGGTTGTGGGAGAGATTGTGGGCATGGTTGTGGTTGTAGGAGCGGTTGTGGGCATGGTTGTGGTTGTAGGAGCGGTTGTGGGAGAGATTGTGGGCATGGTTGTGGTTGTAGGAGCGGTTGTGGGCATGGTTGTGGTTGTAGGAGCGGTTGTGGGCATGGTTGTGGTTGTAGGAGCGGTTGTGGGCATGGTTGTGGTTGTAGGAGCGGTTGTGGGAGAGATTGTGGGCATGGTTGTGGTTGTAGGAGCAGTTGTGGGCATAGTTGTGGTTGTAGGAGTGGTTGTGGGAGAGATTGTGGGCATGGTAGTGCTTGTAGGAGCGGTTGTGGGAGTGGTTGTTGGAACAGCTAGGTGATGGAGGCAGAGGAGAGGGCTTGAGTTTGCGGTAGTGGCAGTAAAACTATATGTGATGCTGATGCAGAGGAAGCAGACGGGGACATATGTGCGGGGAGGGGCGGCATGAGGAACAGGAAGTGTGTGGAGCATGCTGTGATGCTGGGCTGGACTGCGAAAGCCAATGGTTATGTGGTATGGAGTAGAATCTGTTGGATGCAATGGTCAAGCCTGGGAGACATCTTTGACCCTATTAGAGCTGTGCAACTAATAAAGTGATATGCTTTATTATTAGTCTGTCTGCATCTCCAAAGCTCCAATTGCTCTGTTCCACCTTGTGATGTCATGTAGTGGGAGTTTTCATGTTAACAGCTCCTTTTACTTTTAGTTCAATAGAGATCAGCAATTCCAGGATTGAAATGATCCAAATGATTCTAGTGAAGGTGTAACAAGTGTGAATGAAACACAACTCCAGTTCTGTTTGTGATGAGGACAGAGATCAGAAAATATGGACCCTTTAAAAAATTCTCCTAAATTCTCCTTTACGTGAGCCTTCCAGAACATTCACATGTTTTAGTAGAGATTTGCTGGAGCTATCGTCTGTTTTCATACAACATCACAACTTTGTATAGTTATGTAATGAATTAATGGGGACAGCAACGTGACTATGGGAATAATGTATAATTCATATGCACAGTTTATACGGTGAGATTAGACCTTCTTACTCTTTGAATAGATGTCAATACTTTTCATTTTGTAATTTTTGTGTAATAGATGCAGAGGAAGGAAGGAGGAAACCATAATTAAAATTTTAAAAGTTACTTTTATTCAGTTATATTCATAGACAGTATTATAAACACAAACTTAAAGGGCCCATATTATTTTGATTTCTGATCCTCATCACGAATATACCGTGAGTTGTGTTTGGTTTTATTCACACACATTTAACACACAAACCCTGCAGATTTATTCATTCTTTATTAATTTTGTTTGAGCAACAAGCCTGTATAAGGTACATTACAAACACGAGGATATGTGCATATGGTGGGACAATTTCTAGTGCTCAAAAGGAGTAGGTTGAAGTTTAGAAAACCTGTCCTACCCCAGTTGTTTTACATTAACATGTGGTTGACACTTTTAAACCTTTTTTTTTTTTTTTTTAACTTTGGAGTGCTTACTTGTTGTATGCATTTCTTAAATATACATAAACACACACACACACGCACGCACGCACGCACGCACGCACGCACACACACACACACACACACACACACACACACACACACATATATATATATATATATATATATATTTATATATATATATATATATATATATATATATGTGTGTGTGTGTGTGTGTGTGTGTGCGTGCGTGCGTGTGTGTGTGTGTGTGTGTGTGTGTGCCATTATATATATATATATATATATATATAATGGCATGCCGTTTAGGAAATTAAAGAATATATTGAATGGATGTCTGAATATATTGAATGAAACTTGAATATATTGACTGAAACTTGAATATATGGAATGAACGTTTGAATATATGGAATGAATGTTTGAATATATGGAATGAAACTTGAAAACTGACGTCATGGCGGCATTGGCGCCATCTTTTGTTTTCGATGTCAGTTGGTACTACGGTGGCTGAGAGGTGCAAACCAAATTTACAAACTGTAAAACACTTTTACAAACTGTAAAACACTTTTATAAAGTTTGAGACAAATTTACATTTTGGAAACCATTTTTACATATCATAAAACAAAATTACAAGTTCTGAAACAAATTTGCATTTCAGAAAGCAATTTAACAAGTCGTGAAACACGACACGAACAACTCCGAGACACTTTTACAAATCCCAAAACATATTTACAAGCGAAATTTAACCGGAAAGGGAATGTCCCAACTGTGGGGTTTAACCGGACGTGACGACGACCAATACGTGAACTATTGATGGTGTTTATGGTGAAGCACGATGGACAGCGAGCGAGTGATGTTTTGCCCGTTTTGTGGGGAACATATGAGCCGATTAACGCGATTTTGTTTTTCGTGTGGTCGGTCTTTAGAGTTTTTAAAAGGCACAGACCAGACCGACAGACCGGATATGCTGCAGCAGTGTATAAGATATTTTAATGAGGGACACTCGTACGCCGTAATCGTGGACATGATGTCATGTTTACACGGTGTTCACATCAGCTTGAGGTCTCTGAAAAGCAAACTGAATGAAGCCGGTTTATATCGCAGTGTTTCGCGACTTGTTAAATTGTTTTCTGAAATTAAAATTTGTTTCAGAACTTGTAATTTTGTTCTATGATATGTAAAAATGGTTTCCAAAATGTAAATTTGTCTCAAACTTTGTAAAAGTGTTTTACAGTTTGTAAATTTGGTTTGCGCCTCTCGGCCACCGTAGTACCAACTGACATCGAAAACAAAAGATGGCGCCAATGCCGCCATGATGTTAGTTTTCAAGTTTCATTCCATATATTCAAACATTCATTCCATATATTCAAACATTCATTCCATATATTCAAGTTTCATTCCATATATTCAAACATTCATTCCATATATTCAAGTTTCATTCAATATATTCAAGTTTCATTCAATATATTAAAGTTTCATTCCATATATTCAAGTTTCATTCAATATATTAAAGTTTCATTCCATATATTCAAGCGTTCATTCAATATATTCAGGTTTCATTCAATATATTCTTTAATTTCCTAAACGACATGCCATTATATATATATATATATATATATATATATATATATATATATACACTCACCGGCCACTATATTAGGTACACCTTGCTAGTACAGCGTTGGACCCCCTTTTGCCTTCAGAACTGACTTAATCCTTTGTGGCATAGATTAAGGTGCTCTATTGGATTGAGATCTGGTGACTGTGGAGGCCATTTGAGTACAGTGAACTCATTGTCATGTCACGCTTTAAGACATGGCACATTATCCTGCTGGAAGTAGCCATCAGAAGATGGATACACTGTGGTCAGAAAGGGATGGACATGGTCAGCAACAATACTCAGGTAGGCTGTGGCATTGACACAATGATCAGTTGGTACTACCTGAACCGCTGATAAAAGGCAGGATGGATCCATGCTTTCATGTTGTTGACACCAAATTCTGACCCTACCACCCGAATGTCGCAGCTGAAATCGAGACTCATCAGACCAGGCAACATTTTTCCAATCTTCTATTGTCCAATTTTGGTGAGCCTGTGCGAATTGTAGCCTCAGTTTCCTGTTCTTAGCTGACAGGAGTGGCACCCGGTGTGGTCTTCTGCTGCTGTAGCCCATCCGCCTCAAGGTTCGACATGTTGTGCGTTCAGAGATGCTCTTCGGCATACCTCGATTGTAACAAGTGGTTATTTAACTTACTGTTGCCTTTCTATCAGCTTGAACCAGTCTGGCCATTCTCCTCTGACCTCTGGCATCAACAAGGCATTTGTGTCCACAGAACTGCCACTCACTGGATATTTTCTCTTTTTCGGACCATTCTCTGTAAACTCTAGAGATGGTTGTGCATGAAAATCCCAGTAGATCAGCAGTTTCTGAAATACTCAGACCAGCCCGTCTGGCACCAACAACCATGCCACGTTCAAAGTTACTTAAATCACCTTTTTTCCCCATTCTCATGCTCGGTTTGAACTGCAGCAGATCGTCTTGACCATGTCTACATGCCTAAATGCATTGAGTTGCTGCCATGTGTTTGGCTGATTAGAAATTTGCGTTATTGAGCAGTTGGACAGGTGTACCTAATGAAGTGGCCGGTGAGTGTATATAGTGTGTATGTGTACACACTATATTGCCAAAAGTATTCACTCACCTGCCTTGACTCACACATGAACTTAAGTGACATCCCATTCTTAATTCAAAGGGTTTAATATGACGTCGGTCCACCCTTTGCAGCTGTAACAGCTTCAACTCTTCTGGGAAGGCTGTTCAAGGTTTAGGAGTGTGTTTATGGGATTTTTTGACCACTCTTCCAGTAGCACATTTGTGAGGTGACACACTGATGTTGGACGAGAAGGCCTGGTTCTCAGTCTCTGCTCTAATTCATCCCAAAGGTGTTTTATCGGTTGAGGTCAGGACTATGTGCAGGACAGTCAAGTTCATCCACACCAAACTCTCTCATCCATGTCTTTATGGACGTTGCTTTGTGCACTGGTGCACAGTCATGTTGAAGAGGAAGGGGTCATCTCCAAACTGTTCCCACAAAGTTGGAATTGTCCAAAATCTCTTGGTTCTGAAGCATTCAGAGTTCCTTTCACTGGAACTAAGGGGCCAAGCCCAGCTCCTGAAAAACAACCCCACACCATAATCCCCCCTCCACCAAACTTTACACTTGGCACAATGCAGTCAGACAAGTACTGTTCTCCTGGCAACCACCAAACCCAGACTCGTCCATCAGATTGCCAGATGGAGAAGCACAATTCATCACTCCAGAGAACGCGTCTCCACTGCTCTAGAGTTCAGTGGCGGAGCTTTACACCACTGCATCCGATGCTTTGCATTGCACTTAGTGATGTATGACTTGGATGCAGCTGCTCGGCCATGGAAACCCATTCCATGAAGCTCCCTATGCACTGTTCTTGAGCTAATCTGAAGGCCACATGAAGTTTGGAGGTCTGTAGAGATTGACTCTGCAGAAAGTTGGTGACCTCTGCGCACTATGAACCTCAGCATCCGCTGACTCCGCCCCGTCAGTTTACGTGGCCTACCACTTCCTGGCTGAGTTGCTGTCGTTCCCAATCACTTCCACTTTGTTATAATACCACTGACAGATGTCTGTGGAATATTTAGGAGCGAGGAAATGTCACGACTGGACTTGTTGCACAGGTTCATCCTATCACAGTACCACGCTGGAATTCACTGAGCTCCTGAGAGCGACCCATTCTTTCACAAATGTTTGTAGAAACAGTCTGCAGGCCCAGGTGCTTGATTTTATACACCTGTGGTTATGGAAGTGATTGGAACATCTGATTTTGATTATTTGGATGGGTGAGTGAATACTTTTGGTATATATGTAAATATATATATACATACATACATACATATATACATACACACACACACAAATATGTTTTCGTTTATGGTTGTACAAACTAATAATAATGATAAAGAAGGCACAAAAGTTTTATTGTTTATGATCGTACAAAATAAACAACTATGAACCCTGCAGATTTAGGCTGAGATGGAAGATCATTTGTCTCATCAGATTTTGTATTTTAAAACACACATCTGAATAATTTTTATTCTGAATGTCAGTTAATAAAATTATATGTGTACATTTTCAAAGTGTTTAAAATTCCATCTAAAAAAAAAATTAAAAAATCACCTTTTAAATATTCAGCACAAATATTTTCAAGCCCTCAAATTCAACAGTCAAAATTCAGAGTTTAAAATATTCACAGCAAAGATCCAAGATACCAAGGTCGATCCTGTGTGATCCAATCTAACTTAGTAACAAGCAGGAAATGGTGCAGTGAAGCGATCTGATTGGTCAGAATTAGCCTCATCAAAACCTCATCTCTTTTATTTGTTAAGTGTAAACCCCGCCCACAGATGAGAACCATTAGGAAACAGCCTCTGTCCTCCTCACTCACACAGGATCGATTGCTGGATGTGCTGGATATTTAAAAGGTGACATTTTTATTTTGAATTTGAAAAATATTGAAAAAGTACACTTAAAATTTCTGTATTTAAAATTCAAAATCTAATGGAACAAATTATCTTCCATACTGTTCCACCTTGTGATGTCATGTGGTGATAGAGGAGGCTCTGTGTTTTTAAACTCCAAACACCTTCATTTGAATCATTTGGATAATTTCAGCCCTGGAATTGTTGATCTCTCCTGAAATAAAGGTAAAAGGAAAACTACTGCTTCATGACATCACAAGGTGGAACAGAGCATTTTGAGCTCTGTTCCACCTTAAAGCTCATAAGAGTCAATTCTTCGTGATATAGGAGCTTTAAAGACGGCATGTGAGTGTGAGGAGAAATGGACTCTGGGATGAGAAACCGGAGGTGTTGGCAGCCTCCGCTCATCTCATCATAAAATGGATACGCTAGCTCTTTCTTTGATACATAAAACCACTTTGGAACCAAAATGTACCTGAGTGTAGCTTTAAAAAAATGCCATGTCATATTCACTGAAACTGTGCGGGTCATCGTCAACATTTTCACACATTAAAACAACACTGACATTTCTGCTCTGGGATGATCTGGCTTCAGTGTGAGGAGTTTGAAAAACTTCTGGTCTGTTAGAAAGAGTAAAAAAACACAACAGTCCTGCAGGGTAATCTGTTAATATAAACCAGACTAAACCAGGACTAAACCAGCTCTGAACCAGGTCTAAAGCAGGACTAAACCAGGTCTAAGATAGGTCAAAACCAGGTCTAAACCAGATCTAAAACAGATCTAAACCAGGTCTAAACCAGGTCTAAACCAGGACTAAACCAGGACTAAACTAGGTCTAAACCAGATCTAAACCAGGACTAAACCAGGTCTAAACCAGTACTAAACCAGGTCTAAACCAGGACTAAACCAGGGACTAAACCAGGATTAAACCAGGACTAAACCAGATCTAAACCAGGACTAAACCAGGACTAAACCAGGTCTAAACCAGGTCTAAACCAGGACTAAACCAGGACTAAACCAGGACTAAACCAGGGTCTAAACCAGGACTAAACCAGGACTAAACCAAGTCTAAACCAGGACTAAACCAGGTCTAAACCAGGTCTAAACCAGGACTAAACCAGGACTAAACCAGGGTCTAAACCAGGACTAAACCAGGACTAAACCAGGTCTAAACCAGGTCTAAGGCTGCGTCTCAATTCTACCCCTTAGCCCTCTGTCTTAGCCCTACCCCTCTGTTGTGCGCGTTCACGAGAGACAGAGGGGTGTCCCAATACTCTTTTCTGTAAGTGCGAGGGCTAAGGGGAAGGGCTGTTCTACCCCTCTGAGCAGAGCTTTTTCAGATGCACCCTTTGTGCAAAGGGGATAGGCGTGGCTTAACGCAAGTCGGAGCAAAAACCAACACGGAAATCGGGAAGTGTCGAGCAATCGGGAAGAAATTGGACAAATGTGAGTATTTGCACTCAAGAACCTCATAAAAAGTTGTATAAAACTGTAGTAACTTTTGAAAAGTTGTAGGTATACTCATGGCGGCAGCATTTACGCTTTCTGACATATACGGCTTATCGTAACATGCCCGGTTAGAACTATACGCATGTTACGGTAGAATGTGTAAAGTATTACGAACATGCATGGCCTAAAAGAACTATATACACATATATGTTAGACTAGAATGTGTCAAATATATCGCTGTATTTCACCTCGTAACTCGTCTCATGCGCTTTTAGAACTATACACATGTTACGTAGAATGTGTAAAGTATTACGAACATGCATCGCCTAAAATATTATTGTTTCGTTTCGCCTTGTAAATTATCCCCTATTTAATGACATGTTAATCACATTTGTATTTTGTTTAGAAATTTCTTGTAGGAGGCTGGACTTGTTGGAGTTGTGTCAGCCCAACAAGCTTCAAAAAAGTGGGAGAATTTGAAAATAAAATATAAGTATATTACATTCTATAATATTTGTAGGTACCAGAACAACTATATATGTTTATGACTATGTATTAATTTTGTTTTCTTTTTTGTGTGTACCAGGCATCCT
Organism: Taenioides sp. WSHXM2023; assembly: GCA_029959045.1. NCBI lineage: Eukaryota > Metazoa > Chordata > Actinopteri > Gobiiformes > Gobiidae > Taenioides > Taenioides sp. WSHXM2023. The sequence goes on along the minus strand of CM057089.1, from coordinate 2,431,449 downwards.
CTGCATCTCCGTCCACCTCTGCAGCATTTTAATTTTGTGTTACAGTTGATTAAAATTTGATTTACATATGTTGTACAGAGTATAGTAATTTTAAAAAAAATTAAAATTAAAAAAACATTTGACTTTTTGCAAAGTTCATTTAAAACAAACTCAAAAGGAGCACAATACTTCAAAACTTTAAAAATAATGTCATATTGTTGCGACTGCAAAGGGGTGTCCCATTTCTAAGGGTTTAAAACACACCCCTTTGCCTTACCCCTCTGTTTAAAGACAGAGGGGTAGGGCTAAGGGGTAGGGCTAAGACAAAGACAGAGGGCTAATGGGGAGAATTGGGATTGGGCCTAAGGCTAAGACAAAGACAGAGGGCTAAGGGGGAGAATTGAGATTGGGCCTAAACCATGTCTTCACCTGTGTGTGTGTGTGTGTGTGTTTGTGTGTGTGTGTGTTCTCTTGAAAAAGCCATCACTGGCACATTGTCAGTTAGCGTGCGCGCTCATATGGTCGTGAGTGATGGGTGCTCTTCTCCTCTTAGCCTCAGCGCTGACACCATCACCCGGAGCACACACACACACACGCACACGCACACGCACACACACACACACGTTATTATAAAATCAATAGAAGCTCACACAGACGCACACTGTAAAAGCACGTCCTAACATCACACTCTGACACTTGATGGTGGAATGGGCAGTTTGCATTAAAGTGGAGAACTTTCATGTGTTGTTTTTGGTTGACATGTCTATGATTACTGGGCTGCTTGGTTTGGGAAAAGAATCTTAAACCTAAAAGAACCTAAAAAACAAAAAAAGCACCAGGGACGACAGGTGGAAATGAGCTCTAGAGCTACAACCTGCACAAAGCATCTCTCCTGTTAAGGTTCATGTAGATGTGCACTGTCCCTGTCTCAGAAATAAACTAAATAAAGAATAAAGAATCAAATGCACATTTTCTAGCTTGTGACTGTAATTTAATGTTAGAGGGACTTGTTTAACAGCATAAATCAGCTCACCTGTTGTAGTTCCAGCTAAATCAGCTCTTTTTGGTCATATTGTGTTGAAATAAAGCTCAGATTAAAGTCTAAACCTCAGACAGAGCATGACTACAGTTAAGCAAAGTATAGCAAAGTATCAGTAAGGGCATGTTTGCAGAGGTCTGAACTCCAGAGGTAAGATGTTTCTACACAAAGTGCAGTCCTAAAAGTTGTGTGTTTGTGTAGCCCTGAGGTCCAGTGTCTTCTCTATCAGCATAAATGAACCAAGGTGAAATGATTTTAGCATGAGCAAAAAAGTGACAACAGACTCTGTTATTAAATCAGACATACGCTGCAAAAATGACTTTTCAGAGCGCTGAACCATGTTATAGCTGTTTCCCCTTACTATTTACCTTATTTGAAATGATTGGTGCTTGTTTGTTCCAAGACACCATATTGCTGCACCCGGCACCTGCCCACTGCTCTGTACTTACTTCGATCTCCAGTCCTTAATCTGTGATACAAATAGGATTCAGAAAAGCCACATAGTAATTTTGATTATACTGAAAAAAAAAAAGAACAAAACACGGCTCTTTATTGTGATGGCATTTATCAGCTCCCACTGGACACAACAGTTTAACAACACATATTTAGAAATTTAAATTTAAAAATGAAAGTAACAATTTGGAATGTTTTGACTAATATTATTTATATACAAAATGAAAAGTAAGGGACCCAAAACTGACCCCTGCGGCACACCCCTGTGGATACTGAGAGTGTTTGATGAGGAGCCGTCTACCTGAACAGTCTGAGTTCTTCCTGAGAGATACTTCCTAAACCAGTGTAATGATTGAGATGATAGTCCATTTGCAATTAATCTTTGTTCCAGTATAAGATGATCAACAGTATCAAAGGCTTTTGTAAGATCAACGAAAAGAGCTGCAAAATGTTTTTTTATTGTTTAAGGATGAAACTATGTCATTCACTACTTCTAGGGCTGCAGTTGTAGTGCTATGATGCTTCCGAAATCCAGACTGAAACTCAGTTAGGATATTATTTTCAGATAAATAGTCCTTAAGCTGAGAACTAATGAGGGATTCCAGAAGTTTGGCCAAGGGAGATAATTTAGAAATCGGCCTGTAATTATTTAATTTTGATAAATCACCACCTTTGAATAGAGGGGTGACAAAAGCAGATTTCCAGATCAAGGGAATTTCATTTGTGATTACCGTAAGATTAAAAAGGTGGGCCAGTGGAGCGGCAATGAAATCTGCAGCTAATTTTAAGAAATAGGATTCAAGATTGTCTGGTCCTGGTGATGATTGGATATTGAGGAGTTTGAGGGCTTTGTGTACCTCAACAACAGAGAAAGGAGAAAAACAGAATGGATTATTTACAATAGGGTCATGTAAGTTTGTGGCAGTCAGCTTACTATGAGTTGAATCAAACATTGATCCAGATTCAATAAAGTGACTATTGAAACAGTTTAACATTTCTTGAGGATTTGTTACTTTCTTGCCATGCTTATTTATAATATTACTAAAACCATCATAAAACAACTTCCAAGCAGATTCAGCGTCGCTTATGAGCTCAATTCTGCTCCATTCAAAGTTATAAAGGTCATGAAAGAAAGCCTGCTCTGAAAAATTTTTCATATTGGGCTTCAAGATAATTCTTGGTTTTGTTTTAGGCAATTTAGCACTTCGGACTGCAGCAACTGCACAGTGATCACTAATATCATTAGCAAATATACAACTTTTAAAAAAGGTCACACAACAGAGTCTGTGTTGCCAGATCCTTAACCTGCAGAAGTTTGTCTCATTCTCAGTATATGGACAGAACATGCCTCATGTGAAGCTCAGAACCTCCAGAATTCACTCACTGAGCTGCAGAGGCTGCACTATTTATTTCATTTACATTTATTTGGTCAGTGTATAACTCATTACAGTCTACATACATTAGATTCAGTCTGATCCCCATGAGATAAAACATATTCAGTTTGTTGAAGTTCACGTCAAATCAAACACTCACGTCAATAAGCAAGTGTAGCAGAAGCTTAAACATTTTACTACATCATAATGAGTTCATCAAATCAGCAATTATTCAAATGATCACAAAACTTTCCTTACTGTTGTTATTTGTCCAGTACTCTTAAAAATGATTTTGAATATTAAAACAGAGGTGGCTTGTTGTAGCTCATTGCAGAGGCTGCACTAGCACTGACTCCTGATGGGGTTTAGGTAGTGACCATTCAGATCAGAGAGAGGCATTTTAGGTTTAAACACACTGGATTTCACCGTTGAACCTGAAGGTTAGAGTAACTTTATACCGGTGGACGGGTGCATTGTTGAGCACAGTGTTGAGGTTTATTTGGGATAATAACTGCTTACACATAACACATTTAGATCACTATGTTACCTTTTGTGACATGTTTAATAAGTTTCATTTTTGTTTCTGTGTCCCCCCTACCTTTGCTCGCCACTCTAAGCCACTCCCCCTTCAGAGCACTGTCACAATACAATCAGCGTGTATCCCGCTAATGAAACTCCTGCACATCACATCAGGTTTGTCAAGTTGCTGTGTACAGTTTTGTAACATTTTTTTTGTATATTTATGGAGAATTGTTGTGTGGGAGCATGGGTGATGTAGACTTGTGGGCGGAGCCTTTTACAGAATCTTAAAACTAACCATAAGGAGGGTTCAATGTGCATGGATGACATCTAAAACCTCTTTAGGCATGTTTGTGATGAGAGAACAATGTTATAACATGGGAAAAAACAAAACAAAAAAATTTAATTAAATTAATAGCCCCTCTTTACTGCGTTTGTGTGTGTATGGGGGAGCTGCTGCTGTAAACTGGAGCGTTCTGTTTAAATCTGTGTTATTGATGAGTTTGGTTCTGAAAAATGACCCCTGTCACACTGTGAACAAAAAGCTATTGTGAGAGTCAGCAGGTCCTGTGCAGCTCCATCTACCCACAATGCACCTCCCCACTGTGCCGCCAATCCCCCACAATGCACCTCACCACTGTACCACCAATCCCCCACAATGCACCTCACCCACAATGCACCTTACCACTGTACCGCCAATCCCCCACAATGCACCTCACCACTGTACCGCCAGTCCCCCACAGTGCACCTCACCACTGTACTGCCAGTCCCCCACAATGCACCTCACCACTGTACCGCCAATCCCCCACAATGCACTTCACCTCTGTACCGCCAATCTCCCACAATGCACCTCACCCACAATGCACCTCACCACTGTACCGCCAGTCCCCCACAATGCACCTCACCACTGTACCGCCAGTCCCAGTCTGGAGGACTAAAGGGGAAAGTGGGGGAGAGGAGGGGCGGGGTCTGGAGGACTAAAGGGGAGAGTGGGGGGGAGGAGGGGCGGGGTCTGGAGGACTAAAGGGGAAAGTGGGGGAGAGGAGGGGCGGGGTCTGGAGGACTAAAGGGGAGAGTGGGGGGAGGAGGGGCGGGGTCTGGAGGACTAAAGGGGAGAGTGGGGGGGAGGAGGGGCGGCGTCTGGAGGACTAAAGGGGAGAGGAGGGGCGGGGTCTGGAGGACTAAAGGGGAGAGTGGGGGGTAGGAGGGGCGGGGTCTGGAGGACTAAAGGGGAGAGTGGGGGGGAGGAGGGGCGGGGTCTGGAGGACTAAAGGGGAGAGTGGGGGGGAGGAGGGGCGGCGTCTGGAGGACTAAAGGGGAGAGGAGGGGCGGGGTCTGGAGGACTAAAGGGGAGAGTGGGGGGGAGGAGGGGCGGGGTCTGGAGGACTAAAGGGGAAAGTGGGGGAGAGGAGGGGCGGGGTCTGGAGGACTAAAGGGGAGAGGAGGGGCGGGGTCTGGAGGACTAAAGGGGAGAGTGGGGGGGAGGAGGGGCGGGGTCTGGAGGACTAAAGGGGAGAGTGGGGGGGAGGAGGGGCGGGGTCTGGAGGACTAAAGGGGAGAGTGGGGGGGAGGAGGGGCGGGGTAATAAAGGCATTCCTGAGTGATGTCACATTGCAGCGGTCACTTCAAAGTATTTTGAGCACAAACACATTTGTAGTTGTATAAATACTTTCATTTATAGCTCAGTTTCATGCCATGCTGAAGAACATCTCAGGACAGGAAAAGTCATCTCCATGGAGACAAACAGATGATGCGTCTCCAGCAGAGAAGTTACATTATATACCTTTAAAGGTCCTGTACCCATTTTTTTCATGTATTTGAGCAAAACGTGTCTTGCCCCAGTACAGATATACTGATACTTTGCAGCTGATGTCATCAACATTCCCGGGGGTTGTGAAGAAGCTAACTGTCCGCACTGCTCTGTCTGAATCTCTGACTTTAATCTAAGCTTTGTTTTTAACACAGTCTGACCAGAAAGAGTTCATTTAGTTGGAACTACAACAGGCGAGCTAGCTAGCATTAGCCAGCAATTTTTCAGTGAGTCACTCTGACCTTTTTGTTGAAAACCAAACTCTTAAACAGGACCATGAACGCTCGTGTACATCACAGGCTCCTGAAAATGTGCTCTTTAAATCCATTTTGTATTGTCTCTTGAGTTTTATTATATTTTAAAACATTTTTGACAGTGTTTGCTAATGTGTTCCTTGTGTCCCCATAGTAACTGCAGAACATTTCACTATAGGCATACATGTAGAACACCCCCAGTGGGATGTCACTGCAAAGTATCAACTGTAAATGTAAAGCATCATCTAATTATTAATCACTTCCATTCATTTTCCCCTCAGTTTGGCCATTTTTTAGGTTTCAGATTTGACTTTCTGATGTAAATCATGACATCACATTAGGGAATTCCATAACTGTTACCTAGCAACCATGGAGCACACTGGGCCAAAACTCCTCGAATGCACACATAAATTATTATTTGACAAATAAAAATGCAACAAAACACCTTAATTTTGTTGAGCTAATGTTTAAAGTCTCAGAAAAATGTGTTGCGTGTAAATTGTGTCTAAACTTTTGGACAGAATTTTCTCAGTGTGATGTCATCAGTATGGGACGCTTTAAAGTAGAACTCTCAACTTCCTGTCATTTTCAACAGATATTTCAACTTTTCTTCATAAATTGCTTCATCATTGTAAAACTATAATTTATATTTATAACAGGTATTATCCCACTAAATTCAGTCAAAATTCATGTAACTTTTTGGTTGTGGGTCCGTCAACTGCTTGTTTCTATGGATATGTCATTGCTCTGCCTGTAATGTTCCACAGTATGACATTAAACAGATCTTTACATTTATTCAATTACAGGTGCTCAAAAGGGGTCACTTGACCTGTAACTTGGTCTGAAGATAGAAAGGTTTAATGCCATACTGTGAAACATTCCAGACAAAGCAATAACATCTCCATGGAGACAAGAATTTGATGACCCTTCACCAGAAAAGTGACTGATGAAGCCGATTGGACATTAGTGTACAACAGGTGTCCCTCTCCCCTCAGGTACATGTGTGTGTGTGTGTGTGTGTGCGTGTGTGTGTGTGTGTGTGTGTGTGTGTGTGCGTGCGTGTGTGTGTGGCGTTATGGTCATGGTGACACGTCGCTACAGTGACGGGTGATGGCCGTGTGTGATTTGTGCGAGCGACGCAGCGGACGGGGCAGTGGACAGCGCTCCGGCTTGGGTCTGTGGAGAGGGGCCATAAGGCATTAGGACTGTCATAAAGGAGGAGGAGGGAGGGGGGGTGATTTGTGGGGGAAACGTCGTATCTGGAGACGAGACGCTGATTGGCGGTGGGGGAGAAGAGGGGAGGGATGCTGAGGAGGCTGGTAATTCTGCTGCTGCGGTCCCACCTTGTGATGTCATATGGTAATGCAGGAAGTGCTCCATTATGTTTTAAACTCCATACACTAGAATCATTTGGATAATTTGAGCCTTGGAATTGCCAATCTTTACTGAACTAAAGGGAAAAGTAGCTGTTAAGTTGAAAACTATTTTGAGCTTTGGAGACAGACTAATAACAAAGGATTACTCAAACATGTGTGAATGAAACAAAACACAACTCCAGGTCTGTTTCTGATGAGGATTATAACATGATTTAAAGGTTGTATGGAGGATTTTTCTTTTAGTTTCAAATTGTCAATGAAAGTTCAAAATAGCATTATAGAGATGCAGCAGCCTTGTAATTATGATGAGCAAAAAAAAAAAAAAAAGAATGAAAATCCATTAACTGTGGACGTGGTGGGGTCAGATAAACATTAGCCAATAGATAATGAGACTACCTCGTTATCCTCGTTGGCTGTTAGGTTGTCAATCAAACTCCCTACGTTTTGTTGTGTAAATGACTCTCCGGCACGCTGGGATTACGTGGTTTATGTTCGTCTCTCACGCATTCCACAGACGCAAGACGCTGTTTACTCAACCAACACAGTGATTCTTAGCGGCTTTTCCAACTGTATCTTCCTCGCAGTTTGTACAAAGTTTGTTGCGATGGCAGACGAGAATCCACGACCAGTTATCCGCAAAAAGAAAGTCCGTTTATGAGGTCGCTGAAAGAAGAAGAGAAGGGGAAAAGGAGCGAAGCCAAACTAAGGTGATTCTTGGAGATTCCTTCCAGCGATGGCGTGCACTGAAGCAGAGGGTCTAAAGACTGACGCGTTGGCCGATAAATTACTTCTGGACAGGAAACTTCAACAGCAATTCGTTCAGCGATTCGTTCACGCACACTGGCTGTAAACAAACATGATTTCTAGAATCAGGAGGAGGCAGGAGGAGGCGTTTCTACTTAGGGAGCTGTGGAGGAGGAAGGTGGTTTCACGATGCACAACATTTGAAAAAGGACAAACAGGCGCTGTATTTTTCTTTCCTTGGAAAATCCTCTATACAACCTTTAAAGCTCACAAGAGTCCATTTTGTGTAATTTAGGAGCTTTAATTCAAAGTTCTGTTGAAAATTAGTGAAAATCAGTTTGTATGAGTTTGGCTGTTGCATTCTTCGGCTTTTGTTATTTTATTTTTCATTTCTGATTTTTTGTTGACTAAATTAAATGTAGTTTTTATCTTAGTGATTTCTTTTGTTCCAGTTTGAGTCTCTCCATCATCTCTCCTCTACCTCCCCCTCTCTCTTCTCCTTTTCTTTCCTCACCTCTTCTCCCTCTCCCTCATTCCTCTACTTCTCTCCCCCGCTCTTTTATCACTCCGCTTCTCTTCTTTCTCCCCCGCTCTCTTCTCCTTTTCTCCCCCTCTATTCTCTACCTCCTTACCCTCTCTCTTCTCCCCCTCTTCCTTGCCCCTTTGCCCCTCGCTCTTCTTTTTCTCCTCCTCCCTTCTCTTCCTCTCCCGCTCTCTCTGTCTGTTCTAAAGGAATTACTAGAAGAGCCCCCTCACAGCGTCCCCTCTCTCCTCTCTTCTCTCTCTCTTCTTCTCTCTCCCTCTTCTCTGTCTCTTCAAAGGGAGTTGGGTTTTACCAGCAGAGCCCTCTCACAGTGTCTTTGTTGTGTTAAAGAAAGCGCCGTGTCTGAAAATAGCTCCTCACATAAAAAGCAGAGGAATGCCCAGAACTCACACTGTTTCAGGCTTTCTGCTCCTCCTCCTCTCCCTCCTCCTCTTCTTCCTCCTCCTCCTCCTCTCTGATCTGAATGGTCACTACCTAAACCCCAGCGCCTGCAGCCAGTCATGAATCAGTGCTAGTGCAGCCTCTGCAGTTCTGGAGGTTGAGACATGGTCTGTCCATATACTGAGAATGAGACACACTTGGATGTGTCTCTATGTCTCTGGAGACACAGGTTCAGATGTGATTGTAGAACCTTTATTTTTTTTTTTTTTTACTGTGTCTGTTACAGTTATAATATGCAATATGACACCCGTGGATCATTTATATTTTTCACATTTTAAATCAGAATATTCACCTAAAAACGCTGTAAACATTATCACAACAAAAGGCCTCATGCTGCACATCACACTGGTGAGCAGCAGATTTTTTTTTTTTTTTCATTTGTACCAAATTGACTATACGACGCTGCCCAATACGTTTATCACCCATTAAGAAAATAAAACTGGAGAATGAAGTACTTTCACAGCAGTTAGTGTGTACCAGTAGAGTTGAAAACGGGCTGATTTTTGAAAAATAAGTGATTGAAGATTACTCATGCACAAATTACTCTAAATACAACTTGAGAGGGTCAATGAGAAGGAAACAGTAACATAATTAAAAGCTCTGAAAATCGATTTTGCAGAATGGGTCTGATTTAAAACGGTAAGAGCACAGGCTGCACACTGTTCCTTCCTGTATATTTGTACTTTTCTCCACAAACTGCCACTTCACTGATGTAAAACTATGATAAATGTTGAGCAGAGATCCGATCGCGCCAAACCCAGTCCAGACTGTAAACACATGAAAACCTGTCATGATCTGCCACATCTCCTGCCTCATGTAACGTCCTCATAGATCCACTCACATGTTTCTGTTTGGATGCCAAGCTAGCACGTCGTACTGCAGTGTCTCCTCCTCCTCTGCTCCCCTCTGCTCTGAGCCAGCCTCCAGCACGTGGACCTACGGCGGGGTCTGCTCCTGTCGGCTCCTGCCAGCCCCTGTCTGCTCCTGCCAGCCCTGCCCCTCCCCGTTCCTCTGCGCTAATCCGCCGCTCCTCTCCAATTGTTATTCCGACAGTGCGGCGCTTACGTAACAGCCCGGAGGAGAGGAGAGTCGATAGAGAGAGGAGGGGAAAAGGAGAGGAGGAGAGAGAGAGGGGGAGAGGAGGAGAGGGAGACAACCATCAATAGAGAGAGAGAAAAAGAAGAAAAGAGAGGAAAGAGGACTGTTGAGAGGGGAAGAAAGAGGGGGCTGTTGTTAGAGAGAGGGAAAGCGAAATAGATAGAGGACCATAAATAGAGGGGGAATGAGGAGAGAGTGAGAGAGAGGGAAGAAGAGAGGACCATCAAAGGAAAGAGAAGGAGAGTGGGGGGGGTATTGAGAGAGAAAAGAGGGAGGGATGGGTGAGAGGAGAGGACATATGGTTTGTCATGAAGCTCAGAGATGGGGTTCAGTACATTAGTGGCAGTGGCTATATTGTATGTGGGGAAATACAGTAAAAGAGATGGGACTATAGCATGAACACATACAGGACGTGTACACTGTAGCGCTGTTAGACACTTAAACATGCTTTATATTAAATTATTCATTGGCTCACACTCAGAGATGTTAAGCTCTTGAATTCTATCTTCTATCTCGTATTATGAGTGACAGACCTCCCAGAGCCAGGCACTACAGCCACTGTTCATTCCATACCATACTACTGTAGCCACAGCCGCCCTGGGACAGACTGACAGAAGAGAAGCCACCACGTATAGGAGCTTGGGTGATGTAGGCTAGTGGGTGGAGCTTTGCACAGAATCTCACAGCTAACTGTAAGGAGGGTTTGAATAGGGCCAGAGATAGGGAGAGAGATCGCCAGATTGCTCCAAAAAGGAGATTTTGCATAACACCCCATCTTTAATTGCCATGGTTACAGTTCTAACTTTTCATCACCATGGATAGAGCGGAGTGAAGGTACAGAGTTCTAGACTTGACTTTGCAGGAGAGAGAGTGTGTTTATATGAAAGGCCAAAGGGCTGCTGGGTGAGGAGAGCGAGCAGCCCGTGCACAGTGACAGAGCACAGACAGCAGGGGGCAGTGCAGGCTGAGGTACACTGGAGTTTAACCAACAATCAAATAAGAGCAGAGCATGACTGTGTGATGGTACGATGTGTTTGAGACCCGCGGAGCACTTAAAGCAAACTCACTGTGCTCATGTCTGCTCTATCGTTATCATCTCTGACATCCTTGGATCATGAAGTCATAATGTGCACATTTTAAATCACAATATTCATCTAAAATGATTAGTAGAAGAAACAAGCCCACAGATGTGTTCCCTGTTAGAAAACTGTGGTGCCAAATAGGAGCTGTCGGTTAGGAGGTTCACTATGTCCATTTATCACACAAGAGAAATTCAGTCTGAGCTGTGAAACATATTTGATCAAAAAAATGTTTGTCCAGTTACAGAATAGAATGTCTCCTGTGCGATGAACCGTCCCTGGACCACTGAGGGACAACACAAACATGTCCATTTATATTACAGTCTATGCTAAATCTCACCTGTGTAAAGCTCATAGACTGTATATATACATGGACATAGCTAACCCGCCAGCCGCCGTGTTCCGAATAGGAAGTGAACATGAGGGCGCTTCTAGCTCCACCAACTGTGGCTCTAGTTGACTTTACATGGAAATATTGTCTTTCCTGTCTTTGTAACTGCAGCTGTGAGAATTGTCATTTTGGTCTTAAAATGTTCATATTAACCTGCTCTACATGATCCTGCGTTTTTTATTTCAGTATTTTGTCCATAAATAAATTCCCATATGGAACTATGCTCCAGATTCGCCCCTATAACTCCTAGCATCATGAGCTTCATTTGACTGGAGCTGAAATATAGTCTCTATAGTCTCTATAGTCTTTTTATATGTGGAGAAAGTGGAGCCTTTGTCACAGCAGTGAGTCTGGACAGGAGCACACCTGTCTGTGCAGGAGCACACCTGTGTGTACAGACCTGCTCACATCCACATGTTTCACCTGCACTCTGCTCTCCTCAGTTTTATTATGGAGTGCACTGACCGAGAGATCCCTCCGACAAGAGCCCACTGTGTGTGTGTGTGTGTGTGTGTGTGTGTGTGTGTGTGTGTGTGCGTGTGCGTGTGTGTGTGCGTGTGTGTGTGCGTGTGTGTGTGCGTGTGTGTGTGCGCGTGTGTGTGCGAGTATGTGTGTGAGTGTGAGTGTGTGTGTGTGTGTGGTGTGTGTGTGTGAGTGTGTGTGTGAGTGTGTGTGTGAGTGTGTCTGAGTGTATGAGTGTGTGAGTGTGTACTGGGCGTGTGTGTGTGTAGTAGGATTTATGGTTCAGAGCTCGAGCTGCCGGTGTCCCCCTGTGTCCCCGCTCTGCTCCCTGTGCCTGGTGTGTGTGTGTGTGTGTGTGTGCGTGTGTGTGTGTGTGTGCGTGTGTGTGAGTGAGTGTGTGCGTGTGTGCGTGTGCATGCGAGAGTGTGTGTGTGTGTGTGTGTAGTAGGATTTTACTGACGCTGCTGGTGTCCCTTGCTCTAATTGGCTGACCCCAGAGATTCCTCATCCGCTCACTGAAAGACCTGTTCCATCCTTCTGTCCCTCTCCTTTTCTTTCTCTCCTCCTCTCTTCCGTTTCTATATTCCTCTTTTTCCCGTCCTCTCTCTTTATCTCTCTTTTTTCTTTCTTTCTATTTCTCTGTTTTTATCCTGCCCCCCTCTTTATTTTGACTCCCCTCCTCCTCCATTCTGCGATGCATACTTGATCCTGTCCAGAGTTCATAACACCTGCTCCCACTGCATGATGTCATCAGGTGTTATAGGAAGTGCTCCTCTGTGTTTTTAAAGCAAACCTATTACACCCACTGCTTTGTCCTTGTCCTTGTTTCATTCTCCAATTAAATGTTCTTAATCAGGGATACTATGGGTCGCGTAGTCATTTTGGTCCAAATGTAAAAAAAAAATGCTCTGCTCTACAGTCCCTGACAAAAGTCTTGTGGCTTATCCATTTTGTAGAAACAAAAGCTTATAACCTGACTTTAAATTAATCGATTGGTTTTAGAAATGTCTCATATGAAAGCTAAAACCCTCCCAAATTATGCTCAATATACTAAAATAAATTTGCTTCACTGAAGAAAGATTGATCATTTAATGAACACAGAAAGGTCAGATTTTGGCAAGACAAAAGTCTTGTCGCCTTGTCATATGATGCACCCAATCCTAGATTACAGCCTCACCTGTGATCAGTTACTGATCAATCAATTAGTGGGTGTGTATAAAAAGAACCCCAGCACACCAGACCTTCACATCAACTGCAACTTGACCTCTGACAACATGCCTAAGATCCACCCTGAGACCAAAGCGTTAATTATCAAGAGGCTGAAGACCAGATCCACTGCTGAGGTGGCTGACACCTTCAATGTGTCTCAGCGTCAAGTACAAAGAATAAGAAAAAGATCTGAAAAGACTGGAGATGTTTTTGACAAGCCCAGGTCCGGCAGACCCCGCAAGACAACTGCTCAGGAGGACCGTTTGTTGATTCGAAAATCCACGGCCAGCCCCTTTTCCACTGCAGCAGAGCTCCACCAGGCCTGGTCACCTCAAGTCCCTGTGTCAACCAGAACAGTTTGTAGAATTCTGTCTCGAAATGGCCTCCATGGTCGAATCAGTGCACAGAAACCAGCACTAAACAAAAGGCAATTAAAAAACCGTGTGGCATTTGCCAAGGCCCACAGCCTGCTAAAAGGATGGACACTGGAAAAGTGGCAGAAGGTGGATTTCTCAGATGAATCCTCGCTTGAATTACATCACAGCCGCCGCAAATATTGCAGGAGACCTACTGGAGCCCGCATGGATCCAAGATTCACCCAGAAAACAGTTAAGTTTGGTGGCGGAAAAATCATGGTCTGGGGTTACATCCAGTATGGGGGTGTGCGAGACATTTGCAGGGTGGAAGGCAATATCAATAGCCTAAAATATCAAGAAGTATTAGCTACCTCTTACATTCCCAACCATAAAAGGGGTCAAATTTTGCAGCAGGATGGTGCTCCATCGCATACTTCTATCTCTACATCAAAGTTCCTCAAGGCGAAGAAGATCAAGGTGCTCCAGGACTGGCCAGCCCAGTCACCAGACATGAACATCATTGAGCATGTCTGGGGTAGAATGAAAGAGGAAGCATGGAAGGCAAAACCAAAGAATCTTGATGAACTCTGGGAGGCATGTAAGACTGCTTTCTTTGTATTCCTGATGACTTCATCAACAAATTGTATGAATCATTGTCAAACCGCATGGATGCAGTCCTTCAAGCTCATGGAAGTCATACAAGATATTAAATATGGATCTCACAGCACCACTACTTAATTCACTGATGTTATGCAACATATTTTTGTATTTGAAGTAAATTATTTGTTCAATTTTCTGTAGGCGACAAGACTTTTGTCTTGCCAAAATCTGACCTTTCTGTGTTCATTAAATGATCAATCTTTCTTCAGTGAAGCAAATTTATTTTAGTATATTGAGCATAATTTGGGAGGGTTTTAGCTTTCATATGAGACATTTCTAAAACCAATCGATTAATTTAAAGACAGGTTATAAGCTTTTGTTTCTACAAAATGGATAAGCAACAAGACTTTTGTCAGGGACTGTAGTGTGAAGTGCAGCTGTTACAGGAGGGGCCCACAGGAGGGGCCCTCAGCATGCGGCGCTTGTGACATCAGCTCCCATTGGGCACCGAGGTTTCTAACACGCAAGTCAGTAGACTTCTTTCTTTTATTAAGTTGTTTTAGATCAAGACTGTGATTTAAAATGTCCATATTATAACCTGGTGTCATAGATTATAACTATAGAGCACACACAAGAACAACACATGTTTTTCAACGCTCACACACTCATTGTGCTGTGATACAAACATTGTGCTGTGATACAAACCGCAAACTAATGTTCCAAACCTTATTAAAGTGACGTAAAATACACCAATCAAACTGAGTAATGGGTAACTATGTAAAGGATTCACTATGTAAAGGGTAACTATGTAAACATTCACTATGTAAAGGGTAACTATGTAAAGGATTCACTATGTAAAGGGTAACTATGTAAACATTCACTATGTAAAGGGTTCACTCTGTATAGGTTGACTTATGGAGTGAGAAATGTCAAAGCTGCACTTCCCTGTGAGGCCAGTCCACTTGTGCTGTGATCAATACTAATGACCACAGAGCTACTGCACAGAGCACCAGAGGGAAGTACGCACCTCTGTGTACTGTAGTACTTTTACTCCTGTAATACTCTGAAGATACTGCACTTTTGTAGTGTAAATGCACTCAGCCTAAAAGTAGTATAATTACTATTTGAGGCTAAAATATGGAGTGTAATCTGAACAACAGGAACACCCTTGTGGTTTAGCTGTAGGATCTGGCAACCCAAAGTGAGGCGCTCGTTTTGCTTTCTGATAACTGACTTGAGAACTAAAAGCCAAAAAGTTACAAGAACTCAGACGTTCTATAAAAGTACTGACAATACTTCAGAAACATAGTTGACAAATCCACAGATTTTAGCCTGTGCACTGCACAGATGTGAGATCCATGGTGGTGGTCAGAAGGTGACCGCTGCTGCTGGGTCATGGGTCACTCACACTGGCCTCATACACTATTGAGTTATGTGTTGTATTGGCTTCTCAGTATATGTCATGTTTAAAGCAGCTATTTTCAGCTTTCCGAATGCCTTATGTAACGTGCCGTGTGCAAAGGGCACAGCAAACAGGCAAAGGGTATACTGTTTTTGTGTCCCTGGGCAAAATACTTCAGCCCACTCCAATCACAGCCTAGTGGACTCTTACAGTTCAAAAACACAACATGTGTCACCAGAGCCTTAAGCTGCAGATAGAGACACACAAGTTTGTCTCATTCTCAGTATATGGACAGACCATGCCTCATGTGAAACTCAGACTGGATTTCACCATTGAAACTGGCAACCCAAATGAGAGACCCATGTGAGGTTCATTCTGCTTTCTGATTGGACAATTGTGTTGAGACCCAAACATATTTGATTTGAACATGTTTGCCTCATATCAGGACATGGTTAGGTCATGGTTATGGAATTTAAAATCAAGTCTTCCACACGGTACCTTTAAAGAATTTGACCAAGATGAATGTAGCATAAATCATCCCACGCCCAAGCAGATTTACATATCAGAAATCAGAACCGTCCGTTTACATGCTGCTCACTCATGTGCGTACCATCCCTTTAACCCTGTCAGCACCGCCCCTTTAAGTGCGGCTCATAATATTTTCATAAGGGTCTCTCTGACAAACGCCCTGACAAACTGTGGACTTGCACATTTGAGCGTCAGTGCAAACTCTGCTCACACCACAGAAAAGAGGCTCTGAAAGTGCACCACTGATAAATGTCACCAGCTCCTTTATGTGACCAATCAGGAGGACCTAAAGAGGAGGTACTTTACTTCTGTGGGGTACTCACTATAACACATATACTCATATTTAGATCACCATCTTACCTTTTATTGTTTGGAAAATACTATAATCACCAAAACAATGTATGCACTTTCATTTTTGACACTGAGTTTTCTCTCCATTTTCTCTCTGCACTAAGTCACTACCCCTTCAGAGCGCTGTCACAACACAATCAGCGTGCATCCCGTTAATGAAACTTCACATCAGGTTTGTCAAGTTGCTGTTTACAGTTTTGTATCATGTTTTTGTACATTTACGGAGAATTGTCGTGTGGGAGCATGAGTGATGTAGACGTGTGAATCATACAGTTGACTGTAAGGAGGGTCTGAAAAGGGCCCGGGAGAGATTGCTAGATTACTCAAACATACATGGATGACATCTGAAACCTCTTCAGGCATGTTTTTGATGAGGGAATATTATAACATGGGAGAAAGCTAAAAAAAAAAAAAAAAAAAAAAAAAAATTAAAAAAGCACAATATTCCTATTTAAATAACTCATATTATGAAAGAAATTGACTTTTTGGCGCTTTTACCCATGTTTTACTGTCGTCTTCTCATCACAAACACAGGCTACCAGGAGTTGCATTTTGTTTCTTTCACGCTTGTTTTAATCTAAAGTAGTCTTCTCTGAGCCTCAAAAATGCTCTGTTCACATTTGGACCACTTGGATTACACAGATATAAAACCACATTGGAAAAGAGAAGAAAGTCCTACCATTTAATGTGTAAAATCTTTTGTCTATTGACTAAAGAATATCATTATTTCAGTGGTGACAGCGCTAGTCCTGGTCCCTGAAAAAGTCTCCACAGCTTTAATGGACCAAATGCACTGGACATTTTCTAATATTAAACTGTTCATCCAGCTAACTACCTTGGAGGTTAGATGCCTAGTACTGCAATCCATTGTGTCCTTGAGCAAGACACCACTCCCCCCTGCATATGTGAGTGTGTGAGAGTTGCTGGTTGAATTCTGACTCAGATGTTTTTCTCTGTAGATTATGACCACTCCCTCTCCTGCATCTCCTCTCTCCTTCTCTCTCCCCTTCTCCCCCTTCCCTCCTTGCTTCCTCTCTCGTTGTGTTTCCTTCCCCTTCTCTTTTTTCTTTGAGATTCTCCCTTTCTCCTCTCCCCTTCTCTCTTTTTTTTTTTTTTTTGGCTCGCTCCCTTTGTCCTTTCTCCTCCCTTTGTCCTTTCTCCTCCCATTATCCTTTCTCTCCATCTTTCTTCCTTAACCCACCTCTTCTCTCTCATTTCCTCCTTGCTGTCCTCCTCTCTGCCCTCTCTCACCCTCTTTCCTTTTCTTCTACTGTATATCTTTCTCCTCTTCTATTTTAACTCCTCCGTTCCCTTCTTCCCCCGACTTGTCCTACCCTCCCACCTTTTTTCTCATTTTTCCTCTCTGCTGCTTCTTCCCCTCTTCCTTCATTCTGTCCAGCCTCCTCTTCTCACTTTCCCTTCTCCTTCTTTCCTTCTCTTCCCCTCATCCTCCCTTACTCCTCTCCTCCCTCCTCATGTCCTTGCTTCTCTTGCTGAAGGACACACACACAAATCCCCCCTCACTTCCCCCCCTCTCTCCCTTTCTCTCTCTCTCTCTCTCTCTCTCTCTCTCTCTCTCTCTCTCCCCCACTTTCTCTCTCTCTGTCCCTCTCTCGGCTGGGTCCCTTTTGTCTCTCTCCCTTCTTGTTTCTTCCCTTTTCTCTCTGTTCCTCTCTCTCTCTCCTCATTTTCGTCCTTTTTCCCTCCGCCCCCCCCCCCCTTGTTTCGCCCCCTTTTCTCTCTGTCCCTTTCCCTCCTCATTTTGTCCCTCTTCCCCTTCCCTTCTTGTTTCATCATCTCTCTGTCCCCCTCTCTCTCTCTTTCTCTCCTTCCTCGTTTTGTCCCTTTTATCTCTGTCCCTCTCTCTCTCTTTCTCTCCTTCCTCGTTTCGTCCCTTTTCTCTCTGTCCCTCTCACTGTCTCTTTCTCTCTCTCTCTCTTTCTCTCCCTTTTTGTTTCATTCCTTTTCTCTCTGTCTCTCTTTCTCCCTCCTCGTTTCGTCCCTTTTCTCTCTGTCTCTCTCCGTCCCTCCTCGTTTCCTTGTTTCTCTCACTTTGGCGTTCTTCACTTCCTGCTGACTTGAGGAAACTTGAGGATTTGTCACACATACTGTTTATGTTCTGCTTTCATTTTCAAACACAAGCAAATATTTTTCATCAATGAGGCAAATCACCCCAGAGCTAACAAAAGCACAGTGTGACAGCTCTGTGTGTGTGTGTGTGCGTGTGTGTGTGTGTGTGTGTGTGTGTGTGTGTGTGTGTGTGTGTGTGTGTGTGCGTGTGCGCGCGCAGCCTGTGCTCTCACTGTTACAATCACAACACACTCTGCTGCATACAACACATATATTTTCTGATTTATGTTCTAATGCTGCTACCTCCTCAAAAACACACCTGGAGTTGTGTTTGTTTCATTCACATGTTTGAGTAACACTTTATTATTAGTCTGTGTACATCTCCAAAGCTCCAAACGCTCTGTTCCACCTTGTGATGTCATGAAGTGGTAGTTTTCAAATTAACAGCTACATTTGACCTTTAGTTCAGTAGAGGTCGGCAATTCCAGAGCTGAAATCATCCAAATGATTCTAGTGAAGATGTATGGAGTTTAAAACTCAGTGGAGCACTTCCTGTATTTCCACATTACATCACAAGGTGGCGATGCAGTGTTGTATAGAACGAGTGGACAGAACAGAGGAGTGAGCGCCCTCTGCTGGCTCTGCTCATACATTGTCTCTGCACAATGTGGAGAGAGAGAGACAGAGCGTAAGAGACACAGACTTCAACATCTTGCTTTCCTTTCTCTTCTCCTTTTATAATCTCTCTCTCTCTCCTTTTAACCCCACCTCCCTCATCTCATCACACTCTATTCTGCTACCCCCCTTCGCTTCTCCTCATGTCTCTTTCTCCACTTCCCCACTCCATCCCTCTCTCTCTATCCCTCTCTCCCTCCTTGTCTCTCTCTCCCCTCCAGTCCTACTCTCCTCACTCTCCCCTTGCCCTCCCTCTTTTACCTGCTAACCCCCCCCCCTTCTCTCCCCCTCCTCTCCTCTCGTCTTTCTCTCTTCATCCCTCTCTCCTCTGCACACACATGTATTATTGAGTAGATGTGTTTTTTTGCTCAGTGCAGGAGGATGAGAGAAAACAGGCTCCAGTGATGGGACTCAGTGGAATGCTTCATCTTCATACTTCACACATGACTCAAATAAACTCATTTTAAACACGTCCAGGAGGGTTCACATCTGACAGAGACACAAATCTGAACTGACAAACACATCCAAGAATCCCATGTTTTTCAGAACATGTTTGTAGAGACATGTTTGTAGGGATCTGACACACAGGAAGGAAATCGCAGGGATGTTCTAACTATTTGAGTTTTATCTCTCAAATAGTGACATTTTGTACTGTTCACTCCAGGAGCACAACGAAGTTAACCACAATACCAATATCCACAACTCAGGGTGGGATATTATGAAATGTCATGAAAATGACATGAGCAAAAATAGCACAGTATAACCTTGGACAGTGTTGGGAAGAATAAACCTCTGCAGCCATCATGCATCATGAGTCAGTGCTAGTGCAGCCTCTGCAGCTCAGGGAGGCAATTCTGGAGGTTCTGCGCTTCACATGAAGCCTGGCCTGTCCATATACTGAGAATGAGACAAACTTGGATAAATGTATGTACACCTTTAGATCATTATGTTGTAATTTAGACATTTTAAATCACACTATTCACCTAAAACGACTTAATAAAAGTATATAAATAAAAATTAGAACACTGTGGTGCCCAATGGGAGCTGATGTCTCCATAAACATCATCACAACAAAGAACCACATGCTGTCAGCCCCTCCTATGAATAGCTGCACATCACACTAGCGAGCAGCAGATTAAAAAAATTGTACCAACACGACTACGTGACACTACGTATATATCACAAATTAAGGAACTAAAATTGTAGAACAAAGTGCGTACAGAGCAGCGGGAGAGTACTGGTGGAGGGGAAAATGATGTGATCAGCAAAATGGGGTTGTGAAAATAAGTCATTAAAGATGACTCAAAGATCACTCCAAATACAACTTCAGAGGATCGATGAGAAGAAACTACCACAACATGTTATGATGTGTGTCTCATAACATATGTCTCCTGTAAGTAATTTTTACAGCACACAGTAGGGTTGTCAAAAGTATCGAAAATCAGATACTAGTCCACGCTAAAACTAGTATCAAAACTAGATCCTCATTTTTCGCATCAATACAAAAGTCCCATTGACAGGACAGAGCAGAACCTTTCCTGAATGTCTTTAGAATGATTTTGAGCTGTATCAGAACAAGTATAAGAGCACATAGACTAGTATACACCCATGGACCACTATGGAACCTACAGGACCACTGAGGGAGTACACTGATATAAGAGAAAAGAAAATTCTACCATTTAATGTGGAAAATTACATTATGATGTCTAAATAAGAGCGTTTTTATAGTGGTATCAGAATTGGTATTGAGTATCGAGTCTATCGTAGTATTGAAAGGTTAAAATGTTAGTATGGTGACAGCACTATTTTACAGTACAGTTCTGTACATGTCAGAGTTATATGAGCAACACTGCAGAGCTTCTACACTGAGTCAAATACTTCCTCGTGTCATCTGTGAGTGCACAGCGAGTCGGGGTCAAAGGTCAGCACTAGATAGGGTCGATGGCCAGGGTCTAGTTGCACTCCCCGACCACTCCTCGTCCGCTTTGTAACGACTGTACCGCACACTGACAATAGCTGGCATGTTTGTAAGGTCAACCAGGCGTTTAACATGGACCAGTGTGGAAGTGCAGATCAGGTAGCAACCCGCTGTGTCATCATGGGGTTCAACAAAAACACCGGAAATTGATTTGTGTTTCTAGACCTAAGTATAGTACATATAACAGGTTTTTATGTTTGTCTAGTTATGACTTTGCCTGGTAATAGAATATGTGCTAAATATTAAAGGTGCTATATTAAGAAAAATAGACTCCTGTGAGCTTTAAAACATTTTAGAATATTATCATCTCCTCACAAACAGACCTGGAGTTGTGTTTTGTTTCATTCACACATGTTTGAGTAACTCTTTATTATTAGTCTGTCTACATCTCCAAAGCTCAAAATGCTCTGTTCCACCTTGTGATGTCATGAAGCAGTAGATTTCATGTTAACAGCTCCTTTTACCTTTAGTTCAGCAGAGATTGGCAAGGGTTCAAATCATCCAAATGATTCTAGTGAAGGTGTGTGGAGTTTAAAAATTAAGTGGAGCACTTCCTGTATTACCACATGAAATCATAAGGTGGAACTGAGTGTTTTCAGTTTAAGAGAAGAACTAAATCTGCAGGGTTTGTGTGTTAAACAAAACACAACTTCAGGTGTGTTTGTGATGAGGAAACAACGTTAGAACACAGATCAGAAAATAGCCTAATATGCAGGGACAGGGACAGTTTACAAGCATTTCTCAGTTTAAATCAGTCAGACAAACTTTATGTGGGTAGCACTTTTCATACATTTGAAATGTAGCACAAAATGCTTCACATGAAACAAAAAAATTACAATGATTTAAACAACAGCAACCCCACTCCCACCCCATTGTTTCTTTCATATTTACAGCAGCTTGGACAGAAACATAAAACTCCTAAAGGTTATGGTAAAAATGGAGTTCAAATTAGATGAGGATATAATAAAAACTAAGTAAAATAATAATAACAATTGAATTTAAAACAAGTAAAAGTTTTAATTAAAAGCTAAATTAAAAAGATACGTTTTGAGTTTTCTTTTAAAAATATGTGGACCTCAGGTCTTCAGGAAGAGGAAAGAGGGTATGATCCAAAATCAACCATGTTATAACATTCCCACATCAAAAACATGCCTGAGGAGGTTTTAGATGTCATCTATGCGTGTTTGAGTCATCTAGTGATCTCTCCCGGGCCCTATTCAAACCCTCCTTACAGTTCACAGTATGAGTCAATACAAGGCTCCGCCCACAAGTCTACATCACCCATGCTCCCATACGACAATTCTCCATAAATATACAAAAACATGATACAAAATTGTACACAGCAACTTGACAAACCTGATGTGATGTGCGGTAGTGTCATTAGTGTGCATATGTTATGTTTTGTCATCATGTTTATTGTCATGTCTATAAGATGTTAAATGTTCACTGTGGGCCCAGGGAGCACTGCAATTTCAAATCCTGTTTGTGCAACCTGTACATATGGTTTTTGACAATAAAGCTGACTTTGAACTTTGATTAGCAGGATTCACGTTGATTGTGTTGTGATAGCGCTCTGAAGGGGGAGTGACTTCACGTTTGGAGCAAAGGGAAGGAGACTCTGAGCATTAAAAATGAAAGTGAAACTTGTTATATGCTGTTTTTAGTGAATATAGCATTTTCAAAACAATAAAAGGTAACATGGTGATCTAAATGTGTTTTGTGTTGCAGTGCATACCCCAGAGAAGTAAAATACCCCCTCTTTAACAATATAGCATATATGCGTGCTACTTTGGGCCTTGTTTACCTTATGGTTGCTAGGTAACAGTTGTGGAATTACCTTTTTATTGGTCACATCTGCTGCTTTTGTGCAACCAGGAAGTAAAATCCTAAACTTCACCAAACTGGCCAAACTAATCAGGAAGTGCATTTTAGTGTAATGAGCAGTTGAATCTGTCTAATGCACTTTATTGCCCCCTGGAGGGAGATTTGTTCTATGCTGGGGCCCCCGGGAGCAGTAGCACAGAGCCAAAGAGCAGTGTGCAAAATCTATCTGGAGGCTTGTTGTTGTCTGATGTGATGGGGGCACAGGGAGAACATGCAAACTCCACATAATATAGTACTCCAGTATAGTATAGATCTAAGAATAATACAAAAGGATGAGTCTAGGTTTGTTTTGCTTTATTAGGCCTACTTTTTATGTCCAGATGAAATGTTATTACAGTGTTTACAATATTCTACAGTATGATATTAAATATATGTATCACCTTGGAGACAAGAGGGTGAAGCCACCAGGCCCATTTACAGGTCAGATCTGTGATTTGACATGTCTTGCGATGGTGTATGGACTGAAAAACAACCAAGACCTCCAGACTTTTACCTGTGATGTAACAATCCGGGGAAATTCAAAAGTGTTTTGTTTTTTGAGCACTCAGTGGGACAGGATTAGGAAACAAGCTTCATTCATGATTTACAACTCACGAACGAGTCTAGTTTTTGATTTTTGAGACTCCCTTTCACTTCGCCTGTCATGCTGTTTCCTGCATATTGATTTTCAGATGTACAAATGTTTATAAGTCTTGGTAAAGAATAATTGCATATCTCTACTATACTTTAGCACTAGTAGAGGAGTACTGAAAACACTGTTACTTGGCTGAAAATGTACTTAATTAAAAGTACAAATAGGGCTGCCAAAATTGTACTCAAGTGTGTCCTTGGGCAAGACACTTAACTCACCTTACCCCCAGAGTCTGCACACACTGGTGTATGAATGTGTGTGAACGGGTAACTAGTTCTTTGTTGTAAAAGCGCTTTGAGAGCCCCGAAGGTGGAAAAGCTCTATATAAAAATGTGGTCATTTACCATTTTACAGTAGGCTGAAAAAAAAAGAAAGTGCAAATATGAAAAATACTATATAAGCAGCTCTTTAGGTCAAAATAAGGCCACTTTGTGCTGTCTGCATCTAATTATAAAGTGTTTTATTGTACATGGGTGACGTAGGCTTGTGGGTGGAGCACTGCACAGAACCGTACAGCTAACCATAAGAAAGGTTCCAATTTGTTTCTGGAGAGATCACTAGATTACTCAAACGCCTCAAATGCCTGGATGCCATCTAAAACCCTTTCAGCTGGAACGTTATAACATATAATGCTCCACTGAGTTTGCATTATATGAGTTGGACAGACTGAGGAGGCTGAAAGTTGTGATGAGGTATAGGAGCTTAAATGGAAGAATATGTACAAAAGGAAGGCTAAGTGTATTTAAAAGTAAAGCTTAAGAGGAAGTAAGCAGGAAATGACATGCATAAAGCTAGTGCCATTTCCTGTTAGCCTTTCTAAATGAACTGTGCTCCCATATATTGTATTTTTATTAATTCTCCATCTTCATCTCATGCCCAGATTGTATCGGCAGCATGAAACAGATGGTCCCAAATTATAAAGTGTTTTATTGTCAGTAATCAGGAGGGGCATATTAGATTGCTTGTTGTCAGCTTTATTGTGACAGAGAGTTGTGAAAAACACTTAAACTCGTCATGGTGAATAATTAGGATGCTCAGAATGCATAAGGTAAGTGAGGAAGAACTTTGGACCACTGCAAACTGTTTTAAAATCAGGTAGTTCTGTTTTTCAGGTTTTTAAGAAGGTAAAAATCTGATACAATTACAGTAAAATATTTGCACTGACCCCCTCCCCTCTCCCCCTGGTGTGGAGGCGGTGCTCTCGTGCTCCTCCTCTTCTGGCTCGCTCACAGCAACAGGAGCACATACTGCTGTCTAAGGCTGTGCTATTCTGGGACCTACATTCATTTTGTCCACTCGTTGTGCTGAATGGGCCCTCTGAGGCGGAGGAGGGATCCAGCCCACTGTCCTCTCACTCCAAACGCAGCACTACTTTAAGCCTAAGGACGACCCAGATAGTGTGCTCCTGCTCCTCTATACAGGCCCTATGTCATGCAAAGGCTGCTACTACCTTTGTCTTGATAAAAAAAAAAGTGCTTAAAAGGACAGTATGCAACTTTTAGATTTGATATTACATAAACATGACCAGATATGAGTTAAACATGTTAAAATCAAATCAAGCTTTTTCTGGTGCTGGTTCTAATGCTGAATCTCTCATTTGTGTTGCCAGTTTCAATGATGAAATCCATTTTTAAAAAACCTAATATGCCTCTCTCTAATCTGAATGGTCTCTACCTAAAGCCCAACACCTGCACCAGTCATGAATCAGTGCAAGTATGAACAAGAAAAAAACTTGTCGTGTCCTCTACCTGCAGGTTAAATCAGACCTATTCTGCAAAATGGACTTTTCAGAGCTTTTAATAATGTTATAGTAGTTTCTTCTCACTGACCCTCTGAAGTTGTATTTGGAGTGATTCATGCCTGTCTGAGTCATCTTTAATCACTTATTTTCAAGACGCCATTTTGGTGATCAGCTCCCTTTTTCAGCTCCACTGGTTCACGCCTGCTGTGATGTACACACTTCAGTTTTTACTCCAGTTTTATTTTCTTAATCTATGATACGCGTTGGATTCAACAGCATTGTGTAGTCGTTTTGGTACAAATAAAAAAAAATAAAAAATCTGCTGCTCGCTAGTGTGATGTGCAGCGGTCCACAGGAGGGGCCCTCAGCGTGCGGCGCTTTGTTGTGATGACGTTTAAGTTTTATTAAGTCATTTTAGATGAATATTGTGATTTAAAATGACCAAATTATAACATAATGATCCATGTTTGTCATAGATTATAACTATAGAGCACACACAAGCACTATATGTGTTATTTAAAGCACTTGCACCCTCAGGTTCAATTGTATTTGTAGGACCTTGCAGACAGCAGTTCTTTTAAACTAGTCTGTCAGCCAGTCAAAGCCGTTGCCTCTCAAACGCTCATCACTCCAAACATGAACACAAACGCATGCCTCTCACCTACTTCCTTCCTTCAGATTTAGTTACAACCCTCAAATAGCAGCAGAATTATTAGCCTCCTCAGCTTCTCCATCTTCCCCTCTTCAGCCCTGGAATTCCCAATCTCTTTAGTAGAAATTGGCAATTGAAAGAAGAACTCAGCCTAAATCTGCAGGGTTTGTGTGTTAATCACGTGTGAATGAAACAAAACACAACTCCAGGTCTGTGTGTGATGAGGAAATAACATTATAACCATAGATCAGAAAACAGAAGTATATGTGTGTTTTGTTCTAGATACCAGTGAGACAGGAATAGCTACAGAAGAGCAGTTCTTGGTGAGGAGGTGCCCTGGTTGTGATGCAGGCCACAGGTGCAGAGCAGCAGGAGAGGGAGCAGTCTGCTGAGAGCATAGAGCAGCCAAAGGCGTGTGTGCTTCAGGCTAGCTGCACAGGTCAGGGCTTTCTCACAACAAACACGCCAAAACAGATACATGAAGATATACATAACAGGCCCATTAAACGCACTGTCCCTGATTTTTACTGACTAAACTGTGAAAAACAAAACTAGTTCATTTACCTTTACCTTATGCATTCAGAGCATCTTTACCCACTGTGATGGGTTTATGAGCAGTTTTCACAACATTCAGAGACCAGTGCAGAGTTGTGCTGTCTCTGTAAAGCTAACACCAACTAGCATGCTAATGACCTCTTGTTGGACAATAAAACGCTTTATAGGGGCTTATTTTGACCACAAGAGCTGCTTATACAATGTATCTGTACTGGGGCAAGACATATTTTGCTCAAATACAAGGAAGACGTAGGCTTGTGGGCGGAGAATTGCACAGAATCGTACAGCTACCCATAAGCAGGGTTCCAATGGGGTCCGGGAGAGATCGCTAGATTACTCAAATGCCTCAAATGCCTGGATGACATCTAAAATCCTTTCAGCTGGAACGTTATAACATATAAAGTTCCAAAAGTCAATTTACCATAATACGCCCTCTTTACATGGTGATGAGGTATAAGAGCTCAAATGGAAGAATATACATAGAAGAAGTAACCAGGAAATGACATGCAGAAATCTAGTACCACTTCCTGTTTAGTCGTTCTAAATGAACTGTGCTCCCATATGTTGTATTATTTTCTGGATTATTTCTCCATCTTCAGCTCGTGCCCAAACTGTATCAGCAGCACGAAACAGATAGACCACACCACGTAAAGTCCCAACGAGCACACTCAGACAGTCACAACATTTCTCCACATTAGTGCTGTACCAGTATGACCCTGCTCCAGGAGAGGAAGACTACACTGTGGACTCAGACTGTGGACTCAGACTCTGGACTCTGTCTCTGGACTCGGTCTCTGGACTCAGAGTCTGGACTCAGGCTGTGTACTCAGACTCTGGACTCAGTCTTTGGACTCTGAGATTGATTGTTACTGTCTTAAAAACATGAAAAACACAGTTAGTTCATTTTAAAGTTTGCACCGATCCAGTTATTCCTCAAGAAACCAGAGCAGAGTTTGCTGTCTTTGTAATGCTTGTAACAACTAGCATGCTAATAACATGGTAGCAACATTCTAACATGGCTTAAAGAGTCAATTATGCGCAATAAAAGACATTTAAAGCATTGCAATGAAGTTTTTTACTTGCGTAGACTTAAGGCCGGATTATATTTCTGCGTGGGGCCCCACTCAGCTGAGAGCCGACGTCCTGACGCAGACCTGATCCATGCAAGTTTCTGCACAGCTCATCAGGGTCCATGTGCGTCATGGGAATCTAAACTATTTAATTTGAATTAAATATTTGTTTTTTATTTATTGTGACAATAAACTCACATTATCATATTAGGCTCATATGCAGACATTTCTGTGCCAAACATTAGCTGCTCCCAGCTGTATTAATTCATTATCTGTAAAGTCTTTGTGGTTCAACCCACAGCAGCCCTTGCGTTCGTCAGAAGTTCGATGTGTAGTAAATTTTTGGCCGAGTGCGGCATTGCAAACACTGCAAGCTTTCTGATTGGCTTTTGTGTGCCTTGGGGCGCTGTGCGGTACTTCCGCGTTGATTTAGAAGTATAAACCTGTCTTTAGACAAACTTTATTGATTCACAAGGGAAATTACTTGGACACAGTAATATAAATGGTAATAATAAATTCTAAATAAATAGCAAAAATAGCAAGAAACTGGTGTCAACTAAGGCATAATGATATAAATGTATATGTACAAGTTCAAATAAAATAAAATAGAAATAAGTTATAAAATATCTCAGCTACAGTATATAAAAGAGGTCATAAGGAAAACAGTGCAAAGAGTGCAGAGAGTTGTTCTACAGTTGTAGGGAGTATTATCTGTTACATAGGGTTGAGTTGTTGTACAGTTGTAGGGAGTATTATCTGTTACATAGGGGTGAGTTGTTGTACAGTTGTAGGGAGTATTATCTGTTCCATAGGGGTGAGTTGTTGCACAGTTGTAGGGAGTATTATAGTATGAATGTAGTCCTTATCTCTCACTGTTTGAGCGGAGCTGTAGGAGCCCGTTGAAGAATGAGCTCCGGTGTTCCTCTGCAGTCTGGTGCAGTGGGTGAAAAAAAGACTATTTTGAAGAACTATTGGTACTATTGGTCAGTGGAAAAGGAGTCTGACATAAACCCTGCCTAAAATTACATATTAATGAAGAATTCTCTAAACCTACATTCAGGCAGAAGGTTGTCCCTGTCCCCTGGCCTCAGCAGCAGGGCTCCTCCAGCAGATGGAGCCTAAGACACACAGGAGAGCGTGAAGAGAGGTGGGTCTAGAAGACCCACAAGAGTGGGTGCAGCAGACAGCAAACGTACTCAAGTACTTGAAAGCATGCATTTTGTTCCTAGGCAAGGTTAACCTTCACCTGTTCTCACATATGCTAATTTTAACAGTTGTGGAAACACTTGGTTGCAACCAATACTTCTCAAATTCAGACCTTGTCACTGTCTGGTATTTTTGGCTCACAAGGAAGTCCAACAACACTCCATATATGTAACACACTCTGGTTGTTTATTTTTCTCCAACATATATAAAGACCGAACTGTGACCTCTTAGAGGCTTGCTTTCTATCCTCGCATGTCTTCTGTGTATCTCCTGCTTGTAACTCCCTTAAATCTGATCAGATAAAGAACTTCTTTTACGACTCTACCTGGTCTATTGTCTCTTACTGATTTCCAACCTTGACTTCAGTACTGTTACTTCAAAATAATATTACACCAGTAGTAGTACAAATTAGTGGTCTAAGAAATTACACAAGTGAAAGTGAAAATGTATTTTGGGAAATTACTACTAAGAGTAATAGTAAGAGTAACTGTCAACATATAACATCTGATGTATGTAATTGGAAGAAACAAATTCTGCTATTTCTGAAGAATGTATGTAAAAATAAGAAAACTAAATCGTATCTGAACAAGCGGTGCAAGAAGCACAAATGTCCATTTAAAGGAATGGTATACAGCCTGCGCTCTTAGTTTAAAAAAAAAAAAAGTACTGCAATCACAACTGAACCTGTGTCCCCAGAGCCTTAACCTGCAGATAGAGACACATCCAAGTGTGTCTCATTCTCAGTATATGGACAGAACATGTCTCATGTGAAGCTCAGAACCTCCAGAATTCCCTCCCTGAGCTGCAGAGGCTGCACTAGCACTGACTCATGGTTCAGCATTGAAACTGGCAACCCAAATGAGAGACTCATGTGGGGCTCATGTTGTTTTCTAATTAGATAATCATTTTGAGAACCAAAACACCACATAAACATTAAAACAACTTGTCTGTCAAGCAGGCACACTGAGGACTCTGTGACTCTATGAGGAGGACTCTGTGACTCTGTTAAAATAACTCTATGAGGAGGACTCTGTGACTCTGTGAGGAGGGCTCTGTGACTATGAGGAGGACTCTGACTCTGTGACGAGAACTCAATGAGGAGGACTCTGTGACTCTGTGAGGAGGACTCTGTGAGGAGGACTCCGTGAGGAGAACTCTGTGACTCTGTGAGGAAGACTCTGTGACTCTGTGAGGTGGACTCTGTAACTCTGTTAGGAGGACTCTATGAGGAGGACTCTGTGACTCTGTGAGGAGGACTCTGTGAGGAGGACTCTGACTCTGTGAGGAGAACTCAATGAGGAGGACTCTGTGACTGTGAGGAGGACTCTGTGAGGAGAACTCTGTGACTGTGTGAGGAGGACTCTGTGACTCTGTGAGGAGGACTCTGTGACTCTGTGAGGTGGACTCTGGGACTCTGTTAGGACTCTATGAGGAGGACTCTGTGACTCTGTGAGGAGGACTCTATGACTCTGCGAATTGGACTCTGTGACTCTGTTAGGAGGACTCTATTCGGAGACCTCTGTGACTCTGTGAGGAGGACTCTGTGACTCTGTTAGGAGGACTCTGTGACTCTGTGAGGAGAACTCTGTGACTCTGTTAGGAGGACTCTGTGACTCTGTTAGGAGGACTCTGTGACTCTGTTAGGACTCTATTCGGAGGACTCTGTGACTCTGTGAGGAGGACTCTGTGACTCTGTTAGGAGGACTCTATGACTCTGCGAATTGGACTCTGTGACTCTGTTAGGAGGACTCTATTCGGAGAACTCTGTGACTCTGTGAGGAGGACTCTGTGACTCTGTTAGGAGGACTCTGTGACTCTGTGAGGAGAACTCTGTGACTCTGTTAGGAGGACTCTGTGACTCTGTTAGGAGGACTCTGTGACTCTGTTAGGACTCTATTCGGAGGACTCTGTGACTCTGTGAGGAGGACTCTGTGACTCTGTTAGGACTCTATGAGGAGGACTCTGTGACTCTGTGAGGAGGGAGCAGATGAGCGCAGAGCAGGGGTTATTTATAGAAGCGTTTCTCCTGATGGGTGGTGTCCCGCTGTGGGTCTAATGGAGGTGTACCACGTGCCTGTCTCCGAGGCCTGAATTATGGAGATGATCAGGAAAGAGGAACCCATAGAGCGCTTCCAGGACTCAACCAGGACAAAGTCAAGGTTAAAGGGCCCATATTACGCTATTTTCTGATCTCTGTTCTAATGTTGTTTCCTCATCACAAACAGACCTGGAGTTGTGTTATGTTTCATTCACACATGTTTAACACACAAACCCTGCAGATTTACTTCACAATATTTGGATGATTTGGGCCTTGGAATTGCTAATCTGTAATGAACTAAAGGTAAACGGTAGAATTACCACTACATGACATCACGAGGTGGAACAGAGCATTTTGAGCTTGGAGATGTAGACAGACTCCAAGCTCAAAAGAAGAAGAGAAGAGAGAGCTAAATGGTGACTGAAGCATGAGTGAATGAAAGAAAACACAACATTATAACATGATTAAAAGCTCAAGAGTCAATTGTGTGTAATACAGGACCTTTAAACTCAGAATACACCAGATCTAAATCAGGATTATTATATAACTAAACCTTTATGAGAACAGGTCTCACTAGAACCAAATTAGACTAAAACCTGACTAAAACAGGAAGACTAGGCCAGGAATAAATCAAGGTTAAACTGTTATCTAAACCCAGTCTAAACCAGGACTATGCCAGGACTAAACTATGGGTTCAAAAACCACAGACCAGGACCAAACCAGGATAGAGCTAAGCAAATGTTCAGTCAGGAGCTGCTAGCACTGAAGGTATACAGCTGTAGTGATGGACATTTGAGCTGAAATGACCAGAATGTGTGTGGTGAACTGTAGAAACACAGTCACTGGTTAAAGACAAGGCCTGCTGTGTTGTAAGGGTGTTCTAATTATCAGGACTAAACCAGGTCTAAACCAGGACTATGGCAGGTCTAGTGTAGGATCAGGACTAAACCAGATCTAAACCAGGACTATGCCAGGGTTGACATGGTGACCAGAACTAAATCAGATCTAAACCAGGACTATGATCAGGACTAAACCAAGACTATGATCAGGACTAAACCAGATCTAAACCAGGACTATGATTAGGACTAAACCAGGTCTAAACCAGGACTATGATAAGGACTAAACCAGGACTATGATCAGGACTAAACCAGATCTAAACCAGAACTATGATCAGGATTAAACCAGATCTAAATGAGGACTATGCCAGGTCTGACATGGTGACCAGAACTAAACCAGATCTACTAAACCAGAACTATGATCAGGACTAAACCAGGACTATGAACAGAATTAAACCAGATCTAAACCAGGACTATGATCAGGATTAAACCAGATCTAAACCAGGACTATGATCAGGACTAAACCAGGACTATGATCAGGACTAAACTGGGACTATGATCAGGACTAAACCAGGACTATGATCAGGACTAAACCAGATCTAAACCAGGACTATGATCAGGACTAAACCAGGACTATGATCAGGACTAAACCAGATCTAAACCAGGACTATGGGGCCTGCAGTGGTGCATGGGTTCGGTGTTGTAATGATGTAGAAGAGAGCTGACTCAGCTCTTACTCCCTCAGTCACACATGAGCGATGGAGGTGAGCTGTAGTTTCTCTGTAGTGGAAACAGGCTGTCACAGATTTGTGAATGACTCTTTCCTAATGGTGGAATAGAGGACATGAATCACACATGAAATAAGATTACAATTTCAAGTGCTGGAAGTTCTAAGATGACACGTCTCTGCAGAGAAGAACGCTGTGTGATACTTTGCACTGCACCTGACAGCCAATCACAAAGCTCTGCCTAAGAGCCAATCATATGTGATACGTGCTGTGGTGTGGTGTCCTCCTCGTCCCCGTGATGAAGAGCATATCAAGGAACCATCCTTCCAAATGACAAATGGGTTTAAACATGGGTCCAGATTGTGTTCATCTTAAGGGCTGTGTCCAGAAAACTGTATGGGTGAATTAGCATTTTGAAAGAAATAACTAAATATAAAAAACGTTGACGATGTTGACGTATATTGTTTCATTGTTTGGCTGCACAAACCTTCCATATTATTCTTATTAAAGGTCCTATATTGTGCCAAATGGACCCTTGTGAAGTTTAAGCTATGTTATAATTATTAGCCATGTTATAAAATAATGTTCTCTCCTCAAAAACAGAGCTGGAGTTGTGTTTTGTTTCATTCACACATGTTTGAGTAACTCTTTATTATTGTCTGTCTACATCTCCAAAGCTCAAGATGGTTACCTGTTACCTAGTTGTATTAAAATCTCTCTCTCGTTGTGTCCTGTTGCTTCAAACATATTGTCCCACCAGCCGCTCCATGTTTCTCTCACATGACATCCAGCACATGCTAATAGGCACAGTAATACAGTTGGTTCCATGTGCTGAGATGATGAATGCAGCAGCTGGTCCTCGCGTTCGCGCTCCCATGTGCTCTGGCTCTGGGCTGGACCTGTACAAAGGAGCAGACGCTAAAGCACCAGAACTGAGCTCCATCTCCTCAGAAGAATAGAACCCCAGCACACAGAGGCTGAAGGGCCCACGCTGTCTCTGCCACTTTATCTCCTGCATGCATGTGTTTTATTATGCTAATGTCCCCGCCACAGATAGGGCTGGGGACAGGGACAGAGGACAGGCGCTGGGACAAGGACAGAGGGACAGGAACAGGGACAGGGAAATAGGCTTGAGGGACAGGGGGACAGGTGCGGGGCAGGGAAATAGACATGGGGACAGGTGTGGAGACAGGTGACAGTGGAGGACAGGTCATTTCAGTGAGATGACCTGTGCCGTGTGACAGTAGCTGTTGCTCTTTATTGGACGAACATTAGGATGACCAGAGTGGCCTCTGAACTGTCTCAGATGTCAGGTGATGTTTTGGAGGTCCACAGATGGATAGAATAACCAAAATATGTATTTTTAATATTGTAACTGTGCAGATGTGACATCTGATTTATAAGTTTGCGAGAAACAGAAATGTTCTAATTATTTCATATTGTCAACATAAATCCTTTGGCACTAGAATATTGTTACACTGTACAAAATATTACTCAAGTAATAGTACTGTTACTTCAATAGAAATATTACTCAAGTAAGAATACTGTTCCCATGTAGAAGCATGGTGTCTGAAAACTACAATTTTTATTTAAAAAACTACTCACGTAAATGTACCGTATGAACACTCCCCACCTCTGGTGTTCTTGAGTCTCTGATCTATGAAATCTATTAGATTTTGACCAAAGTTTTATCCTGCTAAAAGCAGACTAGGCTAAGACCTAGGGTCCCATTGGTGCTAGGGACCCCTGTAGATACAAATGCTAATGTACTGCATACCCAGTAGCATTATCTGCCCTGGGGCAGATTGAGGGACACGTGACTGCCATTCTGCAACAGGTGCACTTTTAGTCCAAAGGTTGATGGCACATATCTCTGGTTTATGGTAGACATGTGTCATTACTGGGTTTATTTTTGTTTGAAATATACAAACAAAAAAATGTCTCTCCCATAGAATCACATAGGCCCCTGCCTCCATCTGAAATAATCACATCAAATTCTGAGGGGGACAAGTGTTACATGTGTCCACCTGTCCTGTATACAGCCCTGTCCTGTGTCCCGGTGCTGGCAGGGTGCTGGTTTGGTGCAGGCTGGGTGCTGGCAGGGTGCTGGTTTGGTGCAGGCTGGGTGCTGGCTGGGTGCTGGCTGGGTGCTGGCTGGGTGCTGGCAGGGTGCGGGCTGGGTACGGGCTGGGTGCTGGCTGGGTGTTGGCTGGGTGCGGGCTGGGTGCTGGCTGGGTACGGGCTGGGTGCTGGCTGGGTGCGGGCTGGGTGCATTAAATTTCTCCTTTTGCCATGGATTCTACCTGGACGACTGAGGGATTCTACACATCTCTCTTTGAATGTAGTTTCCTCATCACAAACACACCTGGAGTTATGTTTTGTTTCATTCACACGTTTAACACACAAACCCTGCAGATTTAGGCTGAGCTCTTCTCTCAAACTGAAAACACTTCACTGTTCCACCTTGGGATATCATGTGGTGATACAGGAAGTGCTCCACTGTGTTTTCAAACTGCATACACCTTCACTAAAATCATTTAGATGATTTCAGCCCTGGAATTGCCATTTTCAACTAAACAAAAGGTAAAAGAAGCTGTTAACTTGAAAACTACTGCTTCATGCCATCACAAGGTGGAACAGAGCTTCTTGAGGTTTGGACTAAAAATAAAGGATTACTCAAACATGTGTGAATAAAACAAAACACAACTCCAGGTCTGTTTTTGAGGAGGTAACAACATTCTAACATGGCTTGGAGCTCACAACAGTCAGTTTTGCATAATATAGGACCTTTACCCTTTCCATGGGTACAAGGATAGACAAGCACAGATACTTCATCAGAAAAGTTACATGATGCAACTTTAAAGCTCTGCAGTAGCTTTGAGGGGCAAAACGTCACTACAGAATTGATTGTAGTTATGACTGATTATAGCAATAATTTTAAGTAACCGCACAGCTCTAACCACAATGCACACAAAACAAGTCTCTGGGGACAAACCTGATCTCCCTTTGGCCCTGGATGCCCCGGAAAATACGGTGGCAAAGGGCAGCCCAATTTCACCACAAACAGCCAGCCCAGAATCAGCATCAGATTGTGCTTGTGTAGTCATTAGCTAGTGCGTCGGTTTCATTGTAAAGCACTGTGAAATGCCAGGGGGCTCGGCGGGCACTCACGGACAGTTATCCTTTTATCTGCTTAATCTCTGGTGGAACCCTGGGAGCCGGCCGTGCGTGTCTGGAGCCCCCCCTGGGACCCCTCCAGGCCCCTGTTATCAGCGCCCCCTCCCTGTCCCTCCCTGTCAGCACCAGCCGGCTGCCTCTTAATCCAATTATTCCTCTAAGCTGACACGCTCCGCAAGTCCCCAAACTCTGTGAAAGTCCCCCCACCAGACTGGCATGTTTTCGGACGGGGAAAGTTTAGAATAGCAAAGTGGTGGAGTTAAAAATAAACAGCAGAGGTGGTCAGAGCAGTGACCCACGATGTTGAGACTATTCTTGGATGTCCTGAGTGAGGATGTGGCCTCTGCTGTCTCCCTGGGCTCATGACTTTGGTTGTCCTCTGTCCCACCACATGGTCCGGCTGGAAGCCGCTGCTGGGCACTGTCCTTGTCTAATGGACCCACAATTTACACCACTGCAAGAGAGAAACAGGCAAGCAGTGTTACTGTAATCAAAGGATTGAAGAAAATATGAAACTTTTGAAATGTACCTCACATGGATTAATTCTATGGGAGATTCACTGTTTTTGAACCTTTGTTTGATTGGGTTTGGCTTCACAAACCCAATCAAACAATAAGGGGCCCATATTATGTTATTTTCTGATCTGTTATAATGTTGTTTCCTCATCAAAACATACCTGGACGTACTCCACTGTGTTTTTAAACTCCATACACCTTCACTTGAATCATATAAATGATTGCAGCCCTGGAATTGCCCATTTCTACTGAACAAAAGCTAAAGGGGAGCTGTTAAACTGAAAACTATCACTACATGACATCAAAAGGTGGAAGAGAGCATCCTGAGCTTTGGAGATGTAGACAGACTAATAATAAAGAACTACTCAAACGTGTGAATGAAACGAAACATAAGTCCGGGTATGTTGTTGAGGGGTGACAGTATTCTAACATGGCTTAAAGCTCACAAGAGTCAATTTGGTGTAATATACACTTTTCAACGGTCAACACTCACATCTTTCTAGAGCGATTGTGAAAAAATCATTTGACTAGTTTATTTCTCCTGACAGAGAAGATGTTGAACTTTGTGCCAGTTTTTGTTTCATGTGGACAGGCCCAGGAATTACAGAGATATGAACCATAAACCAGGTCATCAAATCTGCATCTGACAGTTCCACAGCAAACTCCACCTGAGAATTCTGACCTGTCTCCAGCTCAGGTTAAACTGCATAAATAGTCATAGCTACAAGCCGCCACAGGAAATGTTCAAAGAAGCATTCTGGCTCCACTGACTTGGTTCCAACTGTTTAAAACACTTTCAGTGATGTAAACAATGAAAACCAAGTACTCTTGTGTTTGCACATGTAGCTTCACACTAATGTACACTAATATAATGGGTCATATATTTCATCAAAACACTTTCACATATTGATTGTAGTATTAAATGTGATCGGCCGATAGAATGTTGAAATGTCATCTGAAATGCAGCATTTGTGGCATTTCACTGCATCCTGCCGGTGAGTGTAGCTTTTAGCCACGAGTTTGTATCCCACAGGAGACCCTTCACTTTCAGATGAATAATAAAGCGTGTTTTGGCAGCTATTTTGTCATGTAACCAGTGAGTGTGTGGTAGTGGTCAGTCTCTCGCGGTGTGGACAGGTCATTCATCAGAGCACTGTCATGTTTGGCCTGAGCAGGTCTGTGTAGGGTGAAGAGGGCAGGGCTTTACTGCTGATGCTGCAAACAGATGGGCGAGCGCAGGGTGACCGCCGGAGGGTCCCGAGGGTGCTGCAAATCCACCGTTTTTGACAGTGCGCTTACGAGGATGAGCTGCGGAGAATTCTGCACTGCTGTATTGTTATACTGTACGTTTTAAATGCAAATGTGAGACAGGCTGAGGGTCCTTGGAAGAGTTTGAATCTTCAAGACAAACTGGATCTTTATTTGTTGCAAGACACTACAAAGAATAGCTGCTTATTTTTGTAGTTTATCATTACACTATATTGGTTGCATTTTGCTAGTGTTAAATCATTGGTCACAACTGTCAATACTGTTACATCATTGGTTCATTACTTTCTGTGCTGTTACACCATTGGTCCATAATTAAATATGCTGTCACACCATTGATCCATAACTGTCAGCGCCGTTACACCATTGATCCATAACTGTCAGCGCCGTTACACCATTGTTCCATTACTGTCAGTGCTTGTACCTTATTGGTATAACTGTTAGTGCTGTTACACCATTGGACCATAACTGTCAGTGCTGTTACATCATTGGTTTATAACTATAAATGCTGTAACACCATTGGACTACAACTGTCAACACTGTTACACCACTGGTCATAACTGTCAATACATCATTACATCATTGGTCCATTACCCTCAGTGCTGTTACACCATTGGCCTGTTAACGTCAGCACTGTTACATCATTGGTGCATTACCCTCAGTGCTGTTACTCTACTGACCCATAAGAGTCAATACTTTATGTGCAAACTTATAGTTGCCCTGGTTTTGCAATGTCTTGGTAAAATATGTGTATTTTTCTGATCAGCTCAGATCCTCTAGGAGAGTTGAATTGACTGACAAGTAGTGAATGTTTTATTGAACATCCCAGTCAGAGACATTAGTGATGAAGGTACGACTGAATGGAACTGTCTGAGAGGGAGCAGGCTGAGTTTGAGGTTGTCTGATCCTTTTAACAATGTGAAAAGTTCAGAGAAGCTTTTAAAGCTTTTTTTTTTTCTTTTAATTTGATCATCAATTTTTTTATTATTTTTTTTCAGAGTTTTATTGAAATTGCAGTTTTTATTGCAATTGCAGATTTCGTGGGACATTCTATTTTTCTGGTTGTTCATTATACACAACTGCGGATTTATTCTTATAACTTGCACTGCTCTTGTTTTTACATGTTTTTTTGTTGTTTTTTTTTCAATTTGACGGTAAGTACCACATGCTGAAGCTCTTTGTGAATACAGAGATTTTGTCCATACCAGTGTCCTCCCTGTCTGTATGTCCAGTGTCCTGTCAATGTCCACTCTTTTGTCCACTCATCCCCCCATCATCACGACTTCACAAAGTGCTCTTGGCTCCACTCATCCTGACCCGAGCCATTTCCATGGAGATGTGGCTAGTTTGGGGGAGGGAGGGGTGGGATTTTGGAGTGGGAGGGTAAGGTTGGGAAACTTGAGGTGTGTAGTTACTGGCCAAAATATATAACATAAAATGTACATATTTATCTGAATTTAGATTGAGATTCAAAAGCTCTTATATAAAAGATGAGAAGACAATGCCCGTGAGTAAGCATTCACCGTCAGACTAGAAGGTTGCAGGATCTAATGTGACTTAAGGTACTATCAGTCACTGGGTTTACATGCACAGAGAACACAGAGCGTGCTAAACAACCAAATTCAAATGGTCTTTGCCCCAGAACCGGTCAGTTCACTCTACAGTCAACAGCCGGTCAAAGAACCAAATAGTGCAAAGTATCAATATGTGCACTGGTACTGAAAAAGCTAGATTGATGCCTCCTTGATTTAGACACGCTGGGAACTGCATTACTCACAACGTATTTGCTCTCCCCCACACAAAAAGCTCAGGCTGTTTTCAGGTTGGACCATCTTTTCCTGGTGTGCATGTAAACAAAGTGGTTGTCCCTTTATAGATACAAATTTTATGACTAGTATTTGTGCTCAAGTAATGCCATTTTTTATTTTGCTTCTACTGTAATCATTGAAATGTCTTTGGGATAAAAAATGTCTTTCCAAAGTACTGTACTAGCATGCAGGCCGGTCCACACCTCCAGTGACCCCAGCCTCCATCTCCACTGCTGATGTTCACCTGTTCTCTCCTCCTCTCTCCTTCACCTCTTCCCCTCTTCCTCCTCCTCCTCTTTTCTGTTGCCATTAACGGGCTGTGTCTCTATGTCGTGTGTCCCTGTAGGCCCACGCCGTGCACCGCTGGCTTATCGATCAGGACAGTAGTGTGAGCTCTGAGATGCCCGATGGCCAAGGCGTATGGCACTATGATGATGAAGTAAATATCTGCTCCACGTATACTGGCTTTTCTATTTCTATCTATTTCTTTGTGTATTTCTGTGTATATTATTACTTTATTGTGTCACTAAAGTGTGTGTGTCACCGTGTGGTTGTACAGTGTATATATCTGGTTTGTGTTGTGTGCTTCTGGTATTTGTAGTTCTTTTAACAATATCGTGCTGTGAGCTGAGTCAGGTGTCCTTGGAACACGCTGGAGCTTTTTAACCTTTTGATTTCACCTTTGATTTTCGTTGCATTTCTTTTTCACACTTTTTGTTGAGTTCTACATTGGTGTGTGTGTGTTTTCCCTGACGCAGCATATTACAGAGCAAGAGTCCACGGGCAAAATATAGCCTCTATACTTAGCATTTGTGTTCTCACCATAAGTCTGCTGCACCAGGCCTACGCTAGCGCTAATCAAACACGATTTTTCCTGTGGGTTCTGCTGGGCGGTGGAATATGCTTGTCGTGGTGCCAGTGTCTGTTGGACCAGCTGGTGGTGTGTGTGTGCGTGCGTGTGTGTGTGTGTGTGCGTGTGCATGTGCATGGCTCTGTTCTCAGCATGTGCATGTGACAGTGTTTGGTAACTGAGCTTCGAGAGCTGAGGTCAAAGGTGAGGTATTCTGGTATTCTGGATGACCACTACTGATGACTCTTCTATAGATATCTACAGACGCAACAACAATATGCCTGACCAGGAACAAGTCGTCCATTTGCCCCGTCATCCACTCACACTCACTTCACATGTTGTCACAAACACAAACAATGCATTAAAAACACGCTTACAGGTGGTGTTTAAAGCAATCGTATATGTCACTTAGCTCCATCTGGTAAATGAGTAACTACACTCTACTGATACACTCTCACTGGTCAGGCTAACAAATATGATCTGCACAGAATGAATATAATGCTAACACAAATTCCAACAGTATTAGCCATGACAGATTTTTGAAACATTTCAGCAGGTCTGCCCCCTGGTGGCCTCAGCTCTGCTCTGCATGTCCAGTGTTCTGGTGGTTTGTTCTGGTTGATCTGTAGAGTTTTGTAGATGTAGATGTGGTGGTCTGTGCCGTGCCGTGTTTGTGCCTGTGCCTGTGAAGTCTGATCTCTCTGTTCTGACTGTCTGGGAGGCGCTGTCCAAAGGCTCCATTGCTCCTCGCTTCTGGATGATCTTGAGTCCTTGGACGATGGATCATCTGAGCGCAATCGGGCCGATGGACATGTGTCCCAGACGACCTCAAGACGTCCCCTCTGACCCCTGACCCCTGCACCCTTCGACCCGGCATTTGACCCAATCCTAAAGCTGCCCCACATCTCCATATTGCTCCCTGAACACTGGAGCATCCGCGGGGTCAAACTCAAAGTGTGTCATTGGTTTGGGGGTTCTGAAAAATGAATTGGACACTTCCCCCACAAGGCAAGTGGATAATGGTGGAGACAGCATCAGTCCGAAACAATATGGAGTCCTGTTCTGCTCGGGAATGCCTTTGCACTGGAAACTGCATCAAGCCTTTGGTTTGTGGAGATGCTTTTGTGTGAATGAGAAAGACAAAACTGCAGTAGTAATACTAAGACTGAGTCTTCAGTAAGTGACAAATGGATGGAGCTCTCACAGCCTATAATACACACATGTCATGTGGATATGAACATGTCCTCTTTCAAACAACACACAGATCTGGTTCACTATTTAAAGGTGAACATGCTCCATGCTATTGAACATTTTAAACATTGAACAATGAAATTAGTGTATATGGTGCTAATAGCACCATCAAATTAAAAATGTGTATTATTACAGTTGCATACTGTTGTTTCCTTGCATAAGACACCTACATTACACTAACCCTGTTCAGGTTAGAACATGTGTTGTGGTGACTCACTGAAAGCACAATACATCCACAGTATCCAGCCCAATCTGCCAAAACACTCTTGTTTTGACAGTGATTTACTACTGACTGTCCCTCATGTCTAGTTGGATTTACTTGGACATATTTAGTGTTATTTATCACATTACTCATGCAGCTTCCTCATTTAACAGAGGCTCTGTAATAGCAGTGTTAACCAGCTTTTGTGGCTGTTGATTGGTGGACAGATGAGTCCCAGAGCTGGCTCAGGACCTGGTCTGGACTGGGGCCAGGACAGTCCAGCAGAAGAGGGACTATCAGCTTAAAGCCTTCTGCAGCTGCTGTCCAACTTGCAGGGCACCCCTGACACAGACCTTGTCCAACCTGCAGTGTGCTCCTGCCACAGACCCTGTCCAACCTGCAGTGTGCTCCTGCCACAGACCCTGTCCAACCTGCAGTGTGCTCCTGCCACAGACCCTGTCCAACCTGCAGTGAGCCCCTGCTACAGACCCTGTCCAACCTGCAATGTGCTCCTGAGACAGACCCTGTCCACTCAGCTTGTAGTGTGCTCCTGAGGCAGACCTGAGAGTGAGAGCAAGTCACTGATACCGCATTCTGTAAAAGAAAAGACCTGATATTTCCACAGTCTCTAGCTAAGCTATTTCTACAATTTAATACTACTATTTGGACCACATCAGAACAAATTGGCTATTACAAGTATAGTATAAATTTCTATAATGTCATGTATCATTCAAGTGAAAACCACGTTCTACTTTTGCTAACAGAAGTAAACCTCAAACATTGCTTGAGAATAGTTAGAACTTGTTTCCAGTATTATAATCTCATAAGAATTTGAACAAAATATATAAGCGATGTTTAGCTGTAGGACTTTTGGTAGCTATAACAACTATATCCACTGTTTCTTTGGCTGTAACAAAAGCCTTAACAGTGTGGTGAAGTGCTCTGAGCTCCCAAAGACGTGCTGTGGTGTCTATGTACAATATGGTCTTTTATACCAGTTATTGTACAACTCTTTGGACAATAATGAACTATACTAGTACTATGTTCTCACTTCATCACTGTCTCCAGTGAGCAAGGTTATAGTGATGTTTTCCAACATCTCATAGTCCCATGTCCTAACCCGCCCAGTCCCTATGGCCCTTAGAACTCACCTCTCCAACCCTATTCTACTGTCCCTGCAGTCTTCCCTCTCCCCCCGTGTCCTGTTGGCCTGTGTCAGAGGTACCCCTCACCCTCTCCTCTCCCCCTCCTCTCCTCAGGATGTATCTGTCCGTCCCTGGGCCTGTCTCGGGAGACAGATGCCGTGAGCCAAGCCCCATTCGTCACAGTGCGGCTGCATGGCACACTCAATAAGGCTGCACTAACTGTCAGCCCGCCACTGTCACATCAATTCTGCCATGTCCGTCGGCGGCCGCAGCTGCCCCCACCTGCCCCCTCCTGCCCCCACTTGCCCCTCCTGCCCCCGCTGCCCAGCCCACTGTAGATGCACTACATTAGGAAACCCATTCATGTCCAGCCCCAGCAGTTGGCAGTGATTTGTTTGGGCTCTGGGGGCATAAGGTTATTTACATGTGAAAAGGCCACCGTGCGTTTGGAAGATTGAACGTCTCATGCGTTTTTGATAGCATCATTGCATGGCGGAGATTATTCAAAGCAGAATATGGCTCATACATGGGTGTGGATGTGGGTGTGGATGTGAGTGGGTGTGGTTGAGCGTGAGCTGTACAGTCAGGTCGGACTCTCCTGGTCTGACTGTCCTCTGGGCTGCACAGAGAGCTCCTCAGGGGACACACTGACCCAGGACATGTCACTGTGAGTACACCCAAGGTCCCCTGATGACTGTGTGTACACCCGAGGCCCCCTGATGACTGTGTGTACACCCGAGGCCCCCTGATGACTGTGTGTACACCCGAGGCCCCCTGATGACTGTGTGTACACCCGGTGCCCCTGATGACTGTGTGTGCACCCTCGGTCTACAGTCTACAGTCTGCAGTCCCACTTATCTAAGCCTCGTCTAAACACATACACAAAGAGAGGATTCCTAATCATCGGTCATAGCACAGGAAGCTATTATAACAAGATGGGACGACCATTACAGAGGCCAAATAAATGTCTGGACCATTGGACTATATGCACATCTAATGACTTTATCTGTAAACCTCCTCGATGTGAACTGCCCATTCACACTTTGAATATTTGCAATGAGTAGTTTTCTAACACTCCTCTGATCCTCACTCCTGTACTCTACATTTCAGTCCTACTACTAACTTCAGATAGGCCTATCTGCAGGTCAGTGTAATTACACAACAAATCTGTTATAGATCCATAAATCCACTTAAATATGTATCCACTTTAATATGTATAAGACATAATACAAACTGGAGCTAACGTCCATAGTGCTCCTGGTCTCTGCCAGTGTGTGTGTGTGTGTGTGTGTGTGTGTGTGTGTGTGTGTGTGTGTGTGTGTGTGTGTGGGTGTGTGTGTGTGTGTGGGTGTGTGTGTGTGTGTGTGTGTGTGGGTGTGTGTGTGTGTGTGTGTGTGTGTGTGTGTGTGTGTGTGTGTGTGTGTGTGGGTGTGTGTGGGTGGGTGTGTGCGTGTGTGTGTGTGTGAATGGGGAAGGTGCATTAGTGATGTGCATGCATGCAGCATGTGCATGAGCGCCGAGGAATGTGCAGAGTGCATGGTCAGGGTGGACAGGAGAAGCTAACAGAGCGCGTTCTGTTCTAATAGAGAAACTTGTGACACTGCAATTTCCCCATTGTGGGACAAATAAAGGATTATCTTATCTTATCTTATCTTATCTTGTCTTATCTTATACTAATGCAGTGGACAGTCCACCCAGCTCAGCCTTAGGGACATGCCAGGGCCACAGTGGATCAACTGCTTTCACTGCATTAGACTCGAGCCTGAGTGGATTTCAGGATGTCAACAAAACCAT
This sequence comes from Taenioides sp. WSHXM2023, assembly GCA_029959045.1. Lineage (NCBI taxonomy): Eukaryota > Metazoa > Chordata > Actinopteri > Gobiiformes > Gobiidae > Taenioides > Taenioides sp. WSHXM2023. The sequence continues at coordinate 2,387,369 of CM057089.1, read as the reverse complement.
TTTGTGGTTGGAAGTGTCGGAATGAATGTTGTCAGAAAAATCTATATTTATATAAAGAGGCACTGTATTTAATCAACGTGTAATCGTTTATATACTGATCATCTCCAGTATGAAATCATCTGTGGAAGTGGATCATGACACCTTGCACTTACACGGAGTGTCTGGACCAGGCTCTGTGCACAGCAGGAGCAACCCTAACCCTAACCCTGAGAGCTTTTGTTGAGTTGCATAAAAATCAGTGCTAACTTTTATTAAAAGTTTAAATCTAACATAACAACAACATTACATTTGTAGGTGTAGATTATTTCAGTCTGTGACTTTATTTAAATATATATTAGGCTCTGAAGTTAGCATTAGCATCAACATACAAACACGTACCTTTGTAAACACAGAAGTGTCCTGAAGTTTTCTCCTCATTTGTAAAGTGTTTAACATGTTGTCAGTGACATCCACACACAGCTCCCTGTCCACTGCTTCATCTGTCAGTGTGGCTCTGCAAAAACCTCTTTACATTACAAAACCTCTATACATTACAAAACCTCTATACATTACAGCAGAAACGGTCGCGCAGTCTGTCCCTCTGACCAGATCTGGCCGGCTACTGCTGTGCACAGAGCCTATTAATGTAAATTGTGCTACTATATTATGTCTCTATTGACAGACCATGTGTGTAGCTCCACCACAAGCCACCACGTTCCAAATAGGAATTGAGTATGAGTGCGACTCCAGTTCACTTCCTGAAAAATGTTCGCCACTCTCTCTGTAACTGCGACTGTCAGACTCATTATTCTGACCTTAAACTTGCACTACATCCTGTTTTTTTTTTTTTATTTCACTACTTTGCCCCTAAAGAAATAAGAACATTAATAACACACCAATCATGTGCCTTCTTTCCCCAAGGTTGCTCCCGTTAGCGTGAACAACAGGTCTGATTGACAGCGTCGCTAAGTGTCTGCCCCCTGCCCCTGGGAAGGGGCAAGTACTTCAATAATCTCACTCCTGATTGGCTCACTGGTTGGTATGATACTTGCGCTCGGAATTCCAAATATGGAACATGGCTCCAAATTAGCTGCTATAACGGCTAGCCTTGATTGGCTTCATTTGGCTGAAGCTGAATGCTGTGGGTGATGTCTCACTCACTTAGTCCATCACTCACACTCACTTAATCTTCTATAGACAGTCTATGGTCTCGATGCCCATGACGCACCCCAATCACCTCTAAACACAGGTAAAAGTTTAGCATGTTTTCCCTCAAGAGAATGTAATGTAAAAGCAGCAGTTTGTGACAAAAATAAAAGTGCTGCGTGCTGTCCGCTATATCCTGGACCTGCATCTTCATAAACAAAAACCCTGTCCAAGATGGCCGTCTGAGAGTGCATGTGCTCCTGTCTGTCTTCCCCCTGGACTAGTACAAAGCATGAGCAGCTGAATATGTGTGTATGAGAGAGAAGAGAGAGGCAGCACTAAAGGACAGGCTGAAAGAGCTGCACAGGCCTGTCCGTTGTGTACCTTCTGAGCGCTCTCGTCTAAGTGAGTCTATTATAGATTTATACAGAGTCAGTTTTAGATACAGTGTGTGCAGCAGGCCCTTGAGGCAACTCAAGCTCTGATTAAGTACACATGAGAAATAAGTCTTTTAAATGTCCACGAGCCTGGACTCCTGTTTTTTATAGGGGTGTAACAGAATCCAGACAGTACCATATTAAAATGTAATTCATATTTATTGAACAATGGGTGCAGAACAGTGCTTGGGAACCTCCACTTGTATATCTAGTATGGTAGGGGTGGGCAATTCTTTTTTCCATGGGGCCACATGAGAAACAGAAAATATTGTGGAGGGCCAGGCCAAAATGCTTAACTCAGTTCTGCATAATATTAATTGTATTTCTTGATTAAAAAAAAAAAAAAAAAAAAAAAAAAAAGCAGTAAATGACATTATTTTGACACGCTGGTAAGGCTGGTGAGAGTTTATGTTATGACTAAGCAATGAGCAATTTGCCTTACAAAAAATGTAATTAAAAAACACCTCTAAAATAAAAGCAAAGCAGCTTTAGTCCATGCATGAGTTAAAATTATAAAATATGTTTATTTTGTAATTCCAAATGAGCTTAAAGGGGCCGGTCAGAGTCGATCAAAGGGCCGTATGTGGCTCGGGAGCTGGACAATGCCCAGGTCTGGTCTATGGGGATTTGAGTTGCACTAAAATGGCTCAAACATCTGGACAGTGAGTTGTGGGTGGATGTCGCTGTCAACAAAACTTCTCTGTTTGGAAGTTCCACAGACGCGAGCCGCCGTTTACTCGACCAACGCAACGGTTCTTAGTGGCTTTTTCCAACTGTAGCTTCCTCGCAGTTTGCACAAAATTTGTTGCAATGGCAGACAAGAACCCACTACCAGTTAGCTGCAAAAGAAAGTCAGTTTTTGAGGTCACTGAAAGAAGAAGAGAAGGGGAAGGGGAAAAGGCGTGAAGCCAAACTAAGGTGATTCTTGGAGATTCCTTCCAGTGATGGCGTGCACTGAAGCAGAGGGTCTAAAGACTGATGCGCCGGAAACAGGTCCGACTTACTACCGGCAATACGAACACAGCTCCTGCTCCGGTCATATAGGGACCGAACAGCCCTTAGCAAAGAGACCCGGACCCCATACTCCCGGAGCACTCCCCACAGGACCCCACGAGGGACACAGTTGAATGTCTTCTCCAGATCCATAAAGCACATGTGGACTGGTTGGGCAAACTCCCATGAACCCTCGAGCACCCGATGGAGAGTATAGAGCTGGTCCAGTGTTCCGTGGCCGGGACGAAAACCACACTGCTCCTCCTATAGAACCTTTAAATAACCTTAGTTATTTAAGTTAGAATTTAAGTTCGAATTAACTTTGAGACACATTGAGTGAGCTAGCATGCTGCTGTGTACAGAGCCTGTTGTTATGATTTAGAAAAGGTGTTTATGTTCTTTTTGTTGGTCGCTTTAGAGAGATCATTTGGCTTTTGGACATAACAATAAAACAATTTTTTTAGGCTTGAACATTTCATAATAAATACACAATAAATATTCTGAATTCCCAATATAGATTCATCTAACTTTAAAGAACCATTATGCAACTTTTATTGTGGAGGGTTAACCACCAGCTGGCCTCTGTAGAATGTAATGTTTGCCTGGAATGTTCCAGTGTGGCATTAAAGATAAGCAGGTGCCACAATCAGGCTCATGTACACGCCATATCTCTGGAGAGGCAAGCCCCACTCACAGTATGAATGCATGTTTTTAGTGGTAATTTCTATTTAACTTGAATAAATGCAAGTTTATTACTATACTGTGGAACATTCCAGGTAGTGCCCCTTTTTGTGTTAGCGTATGTATCTTTGCTGTATGAGGCCTGTAAAGCAGGTGCACAGCAGGACAGAGCCAGCCTGCACAGTGCGCTAACAGGTAGCTCCTCCTCCACGTCTCATATTTATCACAGTGACCTGAGGTGCTCCAAACTCGTACACATCTGCACCGTCTGGCTTGGGTGGTTTCCTGGTGCAGAAAAGAGGCCATGCAGGGCTCAAGGCTAAACTATTTCACAAACTTCTTTAGACTCCTAGAAAGACAAACAAGGCTGTCGTCTTTAACTCTGGCAAATCTGTGGGTCTCTTTGGAGTGGATCAGGACAGGCTGAAAGTGTTCCTACTGGTTTAAGTGAACTGCATTGGCCAAGGAGAGCCGTCTTGGGTATCCTGTACAAAGAGGGGGGATTCTGCAAAATAATTTTATATATAATAATGCTGTCAAAAATATCACGCTATTAACACGTTAACATAAAAGAATTTTAACGCTGTTAATTTTTTTTATTGCAAGATTAATGCTCTTTGTGACCTACTGAACTTTTTTTCATAAGCTGTGGTCACTGCTCGTAACGTTAGAAAAACTACAGGATCCGACTGTAAACAGAAAGAAATCAATTTGTACGAAACTGAGAAGTCCCGGTTGGAGGAGGTGGGCCAAAGTCACGCACACGCACGACTTCACCACATAAGCCCTGTGCGCGCGCCGATGTCACCCACACAAGGAAAACACGAAACAAAGTCCACTCCAAAACATACGGCGAATCCGACAGTGACAGAAGCCCCACAGCCTCCCGGTCACCCCCACTCCCCCGCACCACCACATCCACAAACCCACGGAGGAGCGTGCACTGCAACAGGACCCACACTGGTCCCACCACTCAGTAGAAACAATAAACAAACAGAGCCGTGCAACGACGCCACCAGTCGTGGCCCGGCCCGGCTGCTCAGGTGTGAAAGCAGGCCACTGAACCCCAGTCAAGCGCGTCCGAGCATGGCACAGCCCAAAAGTCCCAGTGCGAGTGCGCCCCTAGTACAACAAGCGTTGGGCCAGATGAACACAGTCACAAAAGGGACAAAAATGTGCGATTCATTTGCGATTAATCACGAGCTAACTATGACATTCATGAGATTAAATGCGATTAAATATTTTAATCGATTGACAGCACTAATGTTCGCTCATCAAAAACATGCATGAAGAGGTTTTAGATGTCATCCATGCATGTTTGAGTATTTTAGTGATTTCTCCTAGGCCCCAGTCAGAACCTCCTTATGATTAGCTGTAAGATTTTGTACAAGGCTCCGCCCACAAGTCTACATCACCCATGCTCCCACATGACAATTCTCCATAAATATACAAAAAACATGATACAAAACTGTACACAGCAACTTGACAAACCTGATGTGATGTGCAGGAGTTTCATTAGTGGGATGCACATTGATTGTGTTGTGATAGTGCTCTGAAGGGGGTGCACAGAGAGCAAAGGGAGGGGAGACTCAGAGCACTAAAAAACAAAAGCAAAACTTATAAAACATGTTAATATGTTGTTTTCGAGACAATAAAAGGTAACATGGTGATCTAAATATGTTCAGGTGAAAACCAAAAATGTAAAATAGGCTAATATTTTCTCACCCAATGCTGACTTGATCTTAGACTGCCACAGTTCCACTGATGTGACTTATATGTGGAGCCAATATGTCTCTTTCCTGTTTATACATGCACAGGGTGACCAGCCGTCTCTTTTTCTGGACACGTCCTCCTTTTGGGACCCAAAAAAATGTAAAAAAAAAAAAAAGTGAGGAATTTCTAAATGACCCCAATATGTCCCGGATTTTAACTCTCGATCAGTCGACAGCTTTGTGTGGGACACTTTTCTTAGTGTTGGTGACAGTCTTGGCTCATCTGATCAGTCATCAGTCTCATCAATTATGGATCTTAATAAAATCTTGTTATACACAGTCACTGGCATTTCTCCAGCACAGTGTGTCTAAACTCCGCCTTTCCTGCGCTCTCACCGAGGGGACAGACCGCTCCTCTGATCAGAAAATGCACCCACATTTATTAAGCGTACTGCAAAGGCATATTAACTACGGGGAAGAGGTTGGATGTTGTGATGCAGTTAGGGTGACCATTCATCCGGATTTTGGCCGGACAGTCCGGTTTTAGAGCCTTCTGTCCGGACCTCTGTTATGTGTCCTCATTTTTGACATTTTGTCCTCATTCTGGACCCTCGGCCTCCACCATTGCACGCTGCATTACCACAAATCCCCGCCCATATTGCACCTGCGATGCTGCGATAGCAATGTTTGAAACTGTCTGCTGTTGAACAAAAGCAAATGTCAAAAAGGAAGACATCCTTCAAACAAGCTTGGTGCTCAGAGCATCGTTTCGCCAGAGCACCAAAGGAGAACGCTCGCAGTGCTGCGCAGTCTTCTTTAACGTCTTTTTTTGCCCCACCAACAAACAACACAGCAGATGACAAAATTATAACAAAATTAGTATTATAATCATATATATATATATATATATATATATATATATATATATATATATATATATATATATATATATATATATAGTCCCTGACAAAAGTCTTGTCGCTTATCCATTTTGTAGAAACAAAAGCTTATAACCTGACTTTAAATTAATCGATTGGTTTTAGAAATGTCTCATATGAAAGCTAAAACCCTCCCAAATTATGCTCAATATACTAAAATATATTTGCTTCACTGAAGAAAGATTGATCATTTAATGAACACAGAAAGGTCAGATTTTGGCAAGACAAAAGTCTTGTCGCCTTGTCATATGATGCACCCAATCCTAGATTACAGCCTCACCTGTGATCAGTTACTGATCAATCAATTAGTGGGTGTGTATAAAAAGAACCCCAGCACACCAGACCTTCACATCAACTGCAACTTGACCTCTGACAACATGCCTAAGATCCACCCTGAGACCAAAGCGTTAATTATCAAGAGGCTGAAGACCAGATCCACTGCTGAGGTGGCTGACACCTTCAATGTGTCTCAGCGTCAAGTACAAAGAATAAGAAAAAGATCTGAAAAGCCCAGGTCCGGCAGACCCCGCAAGACAACTGCTCGGAAGGACCGTTTGTTGATTCGAAAATCCAAGGCCAGCCCCTTTTCCACTGCAGCAGAGCTCCACCAGGCCTGGTCACCTCAAGTCCCTGTGTCAACCAGAACAGTTTGTAGAATTTTGTCTCGAAATGGCCTCCATGGTCGAATCAGTGCACAGAAACCAGCACTAAACAAAAGGCAATTAAAAAAACGTGTGGCATTTGCCAAGGCCCACAGCCTGCTAAAAGGATGGACACTGGAAAAGTGGCAGAAGGTGGATTTCTCAGATGAATCCGCGGTTGAATTACATCACAGCCGCCGCAAATATTGCAGGAGACCTACTGGAGCCCGCATGGATCCAAGATTCACCCAGAAAACAGTTAAGTTTGGTGGCGGAAAAATCATGGTCTGGGGTTACATCCAGTATGGGGGTGTGCGAGACATTTGCAGGGTGGAAGGCAATATCAATAGCCTAAAATATCAAGAAGTATTAGCTACCTCTTACATTCCCAACCATAAAAGGGGTCAAATTTTGCAGCAAGATGGTGCTCCATCGCATACTTCTATCTCTACATCAAAGTTCCTCAAGGCGAAGAAGATCAAGGTGCTCCAGGACTGGCCAGCCCAGTCACCAGACATGAACATCATTGAGCATGTCTGGGGTAGAATGAAAGAGGAAGCATGGAAGGCAAAACCAAAGAATCTTGATGAACTCTGGGAGGCATGTAAGACTGCTTTCTTTGTATTCCTGATGACTTCATCAACAAATTGTATGAATCATTGTCGAACCGCATGGATGCAGTCCTTCAAGCTCATGGAAGTCATACAAGATATTAAATATGGATCTCACAGCACCACTACTTAATTCACTGACGTTATGCAACATATTTTTGTATTTGAAGTAAATTATTTGTTCAATTTTCTGTAGGCGACAAGACTTTTGTCTTGCCAAAATCTGACCTTTCTGTGTTCATTAAATGATCAATCTTTCTTCAGTGAAGCAAATTTATTTTAGTATATTGAGCATAATTTGGGAGGGTTTTAGCTTTCATATGAGACATTTCTAAAACCAATCGATTAATTTAAAGTCAGGTTATAAGCTTTTGTTTCTACAAAATGGATAAGCGACAAGACTTTAGTCAGGGACTGTATATATATATAATAAATCATAATAATAATAGTGATAAGTGGTTGTATAGGGCTGTTTTTAGCCGTTTTGTTGTGCTCTGTGTTTAGACACGTTGGCTTGTATGGATGATGTGTGTGTGTGTATGAATGATTGGTGGTGGTTGCAGAGGCCAATGGTGCAGATTGGCAGATTGTCCCTTCCGACAGTCTGCCCCAGAGCTGCTGTGGCTACAGTAGTAGCTTTCCATCACCGAGTGTGGAGTGAATGAATAATCACTATAGTGTGGCTCTTTGAAATAATGCTTTAACTGCGTTGTTATTATTATTGTTCACTGTTATAATTAGGATTAAAAGTGTAATTCAGGTAACCTTCAGACTTTGCTAATTGAGAAAACACAGTCTCTCATGTACCCGGGGCAAAACTCCCTGATGTGTAACTTATAACTTGTTAAATGTAGTTTTGCTCAGGTTTTGGTCCAGTGGCGCTGAGTGGCTCCTATAGCCCCCCTCTCTGCGGTGTAGTTCTCCTCTCTTCGGTGTAGCCCCCTCCAATCCCTCTCTCCTGCATTTATCTCCCCGCGTGGTTTTGGCATGGATGTGCTTTTCCCAGCGCTGGGCCGTATAGCCAGGGGAGGGGGGACTGAGGGGGGTCTTTTCAAGCACAGAGTGATGGACGCTTTATTAAAAGAGGCAGGGTCTTTAGAGAACCCCGATCCCAGTGTCTGGCCCATTGTCACGGGGCGGTGGCTGAGACCCCTCCTCCTCCTGCTTTGTCACTGTAAGTCACCAAACACACATTTGTTGGGTTTCTGTGCTTTTTGGGGACGTTACATTGACTTACATTAACTAACCCTAACCTGAACCGTAGTCACTACTTGCCTATAGACTAAACCCTGATCTATTTGAGCTCATATCTGAACTTTAAACCATGTGACAATGTGGTCAATACCTACACATATATATAAGTTGGGGAGTGCATTGTAGAATGGGAGACTTGAGACGGAGGGGGGTTATCAGTAACAACCAAACAGCCTGGGACAGAGATAAAAGGCTCTATGGATCTATGGCTGTACCACTTTATTTTCAAATTTTATGCTAAATTAAACTTTTTGGAGTAATTAAACAAATTGCCATTGCCAAACAAATTACCTGGAGTTTACACTTTTATTTGCATGTAAGCGTGAGCTCTATGCCAATCAAACCATGCAGCAGCAGAAAGTATTTTCAGTGTGACTGCACCAACCATACCCAGGTCAGGAACGCCATGGAACGCTTTGGCACAGAGGAGAGGCCAAAGCACGGCTCCCATGAACTCATTCTTGGCTTAAGCATTAGCATTGCTAAAGCATTAGCATCGCTATAGTGTTAGCACTTGACATGGTGGCGTGTGAGTAATATATTTAGTGATATATTTAGTTTTTGTCTTCTGCATTTAAGAGACAGGTGATACAAATGAGCTGCTGTGGTTGGACCGTCCCAGGTTAGGATGGGATTATTTTACGCTCTATGGTTCCTTCTGGATTCTAACAGGATTTAGAAGGGACTGTCTGAGAGCTCCACAGTCAAATAATAATAATAATAATAATAATAATAACCCTGTTTAGTGACATTACCTCAACTCTCTTTTATTAACACATTTTAGCTGTACTGAAATGCTTTACTCCCCTTGCATTCACGTGGGAATAAGTTGGCATTAACTTTGTAGTAGTACACTTGTCCATAAAAATCTCTGTTAGCATCATAGCCATGTTGTGTTCAAATGCTTTTCTCGCCTCAGACACAGGACAGACACAGGACAGTGCTTTACGTAGTAGCATTAGTCGGCTTCTAATATACTTTTGGTTGTTTGTTTTTTTTTTCTACAAAAGTATTTCTATATTCACATTTTATTGGATTTAAACAACTTTACTGACGTTATAGGTGGGGTTTGTTTTCAGTCACTGCTTTCAAACCTCAATATTCTCAGGAACAACCATCATAACAACATTTAAATGAGCCTTCTAGTGGCTGCATAGATCCTCTGTATAGTGGAGAGGAGTGCCTGTCCCCGCCCCTTGTTTAAAAAGCCTAGGGCCAAAGCATGGGCACTTGAGTGAGGGGCCCCGCTTGTTTGGGGCCACAGCCAAATGTGTTTCTTTAGATACGGCAGCATTCCTCCAGAGATAACCCCCCTGGCCCACCACACCCGGGCCCTGCGTCACCCCCGCCCTCATACCCCCCTCCACCCTTCAGCCCACCGGCCCCAGTGTGCTCTGCCTGCAGCCCCACGAGGAGGCACTTCACTGGGGCACGGCGCGAGACCCACAGCTCTGGAGCTCAGGGTAGGGACCAGGCATGCCAGTCAGGAGCGGCACGGCCCGAGTGAGTACCACATCTGTGCCCCCTCTCTCTGCCTTTCCTCTGCCACTTTCCTCTGCCACTTTCCTCTGCCTCTCTTCTCTGGACCAGGACCGTTTCTTACATAGTTTTATTGTGTTGTCACTTAAAATGCTGTAGAATACACAGTAGAGTTACTTCTGTTACTTCTGACTGAATAGTTTTGATAAGTTTTACTTTTTATTTATTTGTTAGACTATAGTACTAGTATTTATTAGACATATAGTAATTTTCAAGGTATTTCTAACTGGCATTGGAGGTTAACAAATCTAGTCCGAAACTAGTCAAAATTTCAAATGTATCATCCTTTTTTTGAGTGTACATTCTCTCTCCTTTTTCTGTGTTTGTTATGTAGTTGTTATTAAGGTAGTTCCTTGCTATTGCATCCTGATGTTACTGTAAATATGCTTGTGAATACTTGATACAGGATTATACCGTTTTTAGAGTTAAAGTGCCCACATTAGGATTTGGAAATTGGGATTATTTTGATATAATTCTTATTTTAACCTTGATTTGCATTTAAGAAAGATTTCTACTTGTTATCACATTTTGACAAGCTGTATTGTTAGCATTTATGAGCAATGTTATAATTACATTAGTGTTTTTCATCATGGCCTGTGGTAACAATGGACATATTTCGAACCATTTTGAATCATGAATCATATGGTATCTGATGCTTTTTAAGAAATCTATATTCTATTTTTATTTTTATTATTAGCCATAAGGTATTGTACTACTAGAATATTTGTAGTACAGCTTCAGACATTGTACAGGACTATAGTTTCAGATGGTTAGAGTGATATTTTCATTTCATATTGCTTTTTATTTACTTTTTAGTTTTCAGCATTTAACACAACAGAACACATAATATATGAGGTACTAGCTCGTATGCCTCAGATCACACGACATAGGAGACTTGGAGAGGTGCAGCGGAGATTAGTGATGGGACTTTTGGCTCTTTTATGGGATCCGAACCTTTTGGATCAATTTTTTGAAAAGCCATTAAAAAAAAAAAAAAAAAAAAAAAAACCTTATCTATCAGCTATTTTACTATATATCTATATAATATCTGACATTAAACCGGTCTGTGGAGCAAAAAAGGTTGAGGACCGCTGATCTGTATGACAGAAGCCAATGTGAGAATGCATTTTACATACAAACTAATTATATCACAATTTTTGTGAAAAAGACAACAACAAAAAACTTGGAACTCTCATCTTTTAAAAAGTGAGAGTTCCAACTCTGAGTGCAACTGCTCACATTAAGGAACCATTCCAAAGAGCCGATTTGCTCATGAACAACACATCACCAGTGGAGATTAAGTTTAGGGTTTTATTGGACAAAAATATGTATCAAAATCACTAAGATAATTCAAAATAAAACACAAAAAGTATCACAAAAAGTACATAAAAAGAAGTGACTTTATATTTGGCCCTAAGGTTAGAGCGGGGCCCTGTCTCTGTGATGTGGGATTAGTTGTTGTTTGGAGCGCGCGGGTTGCCATGTTTGAGCTGCAGATTTCCTCATGTTGACCAGGATTAGTGGTGCAGAGTAAACCCAGGGTCAGCCATGATTAGCAGGTCAATTAACCAGCGCTTCATTGACTGGAACAGGCTTAATCTGCCCACAGATCAGCGGCCAGACGAGGCCGGACAGGAGGGAGACTGAAATAATGCTACTCAGGTACAAAGCAGAGAAACAAGTGTACAGTTCAGACTGTAAACCACTGTACAACATGAAAATGACATATTAGAGTAAGAAGCTATAAACCATGAACTTCATCTTCAACTGTTAAAAAAAAAGTTAGATGTCTAGTCACTTTTTTGTGCATACCCTTGAACGATATATATTTTTATTCTGTTGTGAACCCCACATCCTTCCAGCACTTTGTCTCTTACTTTCACTTTCAGATATGGCCATAGGGTGAAGCCGTTTCAACAGGGCTCATAGTTATTCACAAAACACGCATTTTAGTGAAGGCAGCCTTTAGTCCAGTGTAAAGTTGTACACTCCAGAGAAGGAGGGCACCACCTTGTGACATCATCAGGTGGTGTGTTTTGATCTGTAAATGAAAGATTACTTAAACTTTTTTTCTGTTTTATTTCAGTTATTTTGCTCAATAGCAGAGTTGTATGTATAAATATAATAATAATAATAATAATAATAATAATAATAATAATAATAATAATAATAATAATAATAATAATATGGACAATATCCATCTATCACTCTATTGTATCTATCCTTTGTACATGCACATGCAAACTAACAGGGGGCCCCAAGCCTGAAAGAGAAATACTGTACAAATGAGTGCTATACACAGTTAAAGGTTCTTGGATAATTGAATTTTTGCAGTGAGCGGTTAAAGATAAGCAGACATCTTACATCTAGCTCATCTTTGCTATTATCCAACTACTTTGTCAAATTAGGGGCCCCCAAACAGTATTTTACATTGAACCCCCACAAAACTAAAAGTGGCCCTGCTCACTTGTACTTTCTCTTTCACATCTTCTGCTCAGACAAAGAGCATTTTCACCGCGTCTCTATAACCGTAAACACACAGGAGCAGGTGCGGCTGCTTTACTACGCAGATTTGTGTATGAATATTAATTTGGAGATTAGAATAACGCGTTTGGATGCCCGGGCTCATTGTGCTGCCCCATGCGCATCTGAGCAGGCTTCTGTTCTCCACCGGTTCCTTCGGCGTTCCTCGGCGTTCATCTCATTGTCATGGCAACAAAAGAAGCAGAAGAGGCATGACAATCCTATCTCACCCGGGCGCGCATCAGAGAGGGGGGGTGAGCGAGGAGGAGGGAGGGGTGAGAAAGTAAACAGTATATATATAGGGAGAGATTTATGGACAAGGTACTACACAAAGAAGTATTTGAGAAGAGACTGGAGTAGATTTGTGCACGGTTAGACCCGTCTGTGACATGAGAGATACTGTGGAACTTTGGATAAACATGAAATTATTAAATGAATGATATAATCTATAAATACACAGCAAAAAAAAGAAAAAGTGGACTAGGGATGTGGCGATATCCAAATTTCTTGGTACGATATGCATATCACTGTACGATATTTATTGCGATATTTTGTAGAGGCTAACAAAATTGTGAATATACAACTTTTTCCTTTAACAATGCCTAGACAAGACTTTGGTTTTGTCATAAACCAAAGATTTAAGATTTAAGTGCTTAATAACAGTTATTTCATCACGTAAATTGGACTGAAACACTGCAAAGTATTATTGTGTATGTAGTTCCCTCTGTTTCTTTTAGCTATTGCTGCACCATAACTATTCATTTAAGCAAAGACACTTGAGGTTCGATATATTGTGATGGTCCACGATATGTTGAGAGGCTGTTACATCCCTAGTGTTGACATGTGATAATATTTGATGTAGTGTAAGTGTCTATATACTGATTAGATTCACATATAAAATCTGCGCTTTGGTAAAACACAAAACTATTGAGTTGAAACGAATGAAAAGAACAAGTCAATTCAGCACAAACCGAATCCTTTCCAAGTCTGTGTTAGCGTTTTTACCACAGTCCTGCCACACTATGAAGGGCCATTTGAAACATTCTATTAACATGCCCTGGCTCTCATTCTGTGTCGTATTTGAAAGATCGGACAAAGTCATCTACATGTAGGAGTCTTTTACGGTAACAGCAGAATGATTCCCCTGATTCTCTTTGAAAAACTACATCAGTTTAACTGTTCAACCGCCAGGAAAATATTAGACGTGTTTAAAAGTGTACTCTCTGATTTTCGATCAGCACACATCTTCTGACGTGTCTGAAAATCAAATACTCAACGTAAATAAGATGTCACTTTCTCTATTTGTGCCAGTGATGCAGTTACATATTTTTATTAGCAGTTAGGGCTAAAGATGCCCCTGAACTGTTCACTTTGTTGGGTTCTGTGCCCTTCTGTACTCCGAAACAGAAATGTGATGGGTTTTTGGGACAACGACCATTGGGATTAGTTTGTTTAGCACATTCTGAGCTCTCTGTGTGTAAAACAACATGAGGAGTGATGCTATTAGAGTTAGCCATAGCACACCTGCCATAACTCATAATCAGTAAAAATATGCCAGAGTTATTAAAATAGTTACTTAGATCCCCTCCTGCCTCCTCTTAGACACACCCACAGCGCTCCCATGGGTGCCCCTCTCTCCTCTCCCTCTGTACATGACAGCTCGGGCCCTTTAAGCACAGACCGGGCTCCAAGATGGAAAAAAAAAAAAAAAAAAAACTCCAAGAAAGAAAAATCAATCGTGCGACTAGCGCTGGTCAGCAGAAGTGAGCAGAAGCGCTGGTGAAGCACTTTGAGCGTCTCCATATCCGCTCTACTGCATGTACTCCAGTCTGTGTACTCCAGTCTGTGTACTCCAGTCTGTGTACTCCCTCACGACATACACACCGGTACACACCAGTACACATACACACCACGACCAATACAGTACTGCATCAGGGCTTTGTACATGTGTGATGATTACAGTAGAGAAATGTAATCATTGAAGTAGAAGAAGAAGGGGAAGTGCTTTTTTACTGTAAATAAGAGAAGAGCTTAAAGGGCCAGTGCCTGTTTTCTCTTGTATTTAAACAAAATTTGTCTTGAAGTGAGTGGTTAGCATGCTAGTTGTTGTTATCATTTCTGAGACGTCTCAGTATATGGACAGGACAGACCATGGCTGCACTAGAACTGACTCATGATTGGCTGCAGGGGTTTGGGTAGTGACCGTTCAGATCAGAAAGAGGCATTTTAGGTTTAAACTAACTGGATTTCAGCATTGGAACTGGCAACGCAAATGAGAGAGTCATGTGAGGCTCATTCTGCTTTCTGATTGGATAATCCTCTTGAGAACTATAGCACCGAACTTGAACGTCCATCATGTCCAATGTTTTTGTAATAAGACTAAATCAGACTATTACAAACTATTATACACTTGTTCTCAGTAAAAGTTATATTTGATTTGAACATGTTTACCTCAGATCAGGGGACAAAAAGAGATCAAGTTTGAAATTTAAATAAGAATTGTACGTATAAAACATCTGATTATTTCCATTTGATTTGTCGTGCTCTGTATTGGCCCTTTGTTGCCAGGTGTGTAATATTTATAGCTCCATTTAATGAGCTGAGAGGAAATAGTGAGTGAGCATGTTTGGAGTGCCTCAGAGCGCCCTCTGGCCTTAAATTTGCCACTGCACATGCGGCGTAATGACAGCAGGGGGAGGGGCCGGTCATCTATCATATTTAATTTGACTGCATGTACATGACCTCTGACCCCATAACTCCACTGGCCCCACCCACTCTTTATTGGATTTTTTGAATAACCATAACACATGTCAGAGTTTAACGAGGCCAGTACACAAGATATCCCCTTTATATTACTGTATGCTCTATAGTATGGCATTAAACTTATCTCTATGGAGACGAGCAGGTCAGGTCTGTGTAGAGGCAAGCCCACTCCTGCATGTTTTTCAATGTATTTTTGAGCAAAACAAAAAACTGTTATGAAATACATGTAAGCCAGATACATTTAATGCCATACTGTGCAACATTCTAAGCAAGTAGTAGATGTCCATGGAGACAAGCAGGTCAGATCTGTGTAGAGGTGAGTCAACTCACTGTAAGAATGCATCTCTTTCAATGTATTTTTGAGCAACACAAAAACCTCTAATAAAATATATGCAAAACAGATATGTTTATTAATGCCATATTGTGGAACTTTATAGGCAAAGCAGTACATCTCCATGGAGACAAGCTGTAATCCAGATCAGGGCTGGTATTTGTGTTCCAAACCAGTGCCTCTCATTCAGACTCAGTCCGCAGTGAGAGAGAGAAAGAGAGGAGGGTGATGTCATCCTGTCTGCGGCAGCACAGAGCTGACGGAGAGAGGGAAGAGGGGAGAAGAAAGGGGAGGATGAGAGAAGAGAAAGGGAAGAGGGGAGAGAGAGGGGGAAGAGGTGAGGAGGCTAGGAGAAAGGAGGAAGGTGAGGAAAGGGGGAGAAGGCTAGGAGAGACACAAGGAGAGAAAGGGGGCAGAGCGAGGAGGGAGAGGGGAGGGAATAGGTGAGGTCAGGAGAGGAGGAGAGAGGATGCAAGAAGGTGGGACAGGGGGCAGGGAGAGGATGCTAGGAGACAGAAGGATAGGAGATGAGGAGACTAGGAGACAGGATGCTAGGAGACAGTTGCCTGAGGAGAAGCCAGGCCCTTCTACATTCTGATCAAATCCAGAAGGATCTGGATTCAGTGAAAAGTGTGAAAATCCTCTGTTCAAACTTAAGATGGTCCAAACACAGCTGTTCATGTGTCTCATGTGTCTCTCAAATGCACAAGACATCTCCTCCCTAAAACTGTCGTAACATTCAAAACAAAATATATAATTTCTTTTACCTGCAAATAATAGTACGTTTGGTGCTTTGATTATTGATTTTATAAAAATCTGCCCTGTTTCTCAGTCCTTTATGCAGATTTTTCTCCTTTTTATGTGTAAGTTTGTTTTGATATGGATGGAGCATGTGTCTCTTGGTTAATCCGTAATCTCACTGTCTGAAATCAGGGAGACGGGATACGGCTCCAGATCCACTCATCTTTGTTTTATTTAGTTATTGAAAACAAGGACAGTGCACAGAAAACACTCATCTCAAAGAGAAAAGATTCTGTGTGCTTGATTTAGCAGTCCATTTGCTGTCCTTGTAAAGTTTTGTCAAAGCATGTGGTTCTGGCTGCTCAGGTAAAGGAGACAGGAGGCTAGGAGACAGGAAACAAGGAGAGAGGAGGCTAGGAGAAAGGGAGATAGGAGACTAGGAGACAGTAGAACTATAGAGGTTGAGTGCCTTCTTTCAGAGCGGGATGCACAGGAGCTGCTGGTGAACAAGGTTGTTGTTTACATTGTGTTGGCTCTATAATATGTGTGAGAGTCTTTGTACGTGTGTATGATTAATGTCTCCTCTTCCTCCTCCTCCTCCTCCTCGTCCAGGCCTTTCTCTGCCCTACAGGTTAAACAGGACTATGGCAGAGTGGTTAGCTCAGCTGCACATATACACCTGCATCACTGTTCAGGAGACCGGGGCTTCCCAACTTGTGGGGCAAAACAAAGGGGGTAATCATTTTTAGCATATGTGCTAATTTAGATACTAGCCACAAACAAACCCACTGATCAAAAGTCACTTTCACATAATATAACATAAAACATACAATAAACGTATAACATAAAATAGATTAGCATAAATTTAGCATAAACATATGGACTCTTGCGTTCAACCTGTTTTGAGCAGTGGGTGACCGCAGAATCTCACCTCGAGCCAGGTCTTGGGTGAAGAACACCCAGCTGGAGGTAATGAGGAACCAGAGCTCCTTCAGGAATGTTACTTATCCACAGCAGAAAGTGCTAGGCCTCAAATGGCCCAAGAATCTAACCACAACTTTCAGATAAACCTGGTGATGACCTAGCACAGAGCTGTATCTTCTGAGCTGTAGGGTGTGGTGGTCTTATCTCCTCCACGCAGACCTTCTCAGCTCCTCCATGTTTGTGACTTTACCCGGAGGCCACCGTGTAGGGCATCAGGTTTAATCTGATCATTACAGGCTCATAAGGCATTCACTGTGATGAATTCACACTTTGATGCTGGCAGTTATTGTTAGTATTGTTTTTAGTCTCATTTAGCATGCTTCACTCTGTAGAACTGAAGGACTTGTATTGTTTTTATTTGTGGACTTGATTTTATTGTCCTGTTGGAACATTTGATTCTGCACATTTCTCCTGTCAGGAGCTGTGGTCCAGGGCCAGGGTCCCACTTGTAGATCTTAGACTTAGAGACTTAGGCCCAATCCCAATTCTCCCCCTTAGCCCTCTGTCTTTGTCTTAGCCCTACCCCTTAGCCCTACCCCTCTGTCTTTAAACAGAGGGGTAAGGCAAAGGGGTATGTTTTAAACCCTTAGAAATGGGACACCCCTTTGCAGTCGCAACAATATGACATTATTTTTAAAGTTTTGAAGTATTGTGCTCCTTTTGAGTTTGTTTTAAATGAACTTTGCAAAAAGTCAAATGTTTTTTAAATTTTTTATTTTTTTTTTAATTACTATACTCTGTACAACATGTAAATCAAATTTTAATCAACTGTAACACAAAATTAAAATGCTGCAGAGGTGGACGGAGTTGTAGAGGATGCCTGGTACACACAAAAAAGAAAACAAAATGAATACATAGTCATAAACATATATAGTTGTTCTGGTACCTACAAATATTATAGAATGTAATATACCTTATATTTTATTTTCAAATTCTCCCACTTTTTTGAAGCTTGTTGGGCTGACACAACTCCAACAAGTCCAGCCTCCTACAAGAAATACAAATGTGATTAATAACATGTCATTAAATAGGGGATAATTTACAAGGCGAAACGAAACAATAATATTTTAGGCGATGCATGTTCGTAATACTTTACACATTCTACGTAACGCGTATAGTTCTAAAAGCGCATGAGACGAGTTACGAGGCGAAATACAGCGATATATTTGACACATTCTAGTCTAACATATATGTGTATATAGTTCTTTTAGGCCATGCATGTTCGTAATACTTTACACATTCTACCGTAACATGCGTATAGTTCTAACCGGGCATGTTACGATAAGCCGTATATGTCAGAAAGCGTAAATGCTGGCGCCATGAGTATACCTACAACTTTTCAAAAGTTACTACAGTTTTATACAACTTTTTATGAGGTTCTTGAGTGCAAATACTCACATTTGTCCAATTTCTTCCCGATTGCCGACACTTCCCGATTTCCGTGTTGGTTTTTGCTCCGACTTGCGTTAAGCCACGCCTATCCCCTTTGCGCAAAGTGTGCATCTGAAAACGCTTTGCGCAGAGGGGTATCATAGCCCTTCCCCTTACCCCTTCCCCTTACAGAAAAGAGAATTGGGATAGCCCTTTGTCTCTCGTGAACGCGCACAACAGAGGGGTAGGGCTAAGACAGAGTGCTAAGGGGTAGAATTGAGACGCAGCCTTAGACTTAGACAATCTTTACTGATCCACAAGGGAAATTATTTGGATACAGTCGCTCACTCATCACAATATAATATGATAACAGAGAGTAACAAAATAAATGGTAATAATAAATTCTGAATAAGTAGCAAAAAAGAGTAAGAGACAGGAGTCAAATGAGACATAATTATAAAAATAAATGTATATGTACAAGTCAAAATAAAATACAAAAATCAGTAATAAAATATAAAATCACAGCTATATACAAGAGAGAAGAAAGGCACTGCAACAATACTATGCTGATTGACAGGGCATAAGGTTATCCGTTACTTAAGATTAAGTTGCTGCACAGTTGTAGGGAGTATTATCTGTTACATAAGGGTGAGTTGTTGTACAGTTGTAGGGAGTATTATAGTATGAATGTAGTCCTGTATCTCTCACTGTTTGAGCGGAGCTGTAGGAGCCTGTTGGAGAATGAGCTCCTCTGTCCCTCTATAGTCTGGTGCAGTGGGTGAGTTGTACAGTTGTAGGGAGTATTATCTGTCCCTCTATAGTCTGGTGCAGTGGGTGAGCAGGAGTGTCCATGATGGAGAGCAGTTTGTCCAGTGTCCTCCTGTCTTTCACTGTGACAAATGTCTCCAGTTCACAGCCAATCACGTGTCCAGCTTTACGGATCAGTTTGTCAATTCGCCCAATGTCTCTTTTACTGGTGCCGCTCCCCCAGCAGACCACAGCAAAGTACAATGCGCTGGCCACCACAGACTGGTAGAAGATCTCCAGTAACTTGCTGCACACACTGAAAGACCTGAGCTTTCTCAGGAAATCTTCTCTTTAGCTATTTAGATTCTTTAGATCTTTAGCTGTAAGGTAAGATTTTCTGAAGAAGATACAGGAAGAAGCTGAAACATGTTTCAGCAGGTAAACAAACTCTCCTGCATGACTAAAAGAATCACTCATTCAAACCTAGGACCTTCTTGCTGTGAGACGAGAGTGCTCACCTCACTTCCATCTCACACAAATATAATAGTAGAAACATACAGCTGTGAAAAAAACAACACATTTTTTTATCCTTAATAATACATAATACAGGACTCTAAATATCTGAGGCCAGCTCCAGGGGCCACACACACAGGGGCCAGTAGTGTTCCACGTTGAGTGTGTGCAGAGCATCAGCTGTGTTTGCTCAGCCCTCACTAGTCCTGTGTGTGTGTGTGTGTGTGTGTGTGTGTGATGGATTAGACTCTTCTCTCCTGTCTCTATCTCTCTGTCCCTCCTCTCTCCTCTTTCATCTCTTCCCTTATTCACTCTCTTTACCCTTTCACTCTCTCTCTCTCTCTCTCTCGCTCTCTCTCTCTCTCTCTCTCCCCTCCTTTCACTCTCCATCACTCCTCCCTACCCTTTTCCTCTTTTCTTTCCTCTATTCCTCCTCCTCCTCTCTCTCCTCTTTTCACCCCTTATTCTTTCTCTCTCCCCCTCTTCTACCCCTTTCTTCTTATCTTTCTCTGGCCCTATCTCTCCCTCCCTCTCTCTGTGTATCCCTGGTATCATGTGCTCCTGTTCAGTCTCTATGTGTCATTAGTTGCCAGGCCTCTGCAGTGGCATGCGCTCGGCCCCGTCGTTCCCCTGCTCCTTTTAAAAGAAGAAAAGAAATACACACACGCATGCACACACGCGCACACACGCGCACACACACACACACACACACACACACACACACACACACACACACACACACACACACACACACACACACACACACATAAACACACTCCCAGGGACTTCCAGCTCCTCTCCCATCTACTCTAGCCCAGGAAAAGCACTCACACTGAGGCTCGAAGCAGTGGATTTATGTCCCGGAGGTGGAAGGACCCGTGGAGAGGAGGAGAGAGGAGAGAGGGAGAGATGAGAGAAGGAGAAAGGAGAAGAGGAGGCAGAGGAGAGGTCCGGTGCCAGGCTGCTTTTAGGGAACTTTGGGGGACTTTTGAAATGGACAGCTGAGCGTTGTGTGGATGTGTCTTACTAGTTTGTATTGGACGTGCTTAAAGGTGCAGTATGTAACTTTTCCAATGAGGCATCCGCAGCCTGCTTGTCTCCATGGAGATGTTAATACTACTTAATACTAAATGTTTTGCATTTATTCAGTTCAGCAATTTCAAAATGACACGTATTCTTACTGTGAGCAAGGTCACATATCCACAGATCCAGCCTGTGACTTGGCCTGGTATTGTCACCTGCTGTTTCCATGGTGATGTGAGTGAGGAACATGTATACAAGCAGTTGTGTAATGTTACACAGTGCACCTTTAAAGCTTTGTAGTGGTTGTAAGTTTGTGTGAAAGAAAAAGAGTGATGGGCAAGAGAATTCCAATACTGTATATTAAGATATCAAAAAGGATCTATTTTCGTGCCCAAATATTGATACTTAAAATTCCTCTAATTTTATTTATTTTTTTTTATCAAATTTGAATATTTTTTGCCGTACAATATTGGCATTTTAGTTTATCTGTACATATATTTAAAGGCATGGTACCTGAGTCTTAAAACGTAAAAACAGAACTAGTTCATTTGAAATAGTTTGCAGTGGTCTAAAGTTCTTCCTCACTGACCTTATGTATTCACAGCATCATAATTATTCACGTGCTTCTCACAACTTTCAGAGACTAGAGTGGACCAGAGTTTTGCTGTGATGGTAAAGCAAACGGCAATTAGCATTCACAAGTGC
This sequence comes from Taenioides sp. WSHXM2023, assembly GCA_029959045.1. NCBI lineage: Eukaryota > Metazoa > Chordata > Actinopteri > Gobiiformes > Gobiidae > Taenioides > Taenioides sp. WSHXM2023. Next base: position 2,365,737 of record CM057089.1, on the reverse strand, counting down.
ACATCCTGATAGATAAATAAATAAACTAATGCAGACAGTACACAGCAGTTGTATGTAAGTTTTAATGCATTTTAATACAAAATGTATTGGTATTGGATCAATAATGCGATACTCAACTTTTTTTAATGTCTGGTATTGCCCATTACTAATACAAACAATATTGACATTTACCATTAGGAAAATGTCTGTGCATTAACTGGTGAGTTTCTGATGACATCACAACATTCTACAGGCCAGTCATTTAAACACAGAAGGGGAAGCTCAGATTCATGTTGTTCAGATGTAGATTTGTGTTGCAATACAGTAAGATCTTGGCTCTAGTCACTTATAGAAATGATCAGGTCCAACACTTGTGAATTTATCTTTGGGAGATTTCATGGCAAATTATAACTAAATATAACAAATAGAAAAAACTGTCTCATCTGGTTCCCTGAGCAGACAGTCCCTTCTACATTCTGTTCAAATTCAGGAGGGTTTGGAGTGTGAAAAACCTCTGTCCAAACTTGGGACAGTCCAACCACAGCCACTCACGTGTCTCACGCGTCTCTCAAATGCAGAGGACATTTCCTCTTGAAAATTCTCGTAACATTCAGAACAAAATATATCACTTCTTTTACCTGACATAAGTCATAGTTTGGTGCTTTTATTGTTGATTCTATAAAAATCTGCGCTGTTTCTCAGTCTTCTCTGTTTTTTTTCTTCTTTTATGCCCAAGCAGCCATGATTGTTTTGATATGAGCGGAGCATGCGTCTCTCTGATTGGTTAATCTGCCTGTCAATCACGCCCTCTGAAATCAGGGAGACAGGACACAGCTCCAGATCCAGTCGTCTTTGTAAAGTTTTGTCAAAACGCGTGGTTCTGTCTGGGCAGGTAACCCATGTGGGAGTATGCCATCAGCACATTCTAGAATCTGAAAACCACTGAGACACATGGTTTCATTTACTGCTCAGCAAGATGCTGACAGTAACCATTTGAGAAATAATACTTTTCTTCATTGCAAAGTGGCTTGTTTTTGTGATGTGTACTGCTGTGTCCTTGGGCAAGACATTTTCAATAACCGCCTCATATTGGTCATTTGTTTACAGACTTGTCATAGCTTAACTTTTGTCTACCTTTTTTACACTGACCACAGGACGTCTACGGAAGCCTTGTAGGGACATGCTTTTTCACACTATACTTGTGAATATTGCCAATATTTTCTTGAATGTTTTGGGGTTAAGCTGTGCTGCATATTGTTGAAAATTGTTCGTTATAAAATCTGGCATTTCATTGTACCCTTCTGGTCTCATTATCCCACTTGCCGGGCCAAAAGTCCAGACCTAGACTTTTAGTCAAACAGAGCTCCAAATTTGAAATTGGACAGACTACTCTCGTTGTTATAAGTCACATAGCACATTTCTAACTGCACTGTTTGTCCCTCCCTGCCCCTGTATGTGTCCTCTGTCCCCTGTCCCCTGTCCTTTGTCTTCTGTCCCTCTGTCCTCTGTCCCCTGTCCTCTGTCCTCTGTCCACAGGCAGATGCTGGGAACAGTTTTCTGCGAGCGGCGCGATCGGGAAACCTGGAGAAGGCTCTGGATCACATTAAGAATGGCATCGACATAAACACAGCCAATCAGGTGAGAGCAGGAAATGACACCATCAAGTATGTGGATCATATCCTGTGGATGTGGATATTTGCATGTAGTGTGTTGTGCACATTTGTGGCACTGAAACCAGAGTGGACAGTGTTGTGGTGATCCTATAGTCCAGTATGGCAGGGTTTGCATTGCTAATATAGACAAAACTCCATATAATAAAACATGAGAGAAAGTATGCTAATGCTAAACTGGTTCAAAGTCCTTCCCATGAATTCAGGAGCGTGTGCAGGAGCAGCAGCTCTACTCTGAGCTCCACCATATTATCTTGTCACATAGTGTGTCTTATCTACGGGCTTTAATGATACACCATGAGATAAGGAACCTAAAATGGTTAGATAGATAGCAGCATAAAGAAACATATCAAAGCTCTTCTAGTTTTTACTTTCACTTTCACAACCCAGCAGACCAAAACTATGAAACGACATAAGCTAATCCACAGTGGAGTGACCATGATGTGTAGTAAAAGTGGATCTAAAATGAATGAGTACATTTGCCAGACTATTTCTTATCCCATGCAGTTGAATGCTTCTCCATGTGCTGAAATATATTAAAAACTCAAATTGAAGAATGTCATAGTGACCCTTACCTAACTACCATTCCCAGATACTTTTCCTGTATGATTTACACCTGTAGTTGTTGCCCCAAAATAGCTGTTCATATTGACTATGATACCCTCAGTGTGAAAATTGCATGTGTTCTGCACCTGTGTTCTTACTGTGATTCCAGTGGCTTATTTTCCAGCATGTCCCCTTTTTTAACCCCGTCCTTTCCTCACAAGCCCCTCCCTTTACCTCATATAAGTCCCGCCCTCTCCTTACAAACCCCACCCACTCCTCACATGTCCCTCTTTCTACCTCATGTAAGCCCCGGCCTCTCCTCATAAGCCCCTCTCTCCCCTCTAAACCTTCCATCTCCATCTCTCACAAGCCCCACCCGCTCCTCACCTTTCCCCCTCCTCACACGCTACTCCCCCCACCCCCTCCTTCCAAGCCCCTCCCCGTCCTCACACGCCCCTCCCCCTCCCTCCCCACAGAGAGCAGTGATGGCGCGCTGTGGTCTCTCCGCTCAGAGGAATCATGTCACAGATGTGGTAAAGGTCCAACCTCACATGTCCTGTGGGCTGTAGAGGGCTGTGTGAGGTCGGACCTATCCCACATGCCTCATATTCTTCCGGGACCAGAGACCAGCGGCGCCCCCATCCCCGCCCCCCCCCCTCCATGTGCATGCTCTGTGGCTCTGTAAGTATGGACCCTCTGTAACATGTGATGTCCTGACGGCATGTGTGCACCTCTCCATCACTGTGGGTGTGTGTAGGGCATGGAGGTATGGAGGTTAAAAGCCAATATTGATCCCGTCCCTATTTTGGTAAAACCACCATATCATGACACAGACACTTGCTACCATCCACTCCTCCTATTGGTCCTCCTTTGTCCTGCTCTGAGTGAGTGACAGGTGGATTTAACCAATCACAATGAAGAGTGAACTTTCAGAAGCAGCAGACAGCTTTAGTTACCTCTGAAAGCCTCTAAAAAAGATAAAGAAAACATGAATTGTGATCAAACTGGGAAAGTGACATATCACCCTCAGGTTTGTACATGGAGTACAACGGAGGAGGTGGAGGTGGTTCTTTAATCTAGCTGTGTGTGTTCTCCTCAGAATGGACTGAACGGGCTGCACCTGGCCTCCAAAGAAGGTCATGTGAAGATGGTGCTGGAACTGCTGCACAACGGGATCACCCTGGAGACCACCACCAAGGTGAGACAGTAATGTCTCACAGACAGTAATGTATACACATACATTATAAACCAGCAGTTAGGGTTAGGGTTAGAGTGTTGTAGAATAAACTGAAGCAGCCTGAGAGTTGGAGAAGAGGCATGAGGCTGGAGAAGTGTGTTTGCGTCAGTACATGACCCAGCACCAGAGACATGAACCCTCAACACGTAATGATAGTGTTGTCCATTCAGTCTAGAGCAGTCCAGTCTGGCTATGCTTCTGATGTAGGGAGTATTATACCTCTGATGACGTAGGCCTTTCTTCATGGGCAGTATATCAAAACACAATGAAGTGGAGGGCCGATTGAGGGCCACAGACTCATAGTAAATACAGTGAACAATTCTGTGCATTAAGAACAGATTAGAATGAGCCTCGGACCTTTATTACCTCCGCCAAGGAGGTTATGTTTTCGCCTGAGTCTGTCTGTTTGTTTGTTTGTTTGTTTGTTTGTTTGTTAGCAAGATAACTCAAAAAGTTATGGACGGATCTTGATGAAATTTTCAGGAAATGTTCCAAATGGTAAATCCAACAGATGATTAAATTTTGGTGATGATCCAGAAGAAATCCTGGATTCTGGATCACTTTGAAAATTTCGTTAGCATTGCGTTAAATGGGGCTTGGCGGAGGTCTGCGCTCTCTGAGTGCTTTTCTAGGTCAGACTTAGATTCTCAACAGGACACACTTTTCAGAAACTTGCAGGAGTATGTACTGGTTAAGGACATATGGGCCAGATCACACACACACACACGCACACGTACACACACACGCACACACATAAGAGATGCATTCTTAGTGTGAGCAGGGTCATCTCTTCACAGATATGATATGTAACTTGGCCTGGTGGTGTCAAATGCTCTCCTCAGTGGTTTAATGTCAGTACGGCCAGTGAACACAATGCTTTCAGGGGTACAGTCAGTCAGCTGTTTGTCCACCAGAGGGTAGCCAGTGTTCTTGTGTTCTTGGACAAGACACTTTATCAGATTACATTATCTTGTTGGAGCAACATTGCAACTGTTGTGTTACTATCAGGCTGGTAATTAGGCTTCTCACTTAAATGCTGTTGTCTCAACTGGAAGAAAAAGGTTTATGCTGTTATGTGGAGTTAATATGATTAACTTAGATTCAGGAGCGGACCACCCCTCAACTGCCTCGCCAGCCAACCACAGCTCATCTCGACCACACCTTCAATTACCCAGAAGCCCTATTTATACAGCCTGTCCCGGCAACACCGTCAGTGTCCGCTCTCTCGACCCGACTCCCTCCCTCCCACCCCGTGTCTCTCTTCCATCCTTCAGTCCGAAGACATCATCATTAAGGAGGGGGGGTTCCGAATCAGCTGGGTGACCATTTTGGATTGGAGACGGAGCCCCCACCCTGAGTCTCCCCCCAGCCATCACATCTATTCACCGTCAATAAACATCTTTATCGTATTTCATTGTTGTGGCGTGGTCCTTGCTAGTGAAGTTATATTGAAAACAAAATAAAAGTAAAAACAGTCCTACATCCCTCCTCTGAGCTGTGTGTGTTTGTGCCCACAGAAGGGGAACACAGCCCTGCATATCGCCGCTCTGGCAGGACAGGAGCAGGTGGTCACTGAGCTGGTCAACTACGGCGCCAATGTCAACGCCCAGTCCCAGGTCTGACCCCTCACACGCCCCTATAGTCCTCCTCTAGTCCCCTCTAGTCCCCTCTAGTCCTCCTCTAGTCCTCCTCTACATCAGTGTGTGTGTACTGTGTCCCATCGCTGTGCATCCTCTTTTCTCTGTGCTTGTGTGCTGTGCCCTCTGCGCTCTCTCCTGCTGGGGGCGCTGTCTGCCTGTCTGCTGCTGTGTCCACAAACAGAAGGGCTTTACGCCTCTCTACATGGCCGCTCAGGAGAACCATCTGGAGGTGGTGAAGTTTCTGCTGGAGAACGGAGCCAATCAGAGCATTCCAACCGAGGTACCTCCATGTCTACGGCCCATCCATGCTAGTGTTTTTCAGTCATCAATTAGTAACCTGTAAAGGCATAAATGTTGTAAAATGGAATATATTTTCTACTACAAAGTATTTTCCTTATGGTGTGAGAGTACTTGAAATGTCTGAGGCATTATTAGAAGTAAATAGTTTATAGAGTTAATGTCCTGACGTATTAGGGGTGGTACGAGACACAATTTCCACAAGAAGAGATGAGATATGAAATTAGGTTAATGAGAGGTAAGATTTTGACATCATTTAAAATACATTAACTGTGCTGTCCTGTTCACAATTTTGGCCTGACAATGTTTTAATTTATTTCATTCAGTATTTTTGTTGTCATTGTATTGTTGCTTTTTGTAACTGCAGCCGCTCAAGAAATTTACCTCGCCAGTCCTTAACCGCCTTTTTTTGTCCAATCCAAATGTAAACACATAGAAAAACTCTCACAAGATGATTCTTCTCTTGTGTGTACAGTCTTGTGGCAATTTTGTCTCGTGAGATCTTGTGGCACGAGATCTTGTCCCATTTCTCAAAGGTATCTGTACTTTGACTTAAGTAATGTTTCCACTACTGTTACAGCGAAACAGTATATAAGAGCTTCATATTTTTTGATGTATGTTAAAAGTACAGATAGACCGATATATCGTGACGATATTTGGACTTTTTAGTATAACGCCTTATATTACCTGCACAGGCCGATAGTTTGTTTAGGTTGATTTGCTTTGGTACACACAATACACACAAAGACACACGAAGAGATAACTGCACAAAATATGACTGCACAGCTCTCTTAAAAAAAGGGCTCTGGGTGAGTTTGTAGTACATTTAAATTACATAATTTGAGGAAAATAATCAATAACCCTGTATATCAACGCAAAAATAATGTCCCAAGAATAATGGCAGAGCTTATCGACCATAAACAATCGACCATAAAAAAAAAAAAACATACTGGTCGATCGAGAAGTAGTGTGCTACTGTGTCCAGCAGAGTAGAGGCCATTCTTGAGCCTGTCCAGAGCCCTCCTGTGTCTGTGTGTGTGTGTGTGTGTGTGTGTGTGTGTGCTGACTGTGTGTGCTGTGCCACAGGATGGCTTCACTCCTCTGGCTGTGGCGCTGCAGCAGGGCCATGAGAACGTGGTGGCTCTCCTCATAAACTACGGCACCAAAGGCAAAGTGCGACTGCCCGCTCTGCACATCGCCGCGCGCAATGATGACACACGCACTGCTGCTGTCCTGCTACAGAACGACCCCAACCCAGACGTCCTGAGCAAGGTACCTCAGCAGGGGGCAGGGATGAGTGGGCAGAGACGGGGTTCAGTCTGTCCTCGAGTACTGTCCTGTTTGGAGGGTTTGAGTTTATAAAAGCAACAGTGTTAATGTGGAATGGCATATTAGACTATTTTCTGATGTGTGTTCTAATGTACTTTCTGGAGTTGTGTTTTGTTTCATTCACACATGTTTAACGCACAAAGCCTGCAGATTTAGGCTAAATTCTGAGACAGGCTCAAGCTACCAGTGGTTTAGACCAATCACAGGGCAGCATTGTGGTTTGGGGTTTAGACAAAGGTAAAGTGCCCAGACAAACCAAAATGAACATGGCCACACTGATGGCTGTATTTAAGTCTATTTTAGCAGAAACAGACTTTGTTTTTACTTAATCCATTTGTTTACCCTGACATGTGTGACTCGGGTGTTGCAGACTGGCTTCACTCCTCTGCACATCGCTGCTCACTACGAGAACCTGAACGTGGCCCAGCTGCTGCTCAACAGGGGAGCTAATGTCAACTTCACCCCAAAGGTACCTCTCACTCCCCCATATGACCAGAGGTACCACACACTCACTCCCCCATATGACCAGAGGTACCAGAGACTCCTCCATATGACCTGAGGTACCACACACTCCTCCATATGACCAGATGTACCACACACTCACTCCCCCATATGACCAGAGGTACCAGAGACTCCTCCATATGACCTGAGGTACCACATACTCCTCCATATGACCAGTGCATGCAGACCAAATATATCTGGTAACACAGACAGCTTCCCACTGTACTTGCTGTAACTGCGAGTGACTTGTGCATCTACAGAACGGCATCACACCTCTGCACATTGCGTCCAGAAGAGGCAATGTCATCATGGTGCGTCTGCTGCTGGACCGAGGGGCACAGATTGATGCTAAGACCAAGGTGAGCTCCCGTCAACAGCCCAGAGCAGAGTCTCTCTATGGGGCTTATCTCATCAAGCTTTAGTCATGTGTGTAACATGTGTGTGTAACACGTGTGTGACATGTATGTGTCCAGGATGAGTTGACCCCTCTGCACTGCGCCTCCAGGAACGGTCACGTGCGCATCATCGAGATCCTCCTGGACCATGGAGCTCCCATCCAGGCCAAGACCAAGGTCAGACTCAAGAGCAGAGGCTTGACATGGGCTCTGGTTAAAAGTGTACCATGTGTACAAGTGTACCATGGTTTAGCTTTTCATGTTTTCAGAGTAGGGACAGGCAATAAATTGGTTCCAGTATCGGTATGTGATGCTCTTTGTCTCAGAAATAAACTAGAGGAAGATAGGAAAGAACGGATGTAGTAAAATAAATTAGATTAACTCACTCATTTACGCACTAATCTATTTGGATGATTAGAAATTCCAAAACATTGGACAGCTCCAGCACTTCACAAAGAGGAGGAACAGGTGTGTTTGGGCTGTAATTACAAGTAAGGCAGCTCAAAGGAGGGACCATGGCAGGACAATGGGAGGGCCCAGAAAGGAAGCAGAGTGGGAAGGGGATTTTCCACATACAGTAGATAATAGCCAGGCCATGGCCAGGTTGTCATTCCAAATGAGAAGATGCTCTCATTTGACTTACATGGTAAAATATTATATTATATATAAATAAAATAGTTTTGAGAGCTTTTGCCATGCCCCCTTTTTTTTACGATTAATCTATCAGCAGGACATGTCTTTAGTTGACCAAGAATTTCTTTCATTGATTACAGCCCTAGTGATTTTAAGCATAGCTTTAGTCATTATGATTATTTATTTTGTTTTAGTCATGATATTGACTAAAGTATGACACTGACAAAAACAAGTGTACAAAATGAACCCTGCGTAAACTGCAGTGTGTGTCTCTCCACAGAACGGCCTATCTCCCATCCACATGGCGGCGCAGGGGGACCACGTGGACTGTGTGAAGCAGCTGCTGCAGTACAACGCAGAGATCGATGACATTACTCTGGACCACCTGACCCCTCTGCACGTGGCCGCGCACTGTGGGCACCACCGTATGGCCAAGGCTCTGCTGGACAAAGGGGCCAAACCTAACTCACGCGCGCTGGTACGGCTAGCAGCAGGCACTGTTCAGAGACACAATCTTCAAAAGGCCCATATCGATCATCACCATATCGCTCAGCACCATTTTTTTGTGTTATTGTTTCTGAATTTTACTAAAATGTACATACTGGCCAATATCGGTCATTGGCAAGACAAATAGAGGATATTGGTATCAGCTGGTGGGGATGTCATGTTTGATTATCCCCATGCTAAGATAATGAAAACGACATCCAAACAGAGCACCTGAGCATCTTTTAGAGCATCTTTCTTTCTTTTTGGTTATATTTATGCACTGACAAACCTGCGGTCGTACTGTGAGTGGGGGTGCATCTCCACAAACCGGGCTCTTACGAGGCCTGGAGGAGGGCCTTCTTCCACAGTTAAATATAAAACCTGTTCCCCGTAGAATGTTCCAAAGTATGGCTTAACCTTCTCCATGGAATCATGTAGGTGACATGCCAGATATAGCAAAAGGACGACTGAGGGATTCTACACACATGCCAGATATAGTTTCATACTGTACCTTTAACTTGTACTGGAGTGCTCTTTGGTCATCTCTTTGGTTGTCTTTTGGTCATTTCTTTGGTCTTCTCCTTGGTCACCTCTTTGGTTTTCTCTTTGGTCATCTCTTTGGTCTTCTCTTTGGTCTTCTCTTTGGTTTTCTCTTTGGTCTTACTTGTGTCCATTTTCTGGTTCTCCTCAGAATGGCTTCACTCCACTGCACATCGCCTGTAAGAAGAACCACCTGAGAGTGATGGACCTGCTGCTCAAACAGTCTGCATCACTGGAGGCCGTCACTGAGGTCAGGGCACACACATGTTACATGTTTTTTGGGGATATTACATTGACTTCCGTTTATTTCCTGGAGACTGACCCTAACCTTATCCATAGTCACTACTTTTCTGGCCTAAACCCTAACCTTAAGCCATTTTAACTATGCCTGTTACAATAATACATTCTTAAGTGATAGATTGCTAGAGAAAAGTATTATGATAAATGATAATAGTAAAATTTCTCAATGCCATAATGATAATGATAATCCTTGTCAATCCTTTTTAAATGCAAATCTTGGTACTGCAAACTTTCCCCACTTGCCAAAAAATGTTAACGCTATGATTTATTGAATGATAACTGAATGTAGTAATTACTGTGACAGGTCTATTTTGAACCCAGATCTTTAACCCATGTTGTTGATCTCATAATGATTCTCATAATGACACAAGGATTCACGTCATGGGGACCTGATTTTTGTCCACATAAGGGAGGCAGGTCCCCATAATGTGAGCGTGTATAGAGATTTCAGTCCCCACACTGTGATAAAACCCATGCACATATCCGCACACATACTCATTCTCAGCGCACTCATCCTGACTGACCTATGCCCCCTGTGCCTGCCCTCAGTCTGGCCTGACCCCTCTCCACGTGGCCTCCTTCATGGGCCACCTGAATATCGTCAAGATCTTGCTGCAGAAAGGAGCCTCGCCCAGTGCCTCCAACGTGGTCAGTGTCCATCAGCATCTCCAGGCTCACGCTGCTTTCAAGTCAGACAGCCCAGTGACCTTTGTAGAAGGTTGTTCACCATGCAGGAAAACATGAACAGCTTCTCAAATGGTTTGCCCACATTGACTTTGTTATTATTTGCTGGGTTTCAGATGGCATCACAACATTCTCATGGCTGATGTGGGCATCTTAAAATATAATGAGTACTGGGGTCTAGTCACTAATAGAAATTAAGGATGTCCCGATCCTTAATTTATCTAGACATTTTCAGAGTATCGGCTTGGATTAGATCAGGTGAATAGATCGAGCCAAGATAGCGTTTAGCGTAACGCTGCAGCTAACGCTCAAAGGAGCTTCAAAACAGACTGAGGAGGCTCTAAAGCTGTGAAAACATTATTAATAACAGATATGGTGTTTGTTTTACCTCTGCCATGTCCTCACAGAACCTTAAGAGTGAAAACCAAACTTTGGACAGATCTGCGGAGCACAGGAGTGGAGTCAGTGCAGTAAGGTGTTCATGCATGTTAAGTAGCCATGTGCTGTCTTTTTACAGGACATAAATAATATGGTGAAAAACACTGCCTTTAGAAACAGTGGGATAAAACATCACCTAATGTCTCTGTCACTATGTTCTGAAGCTGCAGCACTGTTGAGGAGTGTAAGACATTACAGAATGGTACTGGGAATTTGCAGATATTTAAAAATTGCCTTGATATCCCTAATGGAAATGATCTGGGTCAACATATGAGCATTTACCTGAAAATACCATGTAATCAGTGGCTCTTGTTCCCCCTCTGGGTTATGACCTCATCAACCACCTATTCAAAGTGTCCTTCATTACTACAAACATGATCTCACCTGGACTTGAAAGCAGCGTGAGCTATGAAAGGCTGGACTGTGGACATATGCAGATGTACTAGTAACAGATGTGATGTGTGCAGAAAGTGGAGACCCCTCTGCACATGGCGTCGAGGGCGGGGCACATGGAGGTGGCTGAGTTTCTGCTCCAGAATGGTGCACCAGTGGACGCTAAAGCCAAGGTAACGCAATATTAATCAGAATACTAGATCAGTATTTTTTTGCCGACTAATGTCACGCAGCTAGACAGCGCAGAGTACAGGGACAGCCAGCACCATACTGTATCTATCCATTTATCTATCGATCAGGTACAGCACCTTTAATGCATATTTCATTTTGTTTAGAGTTTAGTTGTTTACATTAGAACCAATATGACGGCAGGTGGCAAAAACTGATGGTGAAAAAAGTTTGGCTTGAAATGAGTACGTGCCATCAACTGTAGTTATTAATTAATAAAATTACTTTAGTTTATTGTGTCTTTATGGTCTGGGAAGGGACTTTTTGAAACTGTTTAATTGGGAGCTTTGATGCTGTCCACGTTCATCCCTTCTGTTAATTTTAGTTTGTCTTTAGAATACTGTATAAATTAGATTTAAGTTTAAGTTTTAATCTTCTTCAATGACTACTTTTTTTTTTTTTTTTTTTAGAGCAGTTTACAATATTGTGTTGACCAAAACAGTGACTGTACCTTGTCCCCTCCTCTGCAGGACGACCAGACGCCTCTGCACTGTGCTGCTCGCATGGGCCACAAAGAGCTGGTCAAGCTGCTCCTGGACCAAAAGGCCAACCCCAACTCCAGCACCACGGCCGGACACACGCCCCTGCACATCGCCTCCAGAGAGGGCCACGTGCACACTGTCCGCATCCTGCTCGACACGGACGCACAACAGACCAAGATGACCAAGGTACTGCCTTGGAAAGGGAGGGAGGGGGAGGGAGGGAGGAGGTGTGCAGGGACTGACTGGAGGTCTGGGTTTGTTATCTCATACAGAAAGGCTTCACTCCTCTCCACGTGGCATCCAAATACGGCAAGGTGGATGTGGCTGAGCTGCTGCTGGAGCGAGGAGCCAACCCCAACGCAGCAGGGAAGGTACACTCATAAATACATCTACAGTCCCTGACAAAAGTCTTGTGGCTTATCCATTTTGTAGAAACAAAAGCTTATAACCTGACTTTAAATTAATCGATTGGTTTTAGAAATGTCTCATATGAAAGCTAAAACCCTCCCAAATTATGCTCAATATACTAAAATAAATTTGCTTCACTGAAGAAAGATTGATCATTTAATGAACACAGAAAGGTCAGATTTTGGCAAGACAAAAGTCTTGTCGCCTTGTCATATGATGCACCCAATCCTAGATTACAGCCTCACCTGTGATCAGTTACTGATCAATCAATTAGTGGGTGTGTATAAAAAGAACCCCAGCACACCAGACCTTCACATCAACTGCAACTTGACCTCTGACAACATGCCTAAGATCCACCCTGAGACCAAAACCTTAATTATCAAGAGGCTGAAGACCAGATCCACTGCTGAGGTGGCTGACACCTTCAATGTGTCTCAGTGTCAAGTACAAAGAATAAGAAAAAGATCTGAAAAGACTGGAGATGTTTTTGACAAGCCCAGGTCCGGCAGACCCCGCAAGACAACTGCTCGGGAGGACCGTTTGTTGATTCGAAAATCCAAGGCCAGCCCCTTTTCCACTGCAGCAGAGCTCCACCAGGCCTGGTCACCTCAAGTCCCTGTGTCAACCAGAACAGTTTGTAGAATTCTGTCTCGAAATGGCCTCCATGGTCGAATCAGTGCACAGAAACCAGCACTAAACAAAAGGCAATCAAAAAACCGTGTGGCATTTGCCAAGGCCCACAGCCTGCTAAAAGGATGGACACTGGAAAAGTGGTAGAAGGTGGATTTCTCAGATGAATCCTCGCTTGAATTACATCACAGCCGCCGCAAATATTGCAGGAGACCTACTGGAGCCCGCATGGATCCAAGATTCACCCAGAAAACAGTTAAGTTTGGTGGCGGAAAAATCATGGTCTGGGGTTACATCCAGTATGGGGGTGTGCGAGACATTTGCAGGGTGGAAGGCAATATCAATAGCCTAAAATATCAAGAAGTATTAGCTACCTCTTACATTCCCAACCATAAAAGGGGTCAAATTTTGCAGCAGGATGGTGCTCCATCGCATACTTCTATCTCTACATCAAAGTTCCTCAAGGCGAAGAAGATCAAGGTGCTCCAGGACTGGCCAGCCCAGTCACCAGACATGAACATCATTGAGCATGTCTGGGGTAGAATGAAAGAGGAAGCATGGAAGGCAAAACCAAAGAATCTTGATGAACTCTGGGAGGCATGTAAGACTGCTTTCTTTGTATTCCTGATGACTTCATCAACAAATTGTATGAATCATTGTCAAACCGCATGGATGCAGTCCTTCAAGCTCATGGAAGTCATACAAGATATTAAATATGGATCTCACAGCACCACTACTTAATTCACTGACGTTATGCAACATATTTTTGTATTTGAAGTAAATTATTTGTTCAATTTTCTGTAGGCGACAAGACTTTTGTCTTGCCAAAATCTGACCTTTCTGTGTTCATTAAATGATCAGTCTTTCTTCAGTGAAGCAAATTTATTTTAGTATATTGAGCATAATTTGGGAGGGTTTTAGCTTTCATATGAGACATTTCTAAAACCAATCGATTAATTTAAAGTCAGGTTATAAGCTTTTGTTTCTACAAAATGGATAAGCGACAAGACTTTTTTCAGGGACTGTATATTCTGTTCAGTGCTGACATCCAGTGTGGAACGTAACAAAGTAAAAGAAGTAAAGTACTGCATTTAAGTACACATTTTAGGTATCTATACTTTACTTAAATACTTAAATGGATACTTTTTACCTTTACTTCACACATTTGAGAGCAGGTACTTTCTATTCCATTACATTTTTGAACAGGACTGAAAAGTACAGTAAAAGTATTTTTGATTATTATCTGAGGCCTGCAGAAAAGGCTGAGGGTTTAATTTTTACATATTCATAATTTAGGCAAACAAAAATATAACAACAATTACACAAAAGTATAGCTAGAATAAAAATGGTTGATTTAATTGTTTCTGTTTTTTCTGTCAAATTTTAATTAAAATCACTACATTTGAAGCTTTATTAGATCTCTGCACGAAATACTTTTTAGGTACATTTTTAACAGTAGGTTTTTTCATGTGACACTTTTAGTTAGTTTTTTTTTTTTTTTTTTTTTGCTCAGATATCTGTACTTTTACTACAGAATTGAGTACTTCTTCCACCACTGCTAACACTCCTTTAGCATTAGAAATCTTATATGCATATGACAGGTTTTCATGTTTTTCTAATGATCTCACAGTTTGGTGGGATAATAGTCAATACTTATCATAGTTTTAAGTCAAGGTTTGTGAAGAAAAGTTGGGGAAAAATAAGAATCTTTCTCTGTATGTCATCAGTGCACAAACTTTCATCCTAAAAGCTGGAATTATGTATACAAGTGGCAGGTTAAACTTACTTTTAACCAAATAAAGATGTAAAGATGTACGACATTTGGTCCTTTTTACAGTATGGTTGCTAGGTAACTTTTTGTATGTCCATGTCCAAGCAGGAAGCAAAAGTATGAGCTTCAATAAAATTGTCAACTGGAAAGACGGGTTTGAGCAGATGACAGTTGTACTGAAGCTGCGTGTGATTTCAGAATGGCCTGACTCCTCTGCATGTGGCCGTCCATCACAACAACCTGGACGTGGTCAACCTGCTGGTCAGTAAAGGAGGCTCCCCACACAGCGCTGCCCGGGTGAGACGCAATACTCCTTTGAAAGCTCCTCTCACCTCCTCTGTACCCTCTCTCACTTCCTCTGTATCATTTCTCACCTCCTCTGTACCATTTCTCACCTTCTCTGTACCCTTTCTTACCTTCTCTGTACCCTTTCTTACCTCCTCTGTACCCTCTCAACTCCTCTGCACACTTTCTCACCTCCTCTGCACTCTCTCTCATATCCTCTGTACCCTCTGACCTCCTCTGTACCCTTTTTCATCTTATCTGTACCCTCTCTCACCTCCTCTGTACCCTGTCTCGCCTTCTCTGTACCCCTTCTCATCTTCTCTGTACCCTCTCACCTCCTCTGCACTCTTTCTCACCTCCTCTGTACCCATTCTCACCTCCTCTATACCCTCTCTCACCTCCTCTGTACCCTGTCTCGCCTTCTCTGTACCCCTTCTCATCTTCTCTGTACCCGCTCACCTCCTCTGCACACTTTCTCACCTCCTCTGTACCCATTCTCACCTCCTCTATACCCTCTCTCACCTCCTCTGTACCCTCTGACCTCCTCTGTACCCTCTCTCACCTCCTCTGTACCCATTCTCACCTCCTCTATACCCTCTCTCACCTCCTCTGTACCCTCTGACCTCCTCTGTACCCTCTCTCACCTCCTCTGTACCCTCTCTCACCTCCTCTGTATGCTCTGACCTCCTCTGTACCCTCTCTCACTCTCTTACTCACCCTCCTCTGACCTCCTCTATATGCTCTTTCTCACCCTTTCTCTGTGCCACTCTTACCCGCCTCTGTCCCTCCTTCTCTGTACCCTCTTCTTTACCTCCTCTGTACCTCTCTCTTCCTCTGTACCCTCTTACTCACATCCTCTTGTACCTCTCTTACATGCTTCTCTCCCTCTTCCTCTGTACCTCCTCCATACCCACGCTTACCTCCTCTGTCCCTCCTTTTTACCACTTCCTCTTCCTCTGCACCTCTTCCTCACCTCCTCTGTCCTCCCTGCAGAATGGCTACACAGCGCTCCACATTGCATCGAAGCAGAACCAGCTGGAGGTGGCCACCAGCCTGCTGCAGCACGGGGCCTCTGCCAACGCTGAGTCCCTGCAAGGAGTCACTCCTCTGCACCTGGCCTCTCAGGAGGGACGTCCAGACATGGTGACGCTGCTCATCTCCAAACAGGCCAATGTCAACCTGGGCAACAAGGCAAGGCTCAGACAAGACCTCTCTCAAAGAAATACATGAAATACACAAAACGTTATTAAAGCATGTTTCGTCCACACTAGGGCTGCATGAAATTGGAAAATGTTGCGATATGTGATATGGCTGTTAAGAACTGCAATATATTATTATTATTATTATTATTATTATTATTATTATTATTATTATTATTATTATTATTATTATTACATGTTATTGTAATACTTTTTTACTCAATAATTTCAGTTATAATGAAACAAAAAAATATATGCTTTAATTTTGTGAGACAAAACCAAGACTAAATAAAGGCTCATTTTGAACTAAATAAGGAAAATCATAATCATAATGACATTTACTTTATTAACATATTCTTTTTAAAATACAGTGCATTTTTTGGTAACATAATATGAACTGCTTTTTTCCTAAGCAGTATTATTTGAGTGTAAGTATATTGCTTTTGTTACAGTTTTGCTGTGTGTGTTCACAGAGTGGTCTGACTCCGCTGCACCTGGTGGCTCAGGAGGGGCACGTGGGCATCGCAGACATCCTGGTCAAACAGGGAGCGTCTGTCTACGCTGCCACAAGGGTACGCCCACTTACCATAAATACTGTGAACAGCTAGAAGAAAAGAAAGAGAAGAATCGAATATGACCCTCATTGTCAGAACATATCTATAATGTCAACAGACTTTAAGATGACCCTATTTCCCAAAATGTCATCATCTTTTTTATACCAGCATCTGCATTACGTCATGTTTTAAGGAATCATAAGATTTAGATTTTAAATTCCATAAACAATTATTTCAGTGTCCCCAGATAAAAAGTATTGCTTTTAATGGTAAAAAATGTAAGGCTGATTTAATCTTAAATACAAAAGCATTGGACATTATGGTCAAGTTGTTATAATCTGGTATTTTAGTCCTCAAGATAATTATCCATGAAACTCAATTATGGAGTTACATATTCCTGACTTTTTTCTACACAAGTCATACTGTTATTTGAACACAACACAAGGGCTTCCATCAGCAGGATGGTGATTGCCTTTGTCCTTGAGAGGTGGACACATGTCCAGAGTACGGCCTGAAGCCTGCAGTCCCATGGGCAGAGACCTGAAAACGTGCAGATGAATAATTGAACATGATTGGATTGTGCAGGGATCTGGTGTGAGTGTGAAGAATGGCTTTATTAAATATAAATCACTCTTTGTAATCTCAAATGAGTGTGCAGCCGCTCAGGGTTAAAGGAGGTCATTACCAAACGCTTCAGAAGCAACACTCGCATGAATATTGTACAAATGACCAAGTATCGCCAGAGCTAGGTACTACTCCCTTATATTTACTCCATTTTTATTGAAGTAACAGTACTCTTTCTTGAGTAAAAGTTGTGGTTCTTTCCCACTCTGAGTAAGTGACAAAAGCTTTATGTGACAAATGAAATGATTTGTGTTTCTAGCAGAGCTCCTTTAGATCTGATTTAGTTTGTCTCATTTTTGTTTCTGTTCTTTGAAAAGACCAGATTTTGGGCATTATTTAATGTTTTGTCTTTTCAATTACATTCACTTTAAATTATGAATTATTATTTTGTAATATTATTTTGAAGTAACATTACTCTTACTTGAATACATGTTTTGGTAACTGAATGAGCTGTATCTCGTGTTTAAAGGTGTGTGTCTGTTGCAGTTGGGATACACCCCCCTCCATGTGGCCTGTCACTATGGAAACATCAAAATGGTCAAGTTTCTCCTGCAGCAACAGGCCAACGTCAACAGCAAAACACGGGTGAGCGCCCCCACTAACCCTCTGTGGAAATGCACAAAAGTGCACTAAATTTAGCACAGCAAAAAAAAATTAAATAAAGTAGATCAAAGCTAAGCTAATACTGAACAAAAGTACACATGACAGATTTTTTCTTTTGGTAATAATTTTGATCCATGCCATAAATGTAATGAAAACAGAATGTATTCTGAATCAGCTTGAAAAAGACACAGTATTGAGATTCAGATTCAGTTCCAGTGGTCCAAAAACCTGGTTCTAGTTCAATCCTGGTTTAGTCCTGATTTAGTCCTGGTTTAGTCCATGGGTCTCTGACACTAGCACTCATTTTGAATGGGCCTGTTCCTGATAAGAATGTATTTATTATCTAAGATAAATGCTCTTTACATGATCCAGTGTAAGGTTAAAGCTGTTAAATAAAAGAAAATGAGTCAAAAATAAAAATATAATCTACACATTTGACATAGCATGTTTTGTGTAATAACTCATCCAGAAGTCTGGATCACCTCTTTTCATCCAATCAGGCACATTTATACTAAGAATCATGGGAAACAAACTGCCTGACACTATCCCAGACACTTTCTTTAATATTGCACCAGATTTTCTGTCATGGTTCAGTATCACAGAAAGAACTAAGTGGGCGGGGCTAAAGTAAACTAAACCCTCAAACATGTTCCTTGTGTTGTGTGAAGCTGGGCTACACCCCCCTGCACCAGGCTGCTCAGCAGGGACACACGGACATCGTCACTCTGTTGCTGAAGCACGGAGCCCAGCCTAACGAGACCACCACAGTAAGCACTCCACACTGACCCCTAGTGGCCACGCTTAGGGAGGCCGCTGAGAAAACGTGACATGAAGTTCAGTGACAGTGACTGGTCAGGCCATAGGCTTTCCTAAAAAAGTTCACTTTACTTTTGGACTCTTGAGTATTGGACAATATCAAAAGGCTGAGTCACAGTTACTTGCTTTTTAGAAAGCAAGAAAATGCTGTGATATTATTTACTGTCCAGTCCTAGTGTTGGTATTTCACATTTTATAAAGTAATGTAAATGGAAATCTGGGAAGTTCTGGACACCACCTGCACAGGGTGTTTAAATAAAGGTGAAAAGAGAACGAGGTAACTATTAGCAACTAGCAATACTTTTTAATGACGGCAAATGATCCAAAATTGTATATATATATATATATATATATATATATATATATATATATATATATATATATATATATATATATATATATATATATAAATATATAAATTAAAATGTGTTTCTCACCTTCCACGGTGGTTGGTCTCTCTCACCCTCATCAGCTCGGGCCCTCTACCAGAGTCCTGGGAGCTTGAGAGTTCTGCGCAGTATTTTTGCTGTTCCTAGTACTGAGATGTCTGATGTTTTTCCGGGTATCTGCTTTAGCCACTCTTCCAGTTTGGGGGTTACAGCCCCGAGTGCTCCGATCACCACGGGCACCACTGATGCCTTCACCTTCCAGGCCTTCTCCAGCTCTTCCTTGAGCCCCTGGTATTTCTCTAGTTTCTCATGTTCCTTTTTCCTGATATTACCATCGCTTGGTATTGCAATGTCCACCACCACGGCTTTGTTCTGTTGCTTATCCACCACCACTATGTCTGGTTGGTTTGCCATCACCATTCTGTCAGTCTGTATCTGGAAGTCCCACAGGACCTTGGCACGCTCATTCTCCACAACCTTTGGGGGAGTTCCCCACATTGACCTTGGGGTCTCCAGCCTGTACTCTGCACAGATGTTTCTGTACACTATGCCCGCCACTTGGTTGTGTCGCTCCATGTATGCTTTCCCTGCCAGCATCTTACACCCTGCAGTTATGTGCTGGACTGTCTCAGGAGCCTCTTTGCACAACCTACACCTTGGATCTTGTCTGGTGTGGTAGATCTGGGCCTCTATTGCTCGGGTGCTCAAGGCCTGCTCCTGTGCAGCCAGGATGAAGGCCTCTGTGCTGTCCTTCAGACCAGCCCTCTCCAGCCATTGGTAGGATTTCCTGATATCAGCCACTACAGTTATGTTTCGATGGTATGCCCCATGTAGGGGCTTGTCCTGCCATGATGGTCCCTCCAGCACCTCTTCCTCTGAGCTCCACTGTCTGAGGCATTCCCTGAGCACATCATCTGTTTGGGCCTTATCCTTGATGTACTTATGGATTTTGACTATTTCATCCTGGACAGTGGTTCCCACACTCACTAGTCCTCGGCCTCCTTCCTTCCGACTCGCATACAGTCTCAGGGTGCTGGATTTGAGATGGAACCGTCCATGCATGGTCAGGAGCTTTCGTGTATCTCCTCCTTTGGCCAGCTTATGATTCCTGCAGGGTATCTGATCACTGGCAGGGCGTAGCTGTTTATTGCCTGTGCCTTATTCTTGCCATTGAGCTGGCTTCTTAGGACTTGCCTTAGTCGTTGCAGGTATTTGGCCGTAGCCGCTTTCCTTGTTGCCTCTTCAAGGTTGCCATTTGCTTGTGGGATACCAAGGTACTTGTAACTGTCCTCAATGTCTGCTATTGTTCCCTCTGGGAGTGAGACCCCCTCTGTGTGGACTACCTTCCCTCTCTTTGTCACCATCCTACTACATTTCTCGAGCCCGAATGACATTCCAATGTCTGTGCTGTAGATCCTGGTGGTGTGGATCAGTGAGTCGATGTCCCGCTCACTCTTAGCGTACAGCTTGATGTCATCCATGTAGAGGAGGTGGCTGATGGTGGCCCCGTTTCTGAGTCGGTATCCATAGCCAGTGCGGTCAATGATTTGGCTGAGGGGGTTCAGACCTATGCAGAACAGCAGTGGGGACAGTGCATCTCCTTGGTATATGCCACATTTGATGGCCACTTGTGCAATTGGCTTGCCATTGGCTTCAAGGATGGTTTTCCACAACCACATTGAGTTTGCAATGAACGCCCTTAGAGTCCGACTGATATTGTACAACTCCAAGCACTCAGTGATCCATGTGTGTGGCATTGAGTCATAGGCTTTCTTGTAATCAATCCAGGCAGTGCACAGGTTGGTCTGACGGGTTCTGCAGTCATGGGCGACTGTTCGGTCAACCAGGAGTTGGTGTTTGGCTCCTATGGTGTTTTTGCTGATGCCCTTCTGTGCTGTGCTCATGTATTGATCCATGTGACCACTTATCTTAGCTGCAATGATGCCTAACATGAGCTTCCATGTTGTGGAGAGACAGGTTATTGGCCGATAGTTGGATGGGACTGTAGCCTTTGAGGGATCCTTCAGGATCAGGATCGTACGCTCTTGGGTTAGCCATTCAGGGTGAGTCCCATCCCTTAGCAGCTGGTTCATTTGTAATGCCAGGCGCTCGTGGAGAGCAGTGAGCTTCTTTAGCCAGTATGCATGGATCATGTCAGGGCCAGGTGCTGTCCAGTTTTTCATGCCTGAGACTCTTTCCTGAATGTCTGCCACTGTGATGGTGACTGGATCTTGTTCAGGGAGGTTGCTGTGGTCTTCCCTCAGAGCCACCAGCCACTGTGCATCGGTGTTATGTGATGCCTCCCTCTCCCATATGCCCTTCCAGTACCTTTCAGTCTCCAGCCTTGGGGGGTCTGCTCTGGTGTTATTCCCCTGCCATTGAGCGTACACTTTCGCAGGTTGTGTTGCGAAGAGGCGGTTTATTCGTCTGGCTTCATTTTCCCGCGTGTACCTCTTTAGGCGGCTGGCTAAGGCTTGCAGCCTTTGCTTGGCAGTTTCGAATGCTTCAGGTATGGGCATCTGGCTGTACCTCCTGGGTACTTGCTTTTTCATTGCACCTTTCTTGGCCTCTGACAATTGGCTCACTTCTCTCCGCGCTTCCTTGATTTTGGCCTCTAACTGTCTTTTCCATGGTGGGTATTGTCTCTCATGGCTTCTTCTGTTGGCTGCCTAGCAGCGTGATACTTACTGGGGCTTCGGACCCAATCTCTGGTTGAGGAGTTGGTGTTAACTCCCCTCTGACCTGGCGTCCTGGCTCCCCCTTGCCGTAGCATTTGTGTTGTACCTCGTCAATCTCTAGTTGTGATGTTGGAACACTGAGCTACTAGTTGTTTGGCCGTTAGCTTGGACTGTGGGTTTCGAAGTAACCATTTCTCCCACATCCTGTTCATGTAACCCCTCTGACTAGGGTTACTGGAGTAGTAGCATTCCAACAGAGCCTTGTTATCGCATCTCGCCCATTTCCACCTCATTGTTCCAGTAGCCCATTTTTCATCAAGGTGCACTGGTTCCCCAGCACCTGACACAGACCTTGTTTGGCCGGGCGACGTCTGAGCCAGCATCTCGTAACTGTTATTATCTCCCATCCCATATATATATATATATATATATATATATATATATATATATATATATATATATATATATATATATATATATATATATGTAAACAACTAGAATAAAAAGTATTACTAATGAATAGATGTCCAAAAGTAATTTTAGAAATCACAATAAAGATTTTGCTAGACAGTGGTCTTAAAGAGGGGGTATTAGTACACTAGATGGGGTATTAACTGCACACATAACACATAACATATAATAACATATAATTTAATATGTAAGGTGGGTTTAAAAAGGGCCCAGGAGAGATCACTAGATTACTCAAACATGCACAAATCATCCTTTAAACCTCTTCAGGCATGTTTTTCATGAGGGAATGTTATAACATGGTAGAAAGCTCC
This sequence comes from Taenioides sp. WSHXM2023, assembly GCA_029959045.1. Classification (NCBI taxonomy): domain Eukaryota; kingdom Metazoa; phylum Chordata; class Actinopteri; order Gobiiformes; family Gobiidae; genus Taenioides; species Taenioides sp. WSHXM2023. The sequence goes on along the minus strand of CM057089.1, from coordinate 2,343,220 downwards.
AAAAAGTTGATTTAATGTCTCTTTAAACAATACTCTTAAACAACAACTGCAATAGAAAAAATGTAGATGTAAAGACCATTCCTGCCCATACTTGACCTGAGTCTTGTCCTGTGCTTCAGAATGGGACGTCAGCTCTGGCCATCGCTAAACGCCTGGGCTACATCTCTGTCATCGACGTGCTCAAGCTGGTCACCGAGGAGAACGTGTCTATGGTCAGAATCACACATGTGACAAACGCAATGAGAGGCTTTACAGGTCACCTAATCTGTGTGTGTGTGTGTGTGTGTGCGTGTGTGCGTGCGTGCGTGTGTGCGTGCGTGTGTGCGTGCGTGCGTGTGTGTGTGTGTGTGTGTGTGTGTGTGTGTGTGCAGTCTTCCACAGAGAAGCACCGCATGAGCTTCCCTGAGACAGTGGACGAGATCCTCGATGTGTCTGAGGATGAAGGTGAGAAACACAAACACCACCAGCCATTCAAAAGAAGGCCTTTATGTGGGGCCAAATATTGTTCAGGGGCCACTGATGAAAAAAGGTCAATGTTATTTAAGCATAGGTAGATTTATACAGTAGTACAGTATTATACAGGAAGCTAATTTGAAATATAAGGAAAAAAAACTGGATTCACTTCACATCTAGGAGGCCTATTTTAACAAACAAATTTTAAAGGAACCGTATGTAAGATTTTGAATTTGATTTTCATTAAATTCCATTAACATGACCCAACAGACCTCAGACACAAGATGAACATGTTCAAATCAAATTTACTGATAACAATCATAATGCTGATTTAGTCTTAATTACAAAAACATGATGGACAAGTTGCTTATTTGGTGTTTTGTTTCTCAAGCTCAAAATGATTATCCAATCAGAAAGCAGAATGAGCCTCACAAGTCTCATTTGGGTTGCCAGTTTCAGTGCTGAAATCCAGTGAAAAGCCCAGCACCTACAGCCTATCCTGAGTCAGTGCTAGTGCAGCTTCTGCAGCTCAGGGAGGGAATTCTGGAGGTTCTGAGCTTCACATGAGCCATGGTCTGTCCATATACTGAGAATGAGACAAACTTTGATGTGTCTCTATGTGCAGGTTAAGGCTCTGGAGACACAGGTTCAGTTGTGAGTGTAGGACATTTTTATAACTGTAATTACATACAGTTCCTTTAGATGTTGTGAATCCCACCTGGACGGCTGAGGAATTACACAGATTACACTTGAACATTTAGCTTTGGTGCCCCCTAGGGGTTGGTGAGTCCTCTGCATAGCTTCTATAGTTAGAACACATCTCAAACACTCTGAATAAATGTAGCATTTAATAATAATACCATTAAATGGTATTATTATTTAATAATAATACCATTTAAATATATTTTTCATTTTGTTTGACTTTTTCATAGGAATTGCACAGCTCACATTAGGTATGGCCTGACCTTCCGCATCCTTCAGTGTGTGGCTTCATTCCAACCTCACTCTGTCATTTTTGGTGATTTATCACTGGCATGCTTCATACCAACATGGCACCCACTGCACCCATAGTGTATCTCCCAGTAACACATGTCTAACACCCATTCTGGCTGACTGCGGCGGGCTGGCTCCACTGTAGCGAGGTGTTGTTGTGGTGTTGTGTAGTGCTGTGTCAAGCGTGGTGTCTCACAGTGAAGCTACTATCAGCTCATGGGCTGCGGCTGACTCAGATAGTAGCAGAGTCACTGGGAATGCTGAATGGCGTGTGGTGCTTTCTGTCTCGAATGTAGAATAGGCCAATGAGACTTTTGCAACGATTCCAGTGCATCGTGGAGGTTCTGGACTGCAGGTAGACTTGTACTTATGGGGCAACAATGTTTATAGAATTGCTTGTGAACAGATGTTTATGAAAGGAATTGTTAAAAAACAGCTGAAATGTGTTTGGAAATTTTTGACAAATTAGATTTAACCTGGTTAGTTAAGATCTAGTTTAGATATTGTTTAAGGTCCTGTACCTGATTTTTTACTTCTTTTATGTCTTAAAACATGAAAAATAATAATAGTTCATTTAAAATGGCTTACATGGTTCAAAAGTTTTTCCTCACTTACCTTATCCATTCCAACCACAATGAAGTGCTTTTCACAAGGCATTGCCGTCATGGTCATGCCAGCAACAACTAGCTATAGCTATGCTAAGCTCGCACTTTCTGATTATCAGACAATAAAACACTTTATAATTAGATGCAGGCAGTACACAGTACACTTATTTTGAGCTGCCTATACAATATATACAATATATACAATATACAATACAATAAGACACATTTTGCTCAAATACGAGTAAAATATCAGGTACAGGCCCTTTAAGTTCTTGTTGTATAGTTACTGGTTTAAATGTGGTGTAGTTCAAGTTTAGTCCTGATACGTTAGTCAGTGATTGGTTCAATCCTGATTCTGAAGTTCTATTTTTAAGCCAAGTCAGGCCAGTTGATACAGTAGTTATTTGTGACAATAAAGTGCTCATCCCATTGTTAGCGCTACATTTGATATGTCACTAACATGCTGTTGTCTAACCCTCCCTGGTTAACCCTGTGTCCACTCTCTGCCCGCTGCTTTCACCCCTGACGTTGCATCTCTTTGGCATGTTGTTCTCTGAAGGCGAGGAGCCCGGGACTGAAGTGGCCAGGTACATGAAGACGGATGACACCAAAGACCATGATGACGATTTCCTCTCCCCCAAGAAATCACTGGAGTACGAGAGAGGGCTGGGCACAGCGTAAGGGGCACCAGGCGGGGCACCAGGCGGGCAGGCAGAGGCACCAGGCTGGGGGCACCAGGCGGGGAAACTAGGCTGAGGCATAGGCAGAAGCACCAGGCAGGGGCACATATGGGCAGCCACAGGCACCTGGCAGGGGTACCAAGCAGGGGCACCAGGCAGGGACACAGGCAGAAGAACCAGACGGGGAAACTAGGCTGAGGCACACAGACAGCAAAGGCACACCAGGCAGAGGAATTAGACGGGCAGGCAAGGGCACTCAAACTAGGCTGGGGGAGGCACCATAGGTCTCTGGGGGCACACTAAAAATAAGGACAATTTGAATAAGTGTAGGGCACCACCGGGAAAACTGGCTTAGAACATTGAACAGGCAAAGCAGCCATGGGAGGCACCAGACGGGGGCACAAAATGGCTACCAGACAGTGAGACCAGACTGTAGGCAGCTGTAGGGCACACATGATTGGGATAATGGAAGTGGTAGATACAACTTACCACTAAGGAGAGGAGCCAGTGTGTCAGTGTGTTCTGTGGGTGACTGGTATTTGATTTCCTCACAGGAACTACTCCCCGGCCCTGCCCAGGATCCCCCGCGTGTCTCCAGAAACTGTCCTCCTCAAAGAGCACGAGATGGAACAGGTACAAACTGCACAGTGTTCAGTCAGATCAGGGTCATGGAACAGAAACAAATGGTCAGTTAGTATAATAATAAACCAAAGGGGATTTTAAGAGAGTAGAAGTGCTGGAGTTAGCCTTCACTCAAAATATTCTGGCACTATAGTGAGATAAATGTGTGCATGAATAAGAGGACAGTTCAATTTTGCTGAATATTTTTTGGCTAATGATTTTCTACTGACAGATTTCCTCAGCTCATTCTGATTAAGGTTTCTAATGGTAATATTAGGCAGATTTCCTCCAGGTGCTTTGGTGACTTCCACCACAATATTCCTCAACTAGCACTGAACAGTATTGGAGGTTTTATATGCAATATGTCTGTTAAGCACTGAAATATCAATATTATTGCAATATTTAATATACACAGTAATAATTTCAATGTATATGTGCATGCCTTGTCAAGTCAGACAAAACTTAACAAAACTAAGATGAAATTAAGGCTAATTAAGGACTTGAGGAAAATAAATACAATTTGCCTGCAGTTAAAAACACATTTCCACTGTGAGATGGACAGCCATGGTGTTATTGCAATATATTTATTTATTCAGCCAATATTGCAATAGTCAGTTGGCATATTTTTACAGAATGATTGTGAATGATTCTTTATGTATACTGAATATGAAAGTGACGGCTGTGTTCTGTCTCACAGCAGCACACTCCTCTCCCACTGCCAAAAGAGTACGACGAGGACTCCCTGATCCCCAGCAGCCCAGCCACGGAGACATCTGATAATGTCAGCCCTGTGGCCAGCCCCATACACACAGGGTCAGTGTCCAGAGCTCCACACTCCACATGTATCTCTAGCCCCAGTCACACATGCAGCCTGCCTGGGGAATATACCTGCATTTTGCTAGAACAGAGTAATGTGTGAACAAAGCCTGAACTGATTTCCCTGAATTTTCTATTTAGCAATTTCTTAAGTAAATACTGTGAATATACATGGAAGGCTCATGTGTAAATAAAGAAAAATGCAGTACTACATTTGGTTTCCTGGTTACGAGTTTGATTTCCGGGTTATTAGCTTGGTTTCCTTGTGAATAAGCTTAGTTTCTTGGTTACAAGCTTGGGTATGTGGTTACATTCCATTCTCAGTCAAATGACTGTGGTAAGTCCTGATCCTAATGGTGTGTGTGTGTGAGCAGGTTCCTGGTCAGCTTCATGGTGGACGCTCGCGGGGGTTCCATGCGTGGCAGCAGACACAACGGCCTGCGGGTCATCATCCCTCCTCGCACCTGTGCCGCACCCACCCGCATCACCTGTCGCCTGGTCAAACCACAGAAGCTCACCAGCCCTCCGCCGCTGGTGGAGGGAGAGGGGCTGGCCAGCAGGATCATCTCTCTGGGCCCAGCCGGCATGCAGTTCTTAGGGTGAGATTTTCAGTTGTCAGCAAGTGCAAGAAAGAGTAATGTTGAATCTGGTGAAAACCATATTCCAGCTATAAACCATCATTTTAGCACTGGATTTTTGTCTATAAAAAAATCTGAATGTGTGTTCTTGTGTCAGGCCGGTGATAGTGGAGATCCCTCACTTCGCTGCTCTGGGCCGGGGCGATCGAGAGCTGGTGGTGCTGCGCAGTGAAAATGGCTCTGTGTGGAAAGAGCACCGCAATCGCTACGGAGATGAGGTCCTGGAGACTATCCTCAACGGCATGGACGAGGGTACGCGAACGCTACAGCTAACAGCTAGTCTTTCCCCAGAAAAAAAACTACATCAAGTACATTTTCTAGTATCCCGAAGGGCTGTTTGCATGGCAACAGGTTTTTACAAATCTGTAATGTTTTGATATCTGTGGTTTATGCACAGCTAAGTGTCCACTGAATCCATAATCCGTTTGAAGGTAGTTTTTTCTTAGACAGGAGGTCGTTTGAGCTCATAAATACTGGCATGAAGCAGATGTCTGATCAGAAAATACAATGCTTTTAGACCTTATACATTTATATTTAGAGAAACTGGAAATGTAGATTACTACGTTTTCAATCCACTCAAAGAACGGAGGTTGGTAGCAGTCAGAAGCAAAGTGGCCAGGACAGAATAAGATGGATATTCAAGCTGCAAACATGTACTGGCACTTTTCAAACCTACCTACCCGTTTCTCTTCACATCATCAATTAGTGTTGCCATATAAAAAAGGCCTAAGTCTCCTTCGAAACGCTGCTGACATGATCTGAATGTAATCTAAAAATGCTCCTTTGTGTTTTTAAAGTTCTGTTGTGTTTTTAAAGTTCTTACACCTTACAACAGTCTCATAATGATGTTTTCAGCAGTCAGTGTCCCAGTGCCACCAAAATAGTTCATGACCCTTCCCTTGTCTTTCCAGATCTGGAGAGCCAGGAGGAGTTAGGGAAGAAGAGAATCCGCCGCATCATCTCCACAGACTTCCCCCTGTACTTCGCCGTGGTGTCTCGCGTGCAGCAGGAGAGCGATCTCATTGGTCCAGAGGGTGGCTCTCTGACTAGTAAGCTTGTGCCGCAGGTCCAGGCCACGTTCCCGGAGACGGCGGTGACCAAGCGGGTGCGGCTGGGGCTGCAGGTGAGGTGGGACGACCAGGGAGCAGACACGAGCTTTAGTGGCTGAATGAAGCACGCATGCTGGATGTCCTCCTCCTGGAATGACCCGCCCCTCCCCGTTTTTCTCAGTTCTTCTTCTGTTGGTTTTTAGTGGACCTTTTGCCTTGTATTTGACAGTGCATGAACCTGGCACCTTCATAAGACTCATCAGAACTTGTTTCCATCCAGCACTCCACGGTCCAGTTGTTGGTCTATTTGTTTCAGTAGAACAAGTCTTTAAATGTGGAAAGAACTCTCAGAGTTCAAAGCTTTAAGTTCAACAAGCAAACTAGAGTTTAAATGAGTCTCTCCATGGGGATTTAAACTGCTAACCCCATGTGATTCTTAGTTCAACTGTTCATTTTTAATCTGATACTTTACCAAAACCATTCATTCCTTCAAACTCAGAATGTTGGATTCTAAAACACATGTTGTAAGTTTTCTTTTTGCATTACCCTTAATTAGTTCAAAACTAGAGCAGGTTACTGGACAGTGGAATGCTTGGTCAAAACAAGGCTATTGTCAATACTGATATGATTCTGTATTCATCTTATTTCAAATCCTCTGCACTTATTGATTTTTTGATATATATAGAGATGTATATTTATATGGAAATGAAATATGAATGTTTTATGTAGCGACATTGTTAGCTGTTTATAGTCTTATGTGCTGGGAGACTGATCACTTTTGCACCAAAGACCCATGGAATGCCTGATATCTACAGCAGTAAGAATGACAATAGGCCATCATAAAGTGTCTGTATAACATTGTAAAAAATATATTGAATAGACCTTTTTTTTTTACATATAAATTTATATATATTAAGTTATATTTGATGTTTTTTCCACATTATAGTTGAATGACATGACTATTTAGTATAAAAAGATTATAAATATAATCAAGTGAACAAATAACAAACCTTATAATATAATATGCAGAGAAGAGCGGACCTAAATCTAGATGAGTAATGCTTATCATTTATCTACTAACACTTGTAACATTATTGTGTGCCTTTTTTCCACCTTTTACTTGATTTTGTGAGTCACACAAGAATTCCCTTAATAAACACAACTGAACCTGAGTACTCAGAGCCTTAACCTGCAGATAGAGACACATCCACATTTCTCATTCTTAGTATATGGACAGGCCATGCCTCATGCGAAGCTCAGAACCTCCAGAATTCCCTCCCTGAGCTGCAGAGGCTGCACTAGCGCTGATTCAGGATTGGTGCAAGAGCTGGGGTTTGGTGACCATTCAGATCAGAGAGAGGCATTTTAGGTTTAAACCAACTGGATTTTAACATTGAAACTGGCAACCCAAATGAGAGACTCATGTGAGGCTCATTTTGCTGTTCTTGTCAGTAAAACCTATATTTGATTTGAACAAAGGGTTTTATCAAACTTGCCTTTAAATTCACTAGGGGCCTTTGTACTAGAGTGGGCCCCCTGTGTTGTGATGGGGACTGTACAGGTTTGTACCACTGTGCCTTATGTCTTTGATATCACTTTGTATCTATGGATGTAACTTTTTGATCATGTCCAATAAAAGGCATATGCATAAGTGATACTGTTTGTGTTCCTATTGTTTGACATGAGTTTATGAGAATCATCAGCTGAGGATCAGGGCTCAGAATCTAAAGGGCACATTCACAATCCCACTGAACTGACTCTTTGGCAAATTAAACCTTAAAAGATCACACACACACACACACACACACACACACACACACACGCACACACACACACACACACACATACACAGATATAACACTCAGAACTGTTTGCTCTATAATGGAATTGTGTTAATCTTTTAATAGACAAATTAACCTACATGAACACCTATTTTATTTTATCTTTTAGAGTAAAAGAAGTGGAATTTTTACTTTAGCAAGAGCTGTAAAATATATATATATATATATATATATATATATATATATATATATATATATTCAGAGGTGAGCAAAGTTTCTCATACTCTTCAACCTGATTTTGCCCAAATATTGCCTGCCCCCTTTTGCTTCTCAGCCCATAGTATTCCTTTTCTTTTTCCTATGTTTAACATCCATTGCCATGCATGACCCATAATGCTAATAATGTACTGATGCTTCCACGCTGTTGTCTGATTGGCTGGTGTATGCATTGCCCCTGACCCCGCCCACAGGCCCAGCCAGTGCCAGACGAGCTGGTAGCCAAACTTCTGGGGAACCAGGCTAACTTCAGCCCGGTGGTGACTGTGGAGCCTCGCAGGAGGAAGTTCCACCGGCCCATCGGTCTGCGCATCCCCCTGCCACCTTCCTGGAGAGAGAGCCCCCGAGACTCTGGGGAGGGGGACACCACCAGTCTAAGGCTGCTCTGCTCCGTCATAGGTACTTCTCCACCTCTCTGGGAATTCTGCAAATCCTGTATATCTTGTGTATTTTACATTAGGAGGGTATACAAGGGTCATATAAGTCCAGTATAGTTAGGGCACATTGTAATAAACAACAGCAAAACCAGAGAAATATCATTACTACCTTGAGGTACACTATATTGCCAAAAGTATTCACTCACCCATCCAAATAATCAAAATCAGGTGTTCCAATCACTTCCATGGCCACATGTGTATAAAATCAAGCACCTGGGCCTGCAGACTGTTTCTACAAACATTTGTGAAAGAATGGGTCGCTCTCAGGAGCTCAGTGAATTCCAGCGTAGTACTGTGATAGGATGAACCTGTGCAACAAGTCCAGTCGTGAAATTTCCTCACTCCTAAATATTCCACAGTCAACTGTCAGTGGTATTATAACAAAGTGGAAGTGATTGGGAACGACAGCAACTCAGCCATGAAGTGGTAGGCCACGTAAACTGACGAGGCGGGGTCAGCGGATGCTGAAGTTCATAGTGTGCAGAGGTCACCAACTTTCTGCAGAGTCAATTACTACAGACCTCCAAACTTCATGTGGCCTTCAGATTAGCTCAAGTGCGTGGGGAGCTTCATGGAATGGGTTTCCATGGCTGAGCAGCTGCAGTCAAGTCATACATACATCACCATTGCAATACAAAGCGTCGGATGCAGCTGTGTAAAGCCGCCACTCGACTCTAGAGCAGTGGAGACGCATTCTCTGGAGTGATGAATCGCACTTCGCCATCTGGCAATTTGATGAATGAGTCTGGGTTTGGCGGTTGCCAGGAGAATGGTACTTGTCTGACTGCATTGTGCCAAGTGTAAAGTTTGGTGGAGGGGGGATTATGGTGTGGGGTTGTTTGTCAGGAGCTGGGCTTGGCCCCTTAGTTCCAGTGAAAGGAACTCTGAATGCTTCAGAACCAAGAGATTTTGGACAATTCCATGATCCCAACTTTGTGGGAACAGTTTGGAGATGGCCCCTTCCTGTTCAACATGACTGTGCACCAGTGCACAAAGCAACGTCCATAAAGACGTGGATGAGAGAGTTTGGTGTGGATGAACTTGACTGGCCTGCAAAGAGTCCTTACCTCAACCCAACAGAACACCTTCAGGATGAATTAGAGCGGAGACTGAGAGCCAGGCCTTTTCATCCAACATCAGTGTGTGACCTCACAAATGTACTTCTGGAAGAGTGGTCAAAAATTCCCATAAACACACTCCTAAACCTTGTGGACAGCCTTCCCAGAAGAGTTGAAGCTGTTATAGTTGCAAAGGACCGACGTCATATTAAACCTTATGGATTAAGAATGGGATGTCACTTAAGTTCATATGTGAGTCAAGACAGGTGAGCGAATACTTTGGGCAATATAGTGTATTTCAAAAGCAATTCAAGACCAATTAAAAATACTGAACACTTTTTTGTGAACGCTTACCCAAGTCATTTGCATATGTCAACTTGAAATGGTACTGTGACACATTCCTGTGCATTTTATTGAATGGTAATCACTGCAGTACTTTCTCAAAAACTTCTTCTGAATCTGCAGTACTGGGGATGTTAAAGGGCATGACCTGGGGTGAACAATAGGTCAGTCTTAATTATATATCAGTTTTGCTCGAATTTCAATGCAAGATAGAAAAGCTTGCAAACATAATCATTCGGATATTATTCCTGATGCAGCCAAAACGTCTCAATTTCAAGAACATCATTCATATGACTTGCCTTTAAAACCTTTTCATTGCACCACTCCTAGACAAATGAGGGATTACATTAAAGTCCAGGCCAGCAGCTGTTTTAGCCAGATATAAACAGCTGCTTTCATCAGTGCACAAGCAGGTGCACTCCTGTTGCCCTCTGCTGGTAAAATTGGCACTTTTTCTATATTTAGAAAACGGCTTTTCTATACATGGAGTGCAGTGTGTGCTATGTGCTCTCAGGGGGAACAGCTCCTGCACAGTGGGAGGACATCACAGGGACCACACGCCTCATCTATGCCAATGACTGTGCCAGCTTCACCACCAATGTGTCCGCACGGTAAGGACATCTGCCTGCTATACTCCACTGCCACGGAGAAGAACACACATTCAGATCACTGTCAAAATTATACAAGGATTCTAAGCATTTGCAACTTGAAGCTAAGCAGGTTCTATGTGCGCCCTGTCCTCATCAGGTTCTGGCTGGCAGACTGTCCCCGCACCGCTGAGGCGGTGTCCTTTGCTAACCTGCTGTACAAGGAGCTGTCAGCGGTACCGTACATGGCCAAGTTTGTAGTGTTTGCCAAGATGAATGAAGTGCGTGAGGGCCGGCTACGCTGCTACTGTATGACCGATGACAAGATGGACAAAACCCTGGAGCAGCACGAGAACTTCACTGAGGTGGCTCGCAGTAGGGACATAGAGGTAACTTCACTGAGGTGGTCCAGAAAGTCTAGAAAGTGGGCATGAAACAGCCACTTCTAATCCACACAGGCACTAAACATAATGCCTGAGGACTACAGGTTATTGTGGTCTGCCTGCTGTGTGTTGCAGGTGATGGAGGGGATGCCTCTTCATCTGGAGTGTTCTGGAAACCTGATTCCAGTGAGGAAGGCCACAGCTCAGCCGCGCTGCTTCAGCTTCCAGGCCTTCAGGGACAACCGGCTTCCCGTCTCTGTCAAGGTGAAGCACACACACACACCTTTCTGTCACTTTATTGACTTTATCTTTCTGTAGTGACCCATCATGCTCCTTGCCTGACCAGCCAGTCCCTTCTACATTCAGTTACAATCCAGAAGGGTACCGATTTATCAGTTGGCCGATATTAGCATTTTTTAGTGTATCAGCAATCGACCTTAAATCTCAAAGACAGGCCGATATTTTGTTTTGGTCAACCTGCTGCATAAAAATACCTACTTAAGCGTGAAGAAATAACCTCATGAAATGTAACTACACTGCTCCCTTAAAGGTTTGTGGGGGTAAAAGAGCTGTGGGTGAGTTTTTAGTATTTAATATAACTTTTACATAATTAGAGGAAATTAGAGGAAAATAATCAAAATCTGCCCTGCATATGGGCCCAAAAATATCAGCAGAGCTTATCGGCCATCGGTTTCGGCCATAAAAAAACATCACCATACACAAAGAAATAAAACTGACTGAACAAACAAACTTGGTGCTTCGTCGTAACTTCTTTCTCATTTGATGCACAGGTCAGAGACAGCAGTAAAGAGCCTGCAGGCCTATTGTCTTTTCTGCGTAAAACCACAAAGTATGAGGACAGCCAAAATGTCCTGTGTAACCTGAACATCACCATGCCTCCGTGCATTAAGGTGAGCCTGCACCAGCTCACACAGTCTACTAGAACATGCAACTTGAACCACTCACAGCATGAGCTTTTCTGTGCAGATGATGGGGAGTGAAGACCGCCGAAGAACCCTAACCCCCCTGGCTCTGAGGGAAAGATACAGTGCCCTAAATGAGCCGGCCATGGGTACAAGTCTCTGCTGTTTTAAAACATGGGAAATGTTAGGTCTTCACTGATTGGTAACAGTGATGTTTGTGTCTACAGCCTCGATGAGCGCCATGGAGCGTACAGAGCTCAAGATGGCGGTGATTGCAGAGCAGCTGGGGCTGAGCTGGGCTGGTTAGCTTTACATTCTCAAATCACACACCCAGTCATGCATTGTTTTGTTTATCCTCAGAAGGACATTGGAAATATATTGAACTGGACAACAAATAAATATATTGTCTACAGTTTTAGGATAAACTATACATACTCATTTCCTGGCCAGACAGAACCACACGCTTTGACCAAACTTTACAAAGACGAGTGAATCTGGAGCCATATCCTGTCTCCCTGATTTCTGAGGTTGTGATTGACAGGTGGACTGACCAAACAGATAAACAGTTACACTAATATACATCAAGACATACAGATCTCATGCAAATAGATGCAGTTGGCTATTAAGGTAATACCACATTTGAATCCAAAGCGAAGGGTAACGAAGTAAAACACCAAAGACAAAGACTGTACAAATGAATCCTGGACTGCTAAATAGTCTGCCTCTCTTCATTGCTCCAGAGCTCAAAACACAAGCAGCCCCCTCTGGTCCTTACTTGCTCTCATAATTTGATTGTCTGATTGTCTAAGTCCTGGAGGTATTGCAGGCTCTCTAATATTTTAAGTTATAGCACCTAGACTCCCAAAGCGCTTTATAGTGCATTATTCATTTACTCTATACTCAGCTACACAGCTGTCCTGGGGTAAACTAACAGAAGTGAGCCTGCCAGTCTGCCCCATCAGCCCCTCTGACCACCACCAACACTCTCACACACACCACATTCATAGGTGGGTGAAGTATCTTGCCTAAGGAGAAGAAGGACAAAACTTGGAAATAACATAAGGTTACCTTAATTTGTACCACAAAAGGGAAAATTCTACAAGAACAGCAGGAGTAAATAGTAATCGTAACAGATTCTGTATATATAATCTTTAATGTTTTTTTTTTGCTGTGTGTCTGTGAGCAGAGTTGGCTCGTGAGCTCCAGCTGAGTGTAGATGACATCAACAAGATCCGAGTGGAGAACCCCAACTCACTACTTGAACAGAGCTCAGCATTGCTCAATCTGTGGGCCACCAGGGAGGGCAAGAGGGCCAAGAGTAAGCCTAACCTCATGCACATGGCCTGGGCATAGGTGGTCCTGGCCTAACGCTGTGGGTTTGTGTTCCAGTGGAGAGTCTGTACGCTGCACTCAAGAGCATCGACCGCATGGACATAGTAAACCTGCTGGAGGGTCAGCCACCCCAGCCCAGCAGACAGTCCCGGGACATGAGCCGGCGCAGACATCCAGACAGAGAGCACCTCTCTCCGGGTATGACCAACGGTAAGAGCCCCCACATTTCCATTATTCTCTGACCAGCTATAGGGCCTGGATTCCCATCCAACATCTGAGACCTCCAGTCTGTTATTTCTCACAGGAATAGTTTGGAAATAAGGTTTGATAATAACAATGATTATGTTCTGTAGCTTTCCCAAACACACAGTTTCTTAAAAAAAATAAAAATAAAATAAGGTTGATTTAGTTCCTGTTTTTTTGGGTTGTTGTTTTTTTTTGTTTTTTTTTTTCTTTTTTTTTTTTTTTTTTTGGGGGGGGGGGGGGGGGGGGTTTAATCAACAAATGAAAAAAAGACACTGAGGGGGCTTAGAGAGTCCCCTTTTTCGAAACACTGGTAAACCATCTACGTTTTCCCTGTACTGTCTGTAAAGTGGATGGTTTCATTCTGGTTCATGGTTCATTCTGATGGGCTCAGGACACTCCTACTCCGCTTCCTTTACACTGTTATAATAATGCAGAACTGCTGAGCTAGCATAGCGCTAAGAGAGCTCAATGTTGAGAGCTCAGACGCCTTCTGCAGCATAGATTTTTCAGTGTTTCTGATATTACATAGAGCTCATTAGTGCCACCTGGTGGTGAGGCTTTCTCTCTTTTTCCTCATGGGTTATTCACACATGCATCCTGTACATCTAGTGCACTCTATTTGCGCCTCAGGACCCACTGCAGAAGACCAGTCAGTGGCAGTCGTGGGTGTGTAAATAGGAGCTGGGCTGATGTACTAATGTGCTCTGTGTCCCACTAACATACGTCCAACATGAGAGTGAAAGGCTTCAGAAGTGTTCAGATCACAGCTCAGTGTATCTGACACCATATGTGTTGTATATGTCTTGTGTTCCTGTGTGGCCCGAAACAGCACATACATTTTAAATGGACTCAACTGAATACAACTCAGTGACTCAATGACTCAACCTTCAGAGAAGCAGCTCTTTAAAGGCCTTTAAATGGACTCAACAAATGACTGTATCTTCATCTAAGCAGCTCTATGCCCCCACAGAAGCAGCTCTATAGCACCAGAGAACCAGCTCTCACACTGTCACATTGTCCCAACAGGAGTGTTTGTCTACCAGTATTACATGTGTACTACTGTGTCTACTTCCTGTAGCTCCCCCTACTGTCTGACAAAACTCTACCATAGTCCTATGACACGCACACAATTAAACTTCAGGCCAACAGCAGCCAGCCCACATAGAAGCATACTGGGGTCAGGTTCTGTCAGTGTGTGGATATTGTAGCGTGTGGCGTGCTCTTGTGCCTGTGGTTGCATGGGGAGTGTAGTCCAGGTTGATGTGGTGCACTGAATGTAGTGTCCCCTGACTGTCCCTCTCTGTGTTTCTGAGCGTGTCCTCTGCAGCCTGTAGCCGCCCTCCTCTTCCTTTCTCCTCTCTGAATCCGACCATGCGACCTCATGCTGACCTCTGACCCACACTGTACTGTTGACCTGCGCGTAGTGGTGCTGTTGGTAGCCCTGAGAAGCCCTTGTGTAGTGTACAGAACCCCTGCTCACAGATTGTGCCAGCACCTACTGGGAGGGGGAGGTGTCACTCTGTCTACTCTTTGCTCTCCTGTCTCTGATCTGTCCCTCCTGAACCTGCTCTTGTGCCTTTGAGCCTGCGTTGCGTGTATGTGCATGAGCTCATGTTCCCGTGTGTTAGCATGTACACACTGGGACTCGCTCACCGCATGTCGAGTGTGTATGTTTGCATGCCGAACATGCTCAAGTAATTTTGTATTTTTAATGACGGTGGATGTAGAGCTACGTGGTCATCCAGGTTGTCAAACATGTTTTTGAGACGTGCATTGGTACAGTATCCCTGAGAGCACCACTGGGCCTGATCCCTTATGCTCGCCTCAGTGGAGAATGAGAGGTTCAGGCTGGTTTCACCGTCATAGGTTTTAGGTATCTGTACCCGTGTCAAGACCCAGGACAGGGTTCTTCAGGGCATTGGTGTACTAGATATTAACAGCAGAATATGACGGATGTAGTTAGAGGTGTAAAGAGTAATTCCTCAGAGCCACCTGTTCTCCCTGGTGACACTAGGTAACATGGTCAGGAATGAGGCCAGTGGCCACTAATGGTCTAAAACCAGCCTAGCTTTCACTCTTTACTGACCAATAGCATTAGAGATTAGCTCAAAGCTTGGTTACTCCAGGATTGTCTAAACAACCACAAACTACATCAGTCAGATTGGTTCTTTATGACACCATTTTGATTTCTTTACATTTGTGTTCACCAACATAGAATGTATTATTTTTATAACCATAAACACTTGACAGAGTTTTAATTTCATTAGCTAATCATTGGATTTAAGTGGTCAGTACTTATCCAGTGTGGGTCACACCATCGCAATGAGATGTCAGATTTACATGTGTCTTTGCACTATGAAGAGAGTCCTACTCTTCCTGTGTTCTAACATCTATAGTTCACTGCATTGGCCCACAGTTGACCAGGATACAGTGATGCCCATGATATCAATGCCTTTCTCTATCATTGCTTCTGAACACAAGGCTTGTTGCAGAATTCTTGAAGCATGTAGATCAGGCTTCTCCACAACCTAGGTTGATTCTGGCCCTGCCTTTCCAGCAGATGCCTTCAGCTGTGAGCAGAGGGGCAGACCTCGCAGGGATATGAAGGCCATGGAGAAGCCCCGGTTCATTTCCAAACTAGAAAAGAAGTAAAACATTGTTATACCGTGTTCAGTGTAATTTTACTAAGTAAGTTTGTGCACTTGGGCTGTGTCAACATTACCAAGCTTAAAAGATGCCCTTCAGTCATGCAATTGTGAAAATCCTGCACATTTGAACTTTACTTAAAAATAACTAGGTCTGATGCCATGCGTTTCAGTCCAGTCTTAGCATCTTCTTTTCTGAAGGCATTTAGCAGTGTAAGAATGTCTTTTTTATGGATTGATGCAAGGCAGCCCATGAAAATATGCTTTTGCATTTGCCACTGACAGACAAACACACATTCATGTCAGTGAAGATGAGATAGTTGTATGATATCTCTGGAAAGACTTCCTGTGGTCTCACACTACATATGATCAGTCTTTGAGCAGTTAGGCCATATACTCAGTGAAAGTAGGACAGGGGCTTGTGGGTTGCGGTATCACAGATCTGTGTGCACTCTCAGCACTCCTCCAGGGTAGGGCAGCCATGACTCAGGTTACATCCCTGCTCTGCTGCTCGTGCACGGGCCAGGCCTTGGGCTTCAGTGAGCACTTTGATTCAGTTATTGTTCATAAGAAATCCGAAACACAGCTTGTGAATCCACAGAACACTTGGTGCAAAAGCAGGTATCCTCTGACTGGCTGTACAGTCTTCCATAGGTTTATTCTCCAAAACTGCCACCAATCAGGAGTTTACAGAGCTCATGTGACAGGAGGTTTCATTAATGAACTGGTTGTGCTGAGATATTGCTGGAGTTCTTCATGAAGAGGTATGCCTCGAAGATTCTTTTAGTATAGCTGGAGTGTAGGGAAATCTAGACCCCCTGCAGATCACCATGCATACAAGGAGAATATACAAACTCCACAGAGAATGGCCAACACTCCAGAGCTTTATCCTGAGAGATAGAGAGCTATCTACTCTGCCCCTACAACTCTACCCCACACACCTCTACATCACAGTCAGAAAGACTATCAGAGCTGGGGGTTTTCAGTCCACATTGTGAAGCAGCCAGTAGGAGTGACCTGAGTCCAGAACAAAAGAACAGTGTTGTATGTTATAATGTAATAGCTATTCTACAATGTGGCAGCAGAATGATCTTTGTGAGCTGGTCTGATTGAACTGATGGAGCTGAGTGAGCAGAGAGCCTGACTGCCTGGTGCATGCATAAGCCTGAGCATATTAACCTGCTTGAGTTCCAGGGGAGTGCATGTCTGTGTGAGTGGGAGGAGTGGAGCATGTCTCTGATGGGTGTTCTGGAGAACTTGGGTCCGGCTGGTCGCAGGAGCAGAGCAGCTTGCTGACACAGGCCTAAGACAGTGTTGCTGCCACTGCACTATCAGCTGATCCAACATAACCCTGCCCAAAGCTACCCTGAGCCCCTGCATCTTTAATCCTCTGCCCTGGCCTGTTCATGTGTCCCTCTTGGCCCCCTGCCCCCCCAGATGCCCGGCTCCTGGGCAGGGGCACGTCCCCCCCCAGGGATGAGGTGCTGTGGGGTGGTGCTAGGGAGCGAGGCGGGGGGCCGGGTGTCAGTGTGCCTCTCTGTGTCTCGCTCTAGGTTACGGGCTGGCCCAGGATGAGCTCCTGTCCCCCGCGTCCATGCAGTACAGCCTGCCCTCACCGCTGGGGGCTGAGCCCTACTGGCAGGAAGTGTCCAGCATGGACTGTGCGCCCATCGCCACCACCGAAGAGGACACACTGATGGAGATGTCCGACGTGCAGGTGTGGCCTTC
The DNA here is from genome assembly GCA_029959045.1 of Taenioides sp. WSHXM2023. Lineage (NCBI taxonomy): Eukaryota > Metazoa > Chordata > Actinopteri > Gobiiformes > Gobiidae > Taenioides > Taenioides sp. WSHXM2023. The sequence continues at coordinate 2,325,627 of CM057089.1, read as the reverse complement.
AGGAAACAGCCCCTCGCTGGTGCAGGTAGAGGACTCTTCTCTGGAGTGCAGTAACGCAGACGACTCGGAGGGCCTGCTGGGCCTGCCCTATGGCAGTCTGGGACGACCTGCCAGCCAGGCCAGTGCAGCCAGCGGTGGGGGCGGGGGGCTGAGCTCCATCGAGCTCCCGGAGGATGACTCAGAGATGGGCGTAGACTCGCTGAGCACTACCACTCCGGCCTCACTGGGGGGCACCATCGCCGGCATGAGCTTAAACTCCATGGGTCAGGGGTCAGAGAACAGCTCGGAGCTGTCGGCGCTCACCGGTCAGACAGGAGACGGAGCAGGAGGAGGGACCCCAGGCTCAGAAAAAGCCTCTCTCATTATAGGACAACAACGGGTGTATGCACGCCTAAGCGAGTCTCCTGGACTCAGCTGTGTGCCTGACCGCAACGGAGACAGGTGAGTGCCACTCCTCTGCATAGCCAAGACTACAGTCAAATGACCCATAATATTACCTTGACTACATATAAATGCACTGCATGTTCAGTCAGGTGCCCTCTATTAATTTGACATAACACAAAAAGGCTATGTTATGTCCTGGGCCATCTAACATTAAGCCATGAAATGCAAATGAAGTCATCTCTCATGCACCTAACACACCAGGTGCCATGCTCAAAGTTTTACTCTCTTCCCATATGAGGCTCACACAATTCTTGATGGCCTCTCTGTCAAATGCAAAACTATTGTCAGCTTTGTGACTAAGTCCTGATCCTTTGCTTGCAGGTGTAGTAACAGTGGCAGTGGCAGCGGCAGTGGGGGCAGTGGAGGCAGTGGAGGCAGTGGGGGCAGTGGGGGCTCCTTCTTGTCCTACCTCCAGGAACAGACAGGTCAGCCCTGGACCCCAGTAACTGACCCTCAGGCCTGGGTGGGGTCTCAGCCTAAAGTGAGGCAGGCCATGGATGGTATGATGTCCTCGGTCCGAAATGCCATGGAGGTGGAGCACATGGCTCAGGAGGCCCTTCTGCAACCGGTGCGGGACATGGGCCACTCAGAGATCCTGCAGGGACACTTCAGAGGGACACAGCCGTTTGAGAAGGGCCTGGGCTTTCCTCACAGAGTTCCTGAGCTCCGTAACTGGGACCACATGCGCCTCAAGGGACAGGTACACACACACATGCACACACACACCCAGACACACACACACTACAGATGTAAGACCATTACATAATTACAGTGTAACCATATTGCATAATTACAATATTAACCTTGTGATATATTAAGACAAGGAGGCGAGGCCACTTATTTCCTTACCTTGTGTGTAAGAATTTCAAACGTGTTCTACACATTTATCTGTCTTGTATGGCTCTCACTGAAAGCAATCAGGAAAAGGAGGAACGGCATGATGAATATTTGAATCTGATTTGTGACAAATGCACAAAGCTCTTAAATAGTTCATAATTTTGTTAAGATAGGCTGAACTACATCAGCTGGCGTTGCTATGTTTGTTTTGGTTAGCTTGGGCTCTTCGCCTTTGGCTTCAACACAAATTTCAACATGCTCCCGGCTGCTGATTGGCGGACCAATCAGCAGCCCGGAGCATGCCGAAATGGATTCTAGTGAGTTTGTGAACTCATAGGCCCTTTCCCAAGCCAGTCCTCCTCCCTCTCCCAAGCCCCTCACACTACATCGGGTATGAGGTGAATGAAAAATGCTCTGTAAAGTGTCTTTGTGACATATGTCTGTGAAAAGCGCTATAGAAATAAAAACTTACTTACTTATTTACTTACTTACACCCACTGTGAAGTTCCCTTTAGAGGTCCCTTCATCTGTTTTAGTATTTGTGGTGTGTCAAATATTTTGACAGTGTTAAAATTAAATATAAAGTCTCTTAATTCCATTTTACAACAGTCTCTATACAATTATCTTATAATAATCTTATAAAGACGCTTGATGAGTGTTTATATTACAGATTCAGATCAGCCTTATTACATCATCTTACCCCTGAGTAAATGCTCAGCTGACCTTACCAATGTCTAAATTTCAACGTTTACATTTCTACATAAACCTAAACAAACATGGAATTTAACTGATTTGGTGCATGTAGCACGTGGGATTGCTTTTCAGTATTACACACACCTGTTTCGGGGTGAAGGGTCTTATCAGCCCCTCTCCCTCGGGGCTTCATCATTTCGGACGGCACTCCACTTCACGGGAACTTAGGGTGAAGGGAAGGGAGAAGGGAACCATTTGGGAAAGGCCCACAAATATTGCGAGAAACCGCCTTGCTGCACAAGGTTACTTATTTCCAAGCAAGCCTCAAGGTGAATTGTTATTATCACATCAAAAATGTGTTCAATAACTTAAATGGATAAATGTGTTTATGCTGACTGAACCTTTTTAACTTACCACTACAAAAACAAAAACTGACCAAGGAGTGTTGAGCATTATAATATATAATTACTAGGATAGTCTTTAGTTCTTGTTACCAGCTCTTGTATGAGACTGTTTACAGTAGTTGGATTGTTTTGCAGGTTTTTTACTCACTCATTTTAAAAGAGCATCAGAAATGTCCATGCGCGATCACATGCGCACACACACACACAAACACTGTCAAGCCCAAGATGGGCACACACCATGTGGTGACAAATATAGCTGCATTCTGCTGTAAGCTGAGCCAGAGCCGGCCCCTTCCCACTGTGAACTCTGTGCTCCAACTGTCCCACAGCGCTGTGAAGGACACTGTCAGAGGGAGCTGCACAGAGTTACACTGTCAGCTCTTACAGGCAGTACTACTATAGTGTTTAAGTTTGTGAGCCTTTGGATGCATATGATTCTCTCCTGTGAAAAGGGGGAGCACTTTCAGTGTGGGCCCAGGGCTCCTTTTCTGAGCCACAGTGAAGCCTGTGGTATTTAAAGAGCAGGGGTCACATGGTCGGTCAGAGTGGTGGGAGTAGGGGGTGTGAACAGCACTGGACGTCAGCGAGAGGCTAGTGCTGAGAGGACACTGAAGGGACAAGGAGCAAGGAGCCCTGCTGCTCCTGAAGGACAACATGAACTGAGGGGAGATCACAGGAGAAGCTGCCTTAACTGTTGGACTGAACTGGGACAGAGGAGTCATGTGGGCCCTGATCACAGAGCTGCTCTTCAGCTTCGTGCTGCTGGCCTTCCTGGTCATCAGCTGTCAGAACGTGCTGCACATAGCCAGCGGCTCGGTGCGCTCCGTGCTCACGTATATACACCACGCTCTGGACCACGAGCTGGGGGAGGGGGAGGGTGTGGCCGACGAGGAGGAGAACGTCACGACCAGAGTGGTGCGCCGCCGCGTCATCCTCAAGGTACTTCTGACTGGACAGGGCTGCTCAGCTGCTCAGGCAACTCCAGGACCAGGTTTTTGTAGGCGTGTGTGTGGACGGGACATGGCTATGATGTCTGAGATTCCCTTTAGCTGAATCGTGTTATGAATCGATCATATGCTTGTGAATAGAGTCACAAAGAAACAGAATGCAGATTTTGAGATCAGAAATGGTTGAAGCTTGTAAATGACAATTTCTCAACCAAATTCACACAGTACTAGTCTAATTGAAATGTCCATATTATATTTCCATCATGTACAAACCTGCTCTCCTGGAGTCTATATTCCACTTCTGAGTGTTTTTATTGCAGATAAAGAAACTACTACTAAAGATGTTCTACTCCTTCAATCACTTTTAGGCCTTGTTCACAGCGTGTCTGTCTGATTGTCTCTTTGATTCTATTATTAGCTGGTTAGCTGGGCTAGAGCAATAAAAGAAAATGAAATGTTGCTAAGAAACATTAATGAACTGAAAATTCCACCAGTTGTCCATAGGGGGGTTCCCAAAACAACCCCAACCATCTGTTGTACTGCTGTCTTTTCAATTAGCACTGAACAACTGCAAAAACACTGGGATACTGTAAGCTACAGGGAAAGGGAGTGCAGATGAGGAAAGCAGGGCACTATCCTTGAGCTGATGTGTACATACATGTGTTGCCAGGGTGACGAGGCAGACAATCTCCCCGGGGAGCAAGTGAGCGAAGAACACTTCACGGACGAACACGGAAACATCGTTACGAAAAAGGTCAGTTCACTAAGCACATGTTCTGTGGTCTCAAACATGTCACTCCACTGAACCACAGCCAAAGACCATGTTAGACCAATGTACACTAGAGGCTCAGAGGTGGCAATGGCAGGCTCTCACTGACTATTAGCGCTTTAACGCTTCACAAATGTTACAGAGGCTTGCCTTATTTTATTCTTATATATCAACATTCATATCGTTAAAAGCTGCAAAGAAGACCTCATAATAGAAATAAAGGAAGTTAGGTGAATCAGGAATAAACTGCATACACTTCTATGCAGGCAGCATGAACTGATGCAATTTTTCCTCCTATGGGGTTTTATAAATATGAAATAATATAGACGGCTTATAGAAGGATTCCGAAGTGAAAATCGTGATGTGTGGTTTTGAACGCAGCAGCAATAATATAAAAATATTTATCCGAGACACAGTCGCACGTGTTCCACAAAAGTGTTTAACAGCTGCTGTCTGTTCCATTAAACTATAGGCTACATTTACATCTGTGCGCTCCAGTCCTTTTGACGTCCTCAGAGCTGATAGTGAGCAGTCCATACAGGGCACAGGAGCACCACAGCTCATGGTTCTGTACCTCCACCATATGTTCATAATCAGCTCTTTATATAAGCCTGTTTGCTTTTACATGTTTGATGGTTTAGACAGACAATCTCTCCATAAAGACTTTTTTAGGAAGAGACTGTACACGAGTAGAAACCTCGTGTACGACACTCGTGATAAATATTTATTATTTAGGCGACTAATTTAACACTTCTCAGTCACATTCAGTCATCTATTATCAGAACCTTTTGTACATGGCTGTGGGCTACTCTAATACCCATTGCAATGGTATCATTATAGCAGCAGCAGCAGAGGCACCCACTGTATACACTGTATGCACTAAAAGAGCTAACAAACAAGACAACAGAGAATCAGAACCCAGGAGAAAGGGTGTAACTATTCCTTACCTGGCTGGCGTTTCTGAAAAACTACAGAGGATCTTCAGACAACATGACATTCCAGTCTATTTCAAACCCACAAACACTTTAAGACAAAAACTGGTCCATCCTAAGGACAAAACACCGAGCCACAAACAAAGCAATGTGGTCTACTCCATTCAGTGTAGTGAAGACTGCAGTGAGCGCTACATTGGAGAAACAAAACAGCCACTTCACAAAAGGATGTACCAACACAGACGGGAAAACCAGAGTGGACCTCAGTCTGCCGTACATCTCCACCTAAAAGGACCTCAGTCTGCCATACATCTCCAACTAAAAGCCACGGGCCACTCCTTTGAGGTCCAGATCTTGGCCAGAGAAAAGAACTGGTTTGAGAGGGGAGTTAAAGAGGCTATTTTTGTCAAGAAAGAGAATCCTTCCTTGAACAGAAATGGAGGTCTCAGACATCATTTGTCTCCCATCTATAACTCTATCCTCAAACCTAAGTCAAAACAAACAGAGAAAACAATAGGGCAGCCAGGTCAGGTCCAGAGGTGTGAAAACACCCATCATGGCCCTGAATGGATATGCTAACAAGACCCCACACTCATTGCATATTCAATAGGCCGAGCTAACTAACAGAAACTGTAAACAAATAGGTGTGGTAGTCTCAGAGTAATTTCACTGTAGTTAGCTCCTCCTTTCAGGCAGATATAAGGCAGTGTCCACCAGCGTCTGACCAGAACTGAAGAAGCAGCTCAGATGAGCTGCAAAATGAACAAAAATAACAACAAAAATAAACTTTTGTCCAGGTGACAAATTGAATTTCTCCTTTTGCCATGTATGCAGCCACTTACTTATATATAATATATAATATAATTTAGTAAATGACGTGCAACACGCTCACAAATGGCACATGCTCTGTTTTGAGTTTGGACCAAGATTCATAAAATGGGTCCCAGAAAGTGCACCTGTCATTGTGCACCTGTCCTTGTCCACCCTGAGCCACATTAGCGTACATGTCCTCCTTCATCTTTCTTTTGCGTGGTTGTGATGCTCATTTTGTGTTTTCCTCTCCACCCGTGTGCCTGCCTGCCATGTGCAGACTGTGAGGAAGGTGGTGCGGCGGGGCAAGGGTGAGGAGGGGGTTCAGGACATGACAGAGGAGGACCCCAATGACCTGGAGACCGAGCAGTACATGAGCTACGCCATCCTGGGCCGAGACAGCAGCAAGGTGGGCTACTGACTGGGCCCCTTCCTTAGCTAGCACCCAGCGGACTCCACACCCGTGTGCACTGTGAGAAGAGCTCTGAGAGGTGTGGTCAACATGAGGCGGGGGGGGGGGCAGGCGTGTCAAACTCAACGTCCAGACTGAATGAGAGCTTGTCACTAGCGGGAAAATTTTGGGTTTTGATACTACTCTTGTTTTTCAGTCGGATTTCTACAGAAAACATACATATAATATAAAACAGTGACAGTGGAGGCTGGGATAGTCATGGCAGTCTATACCTCTGTAGTGTTGAACTGAGATGGGACAGGTCAAATCAGAACCTTTGTTAGAATTTTTGGGGCCTTTAATATAAAATAATAGGTTTAGGTTTGATGTCTGGGCCCCTAAGACTCTTGGGCCGGGACAACAGATCCCTTTAGGGACCATGAGTAACCCTGCGCTTTGGGAATGAAGTGTTCTGTTGCGAAAGTGTGGGACAAGGAGATGTTAAATGTAAGAGGCAAGATAACTGATGGCTTTGTATGTCAACAGCATGAGTTTGATATTGATCCTGGCTTTGAAGGGGAATCAATGGAGGGAGACAAGCGCAGAGGTCTGTGGTCTTTTCTATGCTGTCCATTTCATATTATAACTGATGAGGAAATGAAGGTGAATTGGGGTCATGTTACCACATTCTTTAACCTTCAGCTAACCACAAATGAAGCCATAAACCCGTTAAATAATGCTTTGATATAATGTAATCAAAACGCTTTCCAGGTTAACATTTGAACTAAACCTCCTTTTTCTACTACATTGTGTGAACAATGTGTGTGTTTTGATGTACCGAAGCTCAACACAGCTATTTTCACTGCAGTCACTGAGTCTCATCATGTCCTGTGTGAAATAGATCATAGTTATTCAAGAGTTTGTACTTATCAAGAGCTGTGAGGGCAGTAGAAAGTTGTCTGGCTGTTGTCTGGGGCTGCAGCTGGACTAGACTCTACAGAGCTTGTCAAACTGGCGCCATCACTAAAACGCTAAAAAAACAACAATAGAGGCGGTCAGTAATGTATTTTTTTTGTATTCAAGATATACAGGTTTTCAATATGCAATTTAAAACTACTGGTTTAAAACTCAAACTACTTAACTACTCACACAATCAGTAGTTGTAGCTCTACTAATGATGGTGCTAGCACAGGTTGGGTTGGACCATGGGCCTTGGGTTTGACACGAGAGGGGGGGATCAGATGAAGCTGTGGGGAGCAGAGTGAGACGTGTGAGTGTGCTTGCACAGACAGACAGCTGGCCACCTCCTGCATGCACCCACCAAACCACCGTGTCTAATCCATGGCTCTGGGAGAAGACTGGCTCACTGCAGCAACACTGTTCTGTTATGACATCTGTCTATTATTCACGTTTTCATTAAAGACTCTAGTCCCTCATCTGCCTGTGTTCTCTGTCACTATTACACTAGCCCTACCAATCCCCAGCTGAGAAACTAAGATCAGGAGTTTTAGTTACCTTACTTAAATGAGGATGCTGAAATGACATGAAAATGGATCAATTGATTATAAAGCAATATTCAGCATTCCTCATTTACAAATTCAGGGAGTACAGCACCAGCACATCTAGTATCCCACCAGTACTTCCAGGTGACTAAATGGGGACTAGAACTAGAACATAACACAATACATTAATATCTGATATTGATCTGTGTACAAGATGGATGTCCAAATACAGTTTTACTTGGTCTTTCACTTACTTTTACTGAATTTGCCCAATTTCAATCATCTTACCAGAATAACAATTTATTGGACATTCTTAACCACAATAAAGATGGGGTTCTACAGGAGTCCACAAAGTCATCACCAGCCTGTGGCCTTCCCTTCCTTAAGCTTGTCTGTATACTGCCCTTGATGCTCCTCGAGCCTGGGTACAGCGCAGGTTCCACATAAGCTTTCCTTACAACTCCCTGGAATTGCCAAATGTGGTCACATGGGCTCACTTGTTGTTGGGACTACCATCTCCATCAGCTCCACCCTCACAATAGACCTACTTGCATATGGAGCCATCAAATGAGCATATAAGAGCGTAGATGCTGGCACCTCCACAGCAGCTGCACACAGGTCAGCCACACCACCTCAGCTCTGTGCGTTTGTCCACACCAGGTTTTTTTTGGGTTTGACATTTTCTCTTTTTGTTTTCACTGGCTGTCCTCAACTTCTCCTGCTCTTTTCTGTCTCTCCCTTTCCTCCCGTTACTAACCCCCCTCTGGTGTGGGCCCCCTGTGGTGTGGCCCTTCCCCTGGTGTAGCCCGATACAACTGATGTGAAGAGAGGGGCTCAGATAGTGAAATGTGCCAGTCTGCGGAGAGTTAAGCAGTGAGGCAGGCTGCAGGTACGCGCTGCCTCTAACCCATCTGCTCACATTTAACCCACTGCCCACCCGGGTTAAATGCTCAAGTGTATGGAATCACAGCTGGGCCAAAAACATTCAATTTGACTGAAGCAAATAACAAAGAATTATTCAATATTAGTCCAAAATATAGACACCTGCTGGATAATAAGAGAAAGCCTCACTACTACAGCACACAGAGGCCAGGCCAACCCTAGCAGCTCATTCCAAAAGAGCCAGTTACACCTGCAAGCGGCAATGAAGGGCCTTGAACTCACTAAAAGTGACCACAGAGATTCATTAGGAAACTCACTGTTAAGACTTAAAGGTGTCTTAAAAATGTGAAATACAAGAGCTTGCAGTGGTCCAAACTTTCCTCAATGCCGAATCTGAATGAGACAAGAGCCATGCACTTTACATTTGAGCCATTACAGCTGGTAAATGATTTGTAAAATACTTGATTTATAAGCCTATAATTTTCTTAAGAATGTGTGTATTATATTTAAAGTTAGCCTACATTCAAATAAAAAACTGATTAATCTGCTTTATTTTTCTAAATCAATTGACAGCACTAGTTTTAATGTTAATTAACAGGAGAATATTTCTTGACAAGAAGTACCACTAAACTAGCTAGAATTTAGTACAGTAGGCTTATGCTAATATAGTATTACCAAGTAGTGAACATAGTGAAAACTTGATTTTTAGAGCTAAATGCATTTGCATCAGTCAAAATGGATTTCATCTTTTTAGAGCAAACTGAATCTAACAATGTGCCTTTAATTCAGTACTAATCATATGTAATACAACACTGGCACTGCAGGCTCACCCTGAACCACACTGGACTCATCCATATGGGACAAACGGTTCCAAATGCATATTGTTACTACTGAATAAAGCTAAGATTGATTCTTGATATTTGCCTTATTGCAAATGTTTACAAATGACTGTAAAGGTATGCATGCTGAATCACAATAATAGGCTGGTGTATTTCTATGCGCATTTTCACATCTAACAGTTTTCCGATGGCCCCCGACTGACTGTTGCATGTTCTCAAAGCTCACAGCTCACAGCTCTGGGCCGTAGTGAAAAAGTGAGAGTGGAGCTTGTGCACAGCACTACCCTGTGTGTGTGTCTTGGTGGCCTTTCCAGTGAATCCCTATTTAGATTTGAATGCTCTGGCTGGTCTAATACAGCGACTGCCATCATCACAGAGGACAATTAAATATAGAGTTTCCATATTTGGCGTGTTTACTCACTAATGGCCGTGCATGCAGCAGGCTGCTTTTCTCTGGAGGAACTACTGCCTGCTCCTGTTCAGAATGAGCACTCACACCACAGGCAGCATGTGTGTTTACTCAACAGGACTAGACTGGGGTCAGTCAAAGCCCTTCACAGAGGGCATGCTTTCCACAAAGCACGGTCACTATTGTGTCAGACCCGTAGGAGCCTTATGCTTTCTATTGGTATTCACACGGATATAATGCCCACTGTGTGATTAGCCTCAGACATAGTAGAAAATACTAGTGCGTTTACTTTCTGTTTTGTTTTGTTTTGTTTTTTTTTATTCTACATTAGGGGCCAGTGTTTTACAGATATCGAAGGACTTCTGTATCTTGTTGTTTCTCTAAAAGTTAGCCTTGTTCCTTTACTGAGTCATTTTAGATGAATATTGTGATTTAAAATGTGAAAATTATAACAATAAAGATCCACGGGTGTGTCATAGATTATAGCTATATAGCAGACACAAGCCCAATATGTCTTCTATAAAGTACACACCATAGGACATGCCCAGTGAGGCCTGCATGATAGTGCCCGGTCTGAACAGGAGCAACAGAACTGTGAATTTTTAACACGACAAAAAAGCCCCATCTCTCTGTAACCTTAAACACTGGCTCCTCTGCCCACAGAGTTCTCCACACGATTCCAGCCCTTCTCCTAAAGCATCGTACATGGACACATGACCCGGTGCTGTCTCTGACCAGTGACCACCTCACAGCAGACAGCCGGACAAACGGACCTGAGCACTACCAGACCTTCAGCACGTCACCACCGAAGGATATGGTTTTACCTGTAGTTTTTATGATATTTTTTTTTAAAACCATGAGAAACATCTACTCTAGGCAAGACGCATGATTTTGTATAAAACTAAAATATAGACCAAAAAAAAGACAAAAAAACTGAGCAACCAAACGAGCTTCCTGTATGTGTATGAGCATGAGTGACTCCCGCCGCATGGCCTGTCTTTAACTAGGATATGAGGGGGGGTTTGGGGGACAGGCATGCAGCACTGAATATGGTCAATCTTGGGCCTATAATAAAGTAACACAAAATTTGAAAAAAGGGTTATGAAATTTAAATTGAAAAAAATAATAATAATAAAGTCATCGCTAGGCAACAGTTTCTCTGCCCCCTGTCCACGTCCACTAAACTTATAATTCCATGTGGGATCCCATTTCTCAACAGTTTATCATGGCTTTAATATGATTCTGTAGATATCCTGCAGATGGCGCCATGCATCATCTTTGGTCTTATTAGCGTTCCACATTTTATTTACTTGAATGTCTTTGTTAGGGAGTATTTCCATTAAGTTGTACAGTGTAGTTGACTTGAAGATCCCTTTATTTTACCCAAATGAGCAACTGGAAAGTAGTTTGATATGATATGAGAATATGTCTTTTGCCATTGTAGTGACTTTTAGTTTTGAATTGCACACAAGATAAACATACGGTTCAGAAATGTTCATAAAAAGTTAACTACTGTGGTTTTGTAGAGAGGGCAACTTGAGTGTACAGCTTCATGGAAATAATACAAAAAGTTTGGCTTTCATATTGTCTTCAAAATGAGCATAGAGAAGGACAGAAGACCGAGGAGAAGTCTCAGCCAAAGACGTGTAGTCAAAAGTTATATCTTATTTTTTACAGAATAACCTATATTTTCTTGCATCAAACAAAGATGATGAATGAGCTGCCGTGAGTGAGTTTGCATCACACGTCTTCCATTTGTGTGTGGTCTCTGTCAGTACCCACCGGTGCCGCCTCAGAGTAGATGTAGCAGCCTGGTCCTCAGGCAGGGGCAGGGACAGGGGCACCACAGGGCCGATGAGTAGCAGTGTCTAGAGTCTGGCCCACAACCAGAGGCACTCGAGACTGTACTGTGTACTGTAGCAAGGAGAGAAGATAGGTACGGGATTACATTTGTGCCCAAAGTAGGTTTCTCCAGTCAAAGGTACTATGCATTATTGTTGTGTTTAGAGTGTGTTGAATACTTTGAACATCTAGCATTGACATGTCATGCTTTGTGACACTGAGGGCTGAAGCAGTTTAAGGTTAAATAGTACTGTACCCTCTAGTGTGAAAGTTCCTAGCAAGAGACACTAATATAGACATTATAATATCTGGAGTTGTTGCAAACATGGTCACTTTAGCATTACATTTACTTAAATGTTAAATTAAAAAAATATGATGTTTTAATTTTGAAACTATTATTATTATTATTATTGCTGTATTGATTTCCATGCACACATGAGCCAGACATCACTTCCATATTTAATGCACAATGTCTGCATAATTTGGCAGCCTGATTTGGAGTTTTATATTGGTGCAAATAATGACAACATGAGCACAATCACCTTCAACAGATGTTAAAGGAACTGTATGGAGCCTGCACTCTTGCAGTCAGTGTTTTTGAAACTCATATGTTTAACTCATATCTGGGAACACAGATCTCACATACAGCTTCTTTAAGAAAGAATAACTGTGCAGTTGTAAAAAAAAAAAAAAATGTATAGTTGGGGCACTTTTGTACAGTTAAATCCATTCGTCCATATCTATTTTTGGCACAAACGTAACTCCGTACTCAGCAGTGGAGAGAAGGGTGCGTCCAGTTGAGTTGAATGTTTGTCCCCTTGCTTTTTCTTGAGAGTCACCAATCACTGTGAAGAGTTCTCTGACCTGTAACTGTGAGTGTGGCCCATCGCGAGCGCCACTCTCCTCCTCCAATCCAAACGCGCCCAAACCCAAGCAGCAATAACAGCGCCGACAAGATTGTCCATGTGACTGGAGAGGGGACTTTAGCTTCATGTTCTTCCTAAACGCAGGCTTCTAGTCTGTGGAGAGCAGATTTAGGCTCCACTAAGCAATGATGTCAGTACATAGATACTTCATTTTGCACTTGTACAAAGCGACGATTGCATTTCGAGTGTAGCAACTTTTTTATCTCATCCTCGTTTGGTTTTGAACTTCCAATGAGCCATTTCACCTTCCAAGTGCCCAGAGATTTCCATTTCAGAGTGAAGAGAATGTGTTTGTGAATGTCTGTGGTTGTTCTAAAACCATGTGGGTTCTTCAGTTAAAGGTTCTGAAATGGGCAGAGGACAAGCTTAATGTTCTCTGGAGTCTTCGACAAAACACCTTTTCTCAAGTTGATTTACCTCAAGTTTAAATGGCGGCCGGAAAGTTGCAAGATAAGACTTACTTAACATGTTTTATCATTTTGACCAACAAAAAGATTATGGGATGGAAATATCGGGGTTGTACAAGTTATCAGTACTACCACTACAAATAAATGAATGAAAAGTGTTTTCACTCATTTGAAAGGTCTTATTTTGCAATTTTGGTTTGCACTTTACGGCCACCATCAATGTGTGCCATCTCATGTTCTATCATAAGAGTTTTTCACTTCTTTTCTCAAAGTTGTTCAAATAGTTGCTTTGTGTAAAGTCACACTGATGTTGCAATAACCACCTAGCAGTGTTCGTTTAGTGCCACCTGATTCGATGAATGTACAGTCTTGGTGTACTGTAGTTCTGAAGTAGTCTTATGTGTTGACTGTATTTAAGTAGATTAGAGAATGTTTCACCTCTGTATCTAATCTAGTATAAAGTCATCTCAATGCTAACACAGAGGCACATGTGGGGCAAAGGGGTTTGAACTAACAGATGTTTCATCATATCATTTATATTTGCTTTATTTTTAATAATAAGACAGAAGCCAGATGCAGTTGCAAATGAAGGGCTCAAGAGTTTTGCTTTTGGAAGCAAAGGGCCATTTTTCCTCAAGCAGCCGATGTCATGAGTGAGGGGGAGGAGGGGGAGTGGAGAGAAAGGGGGAGTGCTCGGAGTAATGGCTGTACGCACAGAACTGGACCTGAAGAGCCAATGCTCACAAAAAATCTGACTGTGTGTATTTGAGCTTCCTCAATTTCTTTTGGTTTTCTTTGTTGAAAATGTCTTTGTTTAAAATGTATTGTTCTAGAAATATATAGATTGTTCCAATCCTTAATTGATTCTGAGTCCTAACTCCAGTATTGAAGAAGGAGATTCTGAGCCAGGATCCAGGACAGGAGAACTTAACTGGGCCATTAGAACACTATGCATATTTTAGGAGGGAGGTTGAAACACCAACAAGAAATCCTCCTGTAGTTTAATTTGCTTATAGGTATATGGGCTATGAAATATGACAAAATACAGCATATTATCCTAACAGATAAAATGGCATGAGTTTCCTGACCTCTGAGCTGCAGGGGGAGCTGTGCGTACAGCCACACTCTGAGATGTGGGCCGGGGCACACTCAGCTGTTCACAGAGACGCCGTGGACTTAATGACCAGTTTTATAAGATGGCAGACATTCTCCCCCAGCAGCACAGCCCTTCTAGAGCCCACACCAGACGAGCAGGCTTCCACACAGACTGAGACGCCACACACAGAGGTCATGCAAAAATATTGCTGTTGCAAAAACTAGATAACTTGTATATTCCTTTAGAATGGATTGAAGACATTATTAACGCAATAGTATATTACTCAATACTAAGGAATGCAACTGCGCACATGCACAGAAAATCTTTTTATTATAAAAGGTCATATATCTATAAATATATATATGAGATATAGGAAAATATATATATTTACTTAGAATGCTATGCACCCTTCCTTGTCAAATGGGATTATGTTATGGATGTACTTTTAGCATCATACAGCTGTAGCTACCAAGAGACTGTCGGGTAATGCCTGCAACCTGGGAAACAAGGGACGTTCTGGGGTATTTGAAATGATTTTTGTTTGCTTTTTTATTGTTATGGAGAATCCTACATGAATTTAAAATATATGTAAAAGCCTTTTAATCCAGTCGACTCTGTTAACATCTATGAATTTACTCGGTACACCAGCTCAACATTTACAAAATTAATAAAGAAATGAAATGTGTTTGTGTATCTTGTGTGTGTATGAAATATAAAACCACATCTGCTCATGTGATACTCATGTGATATATATATGTTAGAATATTCAGAGTGCACTAGATCAATTCAAGACCCTATTCTTTCTGTTTTCACTGTGAAAAGTCCTCAAAATTGCACCAGTAAAAGATACTTAAGAATAGCAGAATCGAGAGGGGAGAGATGGCTGACGTTCATCTGCTAAGCATTTCAAGCCTTTATTTATGTAGATTAGTGATTAATTTTGCACTAACTTTTTCTGCATTGATTTCTGCAAGCCCTGTCATTGTGTCTTTAGGCAAGGCACCTGACTCATATTGCCTTGTATGAATGTGGTGTGTGTGAGTGTTGATGGGGCCTCTCTTCAGTCAGTTCTTTCTGGTCAGAAGTGTTACAATAAAACTCAGATTAAAGTCTAACAAAGCCTCAGACAGAGTGTGCATACTGTTAGCATCACACTCCCAGGGAATGTTGAAGACATTCAGGAAATGGGTGAGGAAGTTCCACCCACAGAGGAGACAGAGCAAGAAGAGAGGAGCAGAGGAGAGAGGAGCAGAGGAAAGAGGAGCAGAGGGGAGAGGAGCAGAGGAGAGAGGAGCAGAGGGGAGAGGAGTAGAGAAGCAGAGGAGAGAGGAGCAGAGGAGCAGAGGAGCAGAGGGGAGAGGAGCAGAGGTGAGAGGAGAGAGGAACAGAGGGGAGAGGAGTAGAGGAGCAGAGGAACAGAGGGGAGAGGAGTAGAGGAGCAGAGGAGCAGAGGAGCAGAGGGGAGAGGAGCAGAGGTGAGAGGAGAGAGGAACAGAGGGGAGAGGAGTAGAGGAGCAGAGGAGAGAGGAGCAGAGGAGCAGAGGGGAGAGGAGTAGAGGTGAGAGGAGTAGAGAAGCAGAGGACAGAGGAGCAGAGGGGAGAGGAGCAGAGGGGAGAGGAGTAGAGGGGAGAGGAGTAGAGAAGCAGAGGAGAGAGGAGCAGAGGGGAGAGGAGCAGAGCAGAGAGGAGCAGAGGAGAGAGGAGCAGAGGAGAGAGGAGCAGAGGGGAGAGGAGCAGAGCAGAGAGAAGCAGAGGGGAGAGGAGCAGAGGAGAGAGGAGTAGAGAAGCAGAGGAGAGAGGAGCAGAGGGGAGAGGAGTAGAGAAGCAGAGGAGAGAGGAGCAGAGGGGAGAGGAGCAGAGGAGAGAAGAGCAGAGGAGCAGAGGGGAGAGGAGAGAGGAACAGAGGAGAGAGGAGCAGAGGAGAGACGAGCAGAGCAGAGAGGAGCAGAGGAGAGAGGAACAGAGGGGCATTAGTTTTAATGTCATATTCAGGATTATGCAGTGTGACTTGGTTTCCTTCCCTTGTCTCCTCTGAGCTTTGAGACGAGCATCTGATTGACAGCTGAAAAATAGAGGATCGAGGAAAGGAGTCGAGGAAAGAGAAATGAGATGCGGCCAATGTAACCCACAGGTCGTGAACCTGACGTACTTGGAGACGTAGGGCGGTGTTGTGTCCACCAGGGGGCAGTCCAGCTCCACTCTGGTCCAGGTCCAGTTGCCGTGTGTGCTCATTTCTCGCTCGGCGTGCCCTTGGTGCACTGTGTGAGACTGGGCAGAAAAGAGAGACCACTATATTCTGTCCTCACGTCCTTATCACAGACCCTGAACACTTGCGAGCGTGAGGCATGTCACACACTGCGCATTTATGAGAAACAGATATTTCATTTTATTCTGTCAAAAACCTTATTGGAACCTCTTTTCCAAAAGACCTGAGTGGTTTGCGCCTGCCTTTGGGAGATTTGGTACCGAAACAATGTCCACGGATGGACAGAAGACCAGTGGGAGCAGGGCCATCCCGGGGACCAGGAGGGTGACGGTGCTCGACCCGGCGCACATGCCCCACGACTACAGCTCCACTCCCGGGGGCACCGTGTTCAGCACCACCCCGGGCGGTACGTAGGCAAATGGACCGGCTAAAGCCCTTGTGCCAAACGGCTGCGGATCCATGTTTTGACTGTAGACTGTAGACTGTATAAAGAATATATACAGTCTATGGGTTTTACTGACAGACGGAGCCATTCTTCCATATGGCGCCGTGCGTCGTGCCAACAGCGCCGCAGCAAACTGTTTAAAGCACGGGCAAGTTCACACTGCATACATTAAAATGGTTGCACAAACTAAAGCATAGTCTGTTTTGATGAAGTACCCTTTCAAAGATGTAAGAGTTGTATAAAGGTTATATAGTTTCATAGCAAAATAAATAAATAAATAAATAAAACACCTAAAGAAATGCAGCTGTGCGCAGACTGTACGGTTGCGTGGGGTTTCGTCATTCGGTCACGTGCGGTTGCCTCGCGTGAACTTGGTGAACTTCACCACAGCTCGTGGGCTATAGGCCGCCCCGTACACTGTATGAGTGTGACCCCACAGACTGTATGTGTGGAACTGACCCCAGGTCTACTACCATACAGTCTAGGACTACTACAGAAATCTCTAAGAAAGTGGACTAAACTTTGTGTTTTTGCTCTGTGAGAGTAAGAGACTACACCGTCTGCACATAAATATAGGGTCTGATTTAGACTTAGACTTGGACAAACTTTATTGATCCACAAGGGAAATTATTTGGATACAGTAGCTCACTCATCACAATATAAATGTCTATGTACAAGTCAAATAAAAATAGAAAAATAAGTAATAAAATATAAAATAAAATATAAAATCACAGCTATATACAAGAGACAAGAACGGCAGTGCAATAATATACTGATTTACGTTCATTGGAGTTTCTGACATCCTACACTGTGTTAAAATAAGTGATCTACTCTACAGTAGTACCATGCCCACCACACACAGCGGGTGTATGATTCTTGTAGTGTGACTGTGGGCAATATGGTGACACAAATCATTGGCGATAAGACTACTGATTTAGTTTAGTTTATTTATTTAATGAGGCAGGGACTGTGCACAGTCTACATGAACTGTAACAGGAGAGATCCATTGTACCAGGATGTAGTACTAGTGCTAATTTCCACCTAGTCCCTGGGCAGGTTGATGTTATAGTTCATAAAATTATAGGAATGATTAACCATAATCTAATAAAGATCAGTTGCCTTCAAACTGTTGAATAGGCCAATGTATGCTAGTCATGCTGAGACAAATGACGAGACAAATGATGGCCATGAATGGAAAAGCTAAAACCCTGTCCACTATGTCCTCCTCACTGTGACTGACCATGGCTCCACACACAGGCACTAGGATCATCTATGATCGTAAGTTCCTGGTGGAGCGCCGGAACTCCCCACTAGCCCAGACTCCTCCTCGTGGTCTGCCTCACATTCCCGGAGTGACCAGTCCCTCCTCCAGTGAGACCAGAGAAAGAAGCACAGAACCACAGAACAACAGCAGCATCCTGGCTCCACCCAGCAGCCACATTGGTAAGGACTGGCACTATACTACTATACTATGTATGTGTGTGTGTGTGTGTGTGTGTATATATATATATATATATATATATATATATATATATATATATATATATATATATATATATATATATATATATATATATATATATATATATATATTTAAAGATAGATAGACAGATAGATACTTTATTGATCTCAAAGGAAAACATAATCAACAAACATAATAATATGTCATATGTTACGCTGTTGTGTCCATAGGCAAGACACTTAATCCAACTTGCCTAGTGCCTATGAATGTGAAGTGTGAGTGCTTGATTGTGCTCAGATAGGCTGATGGCGCAGATAAGCAGCCTTGTTTCCACCAGTCTGCCCCAGGGCAGCAGTGACCACAACAGAAGCTTAACACCAATGTGGAGTGAATGGATAATGTTGAAGCACCTTGGGGGTCTTGAAAGGTGCTACACAGATCTAACCCATGAATCATAGAACTGAAGTAAAATGGCAACAGACTCATAAATACATTCATAAATCATATTCATCTGTGTTCTTGTAGGAGATGAAGGCCAGTTTCAGATGGACATGTAGCTGAAGCTGAAGTCTTGAGTCAGTCCTGCCTCTAAAGAACAGTCCACCACTCTGCATCGTTCTTCTGTCCACTCCTTCTGTAACTTCAAAGTCACAGCAGGCTCCACACTTACATATTTGAATGTTTTAATAACATTCATACAGTCATGTCCTCTACTATCACACCTCCATTTTGAATAAGATCTTTGAAGATTGAAGGCTTTAGGGTATCCTTGAGGATGTAAAAACTGTTTAGTGAGTTTCGAGAATTGAACACTAGAATCATTTGGATCATTTAACTTATAATAAACAATTACTCAAATGTGTGAATGAAAAACTCCAGGTATGTTTTTAAGGAGGGAACAACATTCTAACATGGCTAAAAACTCACAAGTCAAGAGAGAAGTATTTGGGCATTATGGTGCGACATAAAACTAAGAATAATGGTCAATATGACAAAATAAAGGCATTTATAAATGATAAGGTGTTGAATTTGAATACAAAAACAGTGTGGACACCTAGTTACCGCTGAAGATTATACTATTGCTATTGCTAAGATTATACATTGCTTTAGGCTTGAATAATTCCAAATTCGCCTGAATGTAGCTCTTTGTCATATTGTATCTGCCACACAGCAGTGCTCGGATAACCTGGAGCGCTTTTGGAAATTGTATGTAATTGTACAGCACTTTGATTTTCACACATTATTTGGTGATAATGTGTATGTGTTTTCCTTGAATCTGAACTAGAGTTGTCAAAAGGATAGACTGTATAAAGAAGTAAACCAAGGGAGTGTGACGTCACCCACAGCGTTCGGCTCTAGTCAAATGAAGCTCACGAGGCTAGCCGTTATATGGCGAATTTGGAGCCAAGTTCCATATTAGCAATAGGAATTTATTTTCAGACAAAATAGTGAAATAAAAGCACCAGAATCATGTACAGCAGGTTAATATGAACATTTTAAGACCAAAATGATGAGGCTCATTGCAGCAGTTACAGAGGGGCCACAATTTTTCAGTGTAAAGTCAAATGGAACCAAGTCAGTAGAGCCGGAAGCACGCCCATGTTCACTTTCTATTTGGAACACCGCGGCTAGAGGGTTAGGCATGTCCATTTATAAATACAGTCTACGGTCAAAAGTATAGAAAATCTGATACTGATCGATACTCATTAAAACAAGTCTATTTGTTCTATAAATTCTTAAGTATTGAAATCAAGTTTGAAAGGCTAGTATTATGACTAGTCTGAATCCACACTTTTTCTTCCTGTTTTGTGAAGGTCCTCTCAACGTGAGGAGACAAATGTGACGACACAAAAAACATCCAAAAACATCAGTAGAATTCCTGTTTGAGTGGCTGCAGATAACCTCAGTCAGCGGTCACTGGTCTGGACAGGTCAGGTCAATACACGACTGGACACAGCTAGTCACTTTTTCTGTCCTAGTATTTATACCAAGTCATAATGACACAGTTTGGCTGTTCTGTCCTTTGTCAGCAAATCGGTATCGTGGTCTTTTGACAGATATATGGCGCCGGGGTGTCTGGTACGCCGCGTGACTCTCCTGTCTCAACTTTGTTTGGCTCTAATTTTAACAACTTTCACAAAGACCATTGACTCACTGCTGGTTTATGATCGCCAGGAGCTACTGAAAATAAAAGCTTTTGTGGATTCAAATGAAAAGCAACAGTGCTATGAACAAAAAAGGCCGCGTCCTTCCTACCTGGCTGATGTGCCAGAATACCTGCTCCGGGTTACAGCCCGGTTTCCCAAGAAGCGCAGAGGGAGAGGGGTGCGCAGCGGCCGGCTAGTGCGGCTAAAGTCGTGGCTATCTCCCCGGACCTTGAAAAGTCTGCCTCCTGTGGGCCACTGGCTAACTCCGGTTGCTGGGCATGAATCGGAGGGGTGCTCATGCCTACCGGGCTCCCAAGGCGTGGATCACGCTTATCTGGGCGACGCCGGGAACCAAAGACAGCGGAACCTCATCTAAATGTGCGCTTATCAATGCGCGCTCACTTCTGAACAAAACCTTCATATTACAGGACTTCTTCTCGTCACACCAACTGGATATGCTCTTCGTGACTGAGATTTGGATAAAAGTGTGTGAGTGCACCACTTTTTCTGAACTGGTTCCTCCTGGCTGTACTTTTATTTGCTCACCAAGAGCATCAGGTCGTAGTGGAGGCATTGCCACAATTTTGCTTTGTTGCCAAGCACAACAAAGACTTTATAAATGACTTTTCTGCTTTTATTGCTGGTATTTATACTTCATGTGACAAAATTGTTGGTGATTTTAATATACATGTTTGTTGCACTTCCAAGCCCCTGGCTAATGGACTTTTTAGAACTGCTTGATGCTTTTAAATTAACCCAGCATGTTACTGGACACACTCTGGACCTCGTGCGCTCATACGGTGTTCCTATTGACAATGTGTGTGTGTGGATGATGCGGTATTCTGATCACGCTCCTATAATGTTTGATGTCCGTGCAAAAGAGTGCGAAAAAACAGGAGCACCTGTGCGCTATAGTCGAGCTCTCAAGCCCAATTCTGGGGCTCTTTTCTCCCGTTTTTGACACTATTATACAGTCAGCGTCTACGGGGGTTTTAAACACTGAACAGTTGACACTGCGTTTTCTCTCCGTTTGTACTAATGTGTTGGATGCCACTGCCCCGCAAAAAGCTGTGCGCCTCAATGACGCGCACGGCAAGACAGGAGTGTAGAAGGGCAGTGCGTAAATGGAAAAAAGACGGACTCCAGGTGTCATATCAGATTCTTTGTAATTGTAAAAAAAAAATAATAATAAAAAAAATAAATAAATAAAACTGTTAATGCTGAAAAAACGAAATACTTATCAGAAATATTATCTCAAAATCTTAATAAGCTCAAGGTGCTTTTTAAAACAATAGATTCTGTATGGAATCCTTTCCAATCCACCATTTTAGAATCTTCTTGGGAGGCTTGTGGGAGATTTTTGAACTTTTTTGTGAAAAAGTGGCTGCCATTAGGGCCAGCATTTCAATCATTTTGCCTAATCCCTCAATAACCACACACTGCTCAGCTGTTTTACAACAGTTTGAACCAGTTTCCTTACCCTTCCTAACAAATATTGTCAATAAACTCAAACCTTCATCTAGTCCCACAGATCCTGTCCCCCCACACCTCTTCAAAGAGGTCTGGTCAACTGTTGGCCCTTATGTCCAGCAAACTGTAAATGGCAGCCTCACTTCAGGGACAGTGCCCAGTTTCTGTAAACAAGCTGTGGTTAAACCATTACTTTAAAAACCCAGTCTTGCCACTGTCTCTTTAAATGACCAACCCATCTCAAAGCTTCCTTTTTTGTCCAAGATTCATGAAAAGAGTGTTTTAGTTCAACTGCAGTCATTTTTAAATGCACATATATTTGATTTGCTCCAATCAGGATGCAAAGCATTTCATAGCGCTGACTCAGCACTTTTAAAGGTTTTTAATTATCTCTTTTTAATGACTGATTCTGGTGAATCTGACATTTTAGTGCTTTTAGACTTGACTGCTACTTTGAGACAGTGGGCCATGCAACTCTTTTAAATTGTCTTGAAAACTGTGTGGGTGGCAGGGGATCTGCCTTGGACACCCCTCCTGCAGTGCTTGAATGACGTCAAGGCTTGGCTGGCACATAACGTTTTGAATCTCAATGAGGGCAGGACTGCTGAAATTGTAGTATTTGGCCCTGTGGACCCCCAAACTGAAATGGGTCCTTTCAAGGAACTAATTCATCCCTCAGACACCAACCTTGGCATCACTGTAGACTGTGATTTTAAACTTAACAAGCAGGTCAATTCTGTTGTTAAATTCAGTTTTTATCACTTTAGTCTTTTATCCAAAGTGAAACCCTTTTTATCTTTTAAAAACTTTGAACAGGTCATGCATTCTTTTATCTCTACTCATCTGGATTACTGCAATGAACTCTACACAGGAATCAATCAAAATGCACTTCATCACTTTCAGTTAGTCCAGAACTCTGCTGTGTGTCTTTTAATGGGGAGCAAAAAGCACGATAACATTACCCCAATTCTTGCGTTGTTGCACTGGCTTCCTCTTAGTTTTAGAATTGATTTTAAGATTTTATTGTTTGTTTTTAAAGCTTTGAATGGACTGGCCCCACAATACATCTTGGATCTCATCCAGATTTACACCCCCGCACGCTCTGAGGTCCGAGGGCCAGCTCCAGCTCGTGGTGCCTAAGACGAGACTTAAAACCAGGAGGGACAGGACCTTGTCTGTGACCAGCCCCAAACTCTGGAACGCTCTGCCCCCCCATGACAGAACAGCCCCCACAGTGGAGAGTTTTAAGTCTCGTCTTAAGACCCACTTTTATTCTCTGGCTTTTAACATCGTTGTGTCGTCCTCTGTGTCTTTTATATATATTTTTATTTATTAATTGTTTATTTAAAAAAAAAAAAAAATGTGTTCCTTACCTTCCACGGTGGTTGGTCTCTCTCACCCTCATCAGCTCGGGCCCTCTACCAGAGTCCTGGGAGCTTGAGAGTTCTGCGCAGTATTTTTGCTGTTCCTAGTACTGCGCTTTTCTGGACTGAGATGTCTGATGTTTTTCTGGGTATCTGCTTTAGCCACTCCTCCAGTTTGGGGGTTACAGCCCTGAGTGCTCCAATTGCCACGGGCACCACTGATGCCTTCACCTTCCAGGCCTTCTCCAGCTCTTTCTTGAGCCCCTGGTATTTCTCTAGTTTCTCGTGTTCCTTTTTTCTGATATTACCATCGCTTGGTATTGCAATGTCCACCACCACGGCTTTGTTGAGTATCTGGAGCATCACATTTGTGGGGTCAATTAACCGCTCAAAATGGCCAGAAAAAGAGAACTTTCATGTGAAACTTGACAGTCTATTGTTGTTCTTAGAAATGAAGGCTATTCCATGCGAGAAATTGCCAAGAAACTGAAGATTTCTTATAATGGTGTGTACTACTCTCTTCAGAGAACAGCACAAACAGGCTCTAACCAGAGTAGAAAGAGAAGTGGGAGGCCCCGCTGCACAACTGAGCAAGAAGATAAGTACATTAGAATCTCTAGTTTGAGAAATAGATGCCTCACAGGTCCTCAACTGGCAGCTTCATTAAATAGAACCCGCAAAACGCCAGTGTCAACATCTACAGTGAAGAGGCGACTCCGGGATGCTGGTCTTCAGATTCAAGATTCAAGAGATTCAATTATTTATTGTCATTGTCACAAAAGAACAACGAAATTACGTTTGGAGCATCCACATACGTAGTTAATAAAGTGCAAAGTTGGTAAAGTGCAAACCCGAGTGAAATAAATAACCCCTAAATAACCCCAGTGTAAACATTTAGCACATTTGTCTTCAGTACAGCAACAGTATTGGCAGCAGCATCAGGGCATGTTCATGATAAAGTGCATTAGAGAGCAGGGACATTCAGACAGATACATGAGAATAATGACAGTATGCAGCAGTGCAAAACCAGTTCAGTGCTATTGACTGGTGAGTGGTTATTGGTTATTGTCCATGGGAGGGGGGCAGAGAGAGGATGGGGGCAGTGTTCAGAAGTCTCACAGCTTGAGGGTACAGGCTGTTGGCCAGTCTGGATGTTCTTTTATGGCTCTGTACCTTCTTCCTGAGGGCAGCAGGTGGAAAAGATGATGAGCAGGGTGGTGCTGGTCCCACAGGATGTTGTGCACTCTTTTCAGACAGCGAGTGGGATAGATGGTGCTGATCTCCGTGAGAGTCGTCCCAATGATTTTCCCCGCCGTTTTCACTACCTGCTGGAGTGCCTGCTGGTCAGTCTTAGTGCAGCTGGAGAACCACACTAAAAATCCATATGTCAGCACACTACTGATGGCACAGTTGTAAAAGTTCACCATCAGGTGTCTGGGGATACGAGTGCTCCTCAACTTCCTCAGATAGTAGAGGCGTTGTTGGGCTTTTCCCACGGCTGAGGCAATGTGAGTGCCCCAAGACAAGTCCTCCGTCACTGTCACCCCCAGGAACTTAAAACTGCTCACCCTCTCCACCACGTCGGTGCCAATAAAGAGTGGTAGGTGGTCATACTGTCCTTTTTTACGGAAATCCACGACTATTTCCTTGGTCTTTTTGGTGTTTAGAGCCAAGTTGTTGTTACAGCACCAAGACACCAGGTGTTGCACCTCAGTCCTGTAGTATTCCTCATTGTCATTAGTGAGTGATAAGTCCGAGCACTGTGGTGTCATCGGCGAATTTGACAATGAGATTGGATGGGGAGGTGGCAGAACAGTCGTGGGTGAACAGAGTGTACAGCAGGGGGCTCAAAACACACCCTTGAGGGGCCCCGGTGTTGATGACAAGGGTGGAGGACGTGTTTTTCCCCACTCTGACACTCTGTGTACGATTAGTTAAAAAGTCCACAATCCAATTGCACAGGGTGGTGTTAAGTCCTAGCTGATCGAGTTTGGACCACAGTTTAAAAGGCCGGATGGTATTAAAGGCCGAACTGTAGTCCACAAAGAGGAGCCACGCATAGGTGTCCTTATGCTCCAGGTGCACCAGTAATGCGTGCAGCACTGTGGCAATGGCATCCTCCGTTGAGCGGTTCTCCCTGTAGGCGAATTGGTGTGGGTCCATTGTTGGTAATATTACAGCTTTTATGTGTTTAATAACCAGTCTCTCCAGGCATTTGGCAGGAATGGAGGTGAGTGCCACAGGTCTATAGTCGTTGAGACATGTGACGTTTGACTGTTTAGGGAGGGGAATAATTGTGGCGGCCTTGAAGCTTTGATTTTGCTTATCTGCTTTCATTAGACCTTAAGACTTGGTTAAGACCTGGCTAAAACTTGGTTAAGACCTGGTTTAGTCCTGGTTTAGACCTGGTCTGGTCCTGGCCTAGTCATGGTCTATTCCTGATCTAGTCCTGTTTTAGATCTATTATGTTTGTAAAAGTACCTCTTATACAATTTATGTAGATAGATAGATAATAGGCCTGCTTTTATTATCCCGAAGGAAATTCATTTCAGACAACAACAATACATAATAATAATAATAACAGTATATAATAATCATTACTTAACTTATAATGGAGTGTTGTACGGACATATGGTGTGTGGAACAAACGACTTCCAGGTGCTCTCCGGTCCTCCTTTCTTCACAAAATAGTTATTGGAGTAGAAGATTTTATAGCCTTACCAGAATGTTCCTCAGATCAGGTCATTGAAATGTGAATGAAAGATGAAAGATTTGCAAAGAGGGAGTGGTAAAAGTGTCTGCAGAGTGTCATGCGGCATGCCACGCTCTAAACATGTGCCTCCAGGCCACCGTAGCATAACAAAACAACACAAGTTAATGAGACGTTCAAAACCGCAGTTACTGTCTGCTCAGGCCAGTAAGTAGACTGTACTGAAGGACACCGTAACTACAACTATGCATGCTACTACTACTACTACTACTACTACTACTACTACTATTTGGTGTTTTCACAGAGCAGGGACAGCAAGCAGGTGATAGTTTTGGAGGAGAGGTGGAGCCAGGAGAACTGTCAGAGGAGGAGAGGGACATGGAAAAGACAGAAGAACAGAACAGAGAAAGAAGAGAGGATGAGGCACAGATTGGCACTGCAGCACAGGGCCCTGAACATGATCTAAAGGACACCATCAAGGATCTGGGTGAAAAGCAAACTGGCCCACAACAAGTGAAATTGTCCAAATATCTCCAGCATAGCTTTGGGACGTAAAGAGATCATTCAACTCTAACTGGTTTGAGGCTTTTACTTGGCTAGAATATTCAATATCTAAAGATGCTGTTTTTTGCTTTGCATGTAGAATCTTTGGCAGAAATGACAAAAAAAAATTGTGCTTTTGTAAACAATGGCCTTTCGAATTGGGAAAAAAAATTTTTTTAAATAAACATGGAGTTTCTTTTTCAGCTGGAGATTGTCACTATTCATGTGTTCATACCTAATATCTGTTGGACATAGGGGAGGGTCCAGGGCCCCAGATCAGGGTCATGTCATGTCATATCTCACTCACAGTCAAGGTCATTTGGAGTTATACACACACCTGTCACAAAATAATGTAGGGTAGAGTTCAATGCCATACTTTGGAACATTCTTGTAAAAGTCATAACATCTCCATGAAGGCAAAAAGGTGAAACCCCTAAGTTACATACGTCTTTATTTACCTTAATTTATCAAAACTTTGCAGTGACATCATGTTGGAGGTGTTCTGCATGCATCTCTATGGTAGAATATTCATATGTAATAATAATAATAATAATAATAATAATAATAATAATAATAATAATCATAATAATAATCATAATAATAATCATAATAATAATAATCATAATCATAATAATGCATTAGTCTTGTATAGTGCTTTTTCCAGATGCTCAGTCGCTTTACAATTTGGTGCATTATTCATTCACTCCACAAAATAATATAATGAAGAAACTTTAGAACATTTGTCAGTCATTCGACCCTCAAGCCTGTCATGATAAGGACTATATCGACTTCATCGTTCAACATATGAAAGCTGGAGCAGTATACTTTGGGGCTCAATATTTCTTGTGTGTACTAATAATAGTAATTACAAAGTGCTGTACAAGCCACAAAGAGCATACAGAAGGCATACAAAAACAGACAATGGTGCAAACAATTCAATTAATTATAATAAATAAATAAATAAAAAGAAATAGAATAAAAAGAAATAAGGAATAAAATCAAGCTAAAATTAGTTAAAGGAAGGCCAACCGATAAATTTGCAATAGTGGGGAGATTTTAGCCTTTTTCTGTACTGTTATAAGATTTGAGCTGTGGAGGGGAGAATAAATACATTCTATGGCTACTTATTGGTCCATTCTGGAAGGGAGAAATTTAATTAAATTGAATTTCTCCTTTTGCCATTCTGTTATTTGTTTGCTCATGGCTTTTAATGATACTGTCTATTTATCAAGTTCAATGTTGTCGTTTATTGCAGTATTTCTCTATAGTGATATATATTATGCTTCAAAATTTGGTGACAGGCCTGTTGACCCTCTCATGTGTATTGGCCTTAAACACACTCCTGCTGGGGGGAGCACACTGCGGTCCATTAGAGACTGTTTGATCCCAATCCACACTCAGCTTAATGAGCCGGGGCCAGGCTGTTGATTGGACTGTGGAGCTGCTAACTGCCCCAAAACTGAGCGGAGAGTGTCAGTTTCACCCCTGCCCTGTGCTCTGTGAGGCAGGCTGTGGTTTGGGAGTGGAGGGTCTTGGTCCATTGTTGGCTGTCTGGTCTCTGCTCTGTGTCTGACCTCAAGTGTGGTGGTCTATGAGATTTTGTTTACAGTCTCTATATTACATTAAACTGTGAGGTTTAAGCCGTGTTATAATGTTACCTCCTCAAAAACAGACCTGGAGTTGTGTTTTGTTTCATTCACACATGTTTGAGTAATCCTGCATTATTAGTCTGTCTACATCTTCAAAGCTCAAAATGCTCTGTTTCACCTTGTGATGTCATGAAGCAGTAGTTTTCACGTTAGCAGCTGCCTTTTACCTTTTGTCGTTAGTGGAGATTGGAAATTATAAATATGATTCTAGTAAAGGTGTATGGAGTTTAAAAACACAGTGGAGCACTTCCTGTATTACCACATGACATCACAAAGTGGAACAGTGCTTACTGATTGAGAGGAGAACTCCGCCAAAGGTCTGAGCTGGCTTCACAGTGTTTGCTCTCCTGTCTGGTTTCAGTTTGATCATGACCTCATGTCAGTCTGGTCTTAGGGTGAATTTATCTGGTCTAACCTAAAACCAGAGGTGGGTATTACTCAGTTACAAGTAGTTTCTTGACACATTACTCTCACTCCTACTTGAGTAATATATTTGACAGTGCTCTTACTCGTCTCTAGTCTAAAGAGACAAAAGCTTTATATTGACAGTCTGAAATGATTTGAACATTTGTGTTTCTTGCAGCGCTCTTTCAGATATGATTTCGTTTGTCTCATTTTTGTCTTCATCTTCCAAAATGATCAGATTTTGTACATTATTTTATATTTTGTCTTTAACAGTTGCTCTAAGCTGTGGCATATGAATGTGGTGTGTGTGTGTGTGTGTGTGTGTGTGTGTGTGTGTGTGTGTGTGTGTGTGTGTGTGTGTGTGTGTGTGTGTGTGTGCGTGTGTGTGTGTGTGTGTGTGTGTGTGTGTGTGTGTGAGGGGCTATCCTCACTTAACAGTGCAAGTTTAGAATAAATGAATCATTCACTGACTGCACACAATTATATATCTTCACTTGTCTTTTAGTGTGTGGTGGTTCATTATAATATAGACAAATACAAAAACAGAAGATGTTTCAATAAAAAGTGTTTAATAAATTCTCAATATTATATGTACAATATATACAACAAAATCATAAATAGATAAAATATAAATCTCAGAAAGTACTAGGTTGGAAAATACTATCAGCAGTAAATGTGCATTATGTCGGTGGTATCCCATGGCAACTGTAAACATGGTCAGTGACATCCACACTCCTCGACCACCATGTCCTCGTGATGGCGCACTGCCAGGTCCTCGCTGTCATAGTAGAGCATGGAGAGGGGTGAGAGGCGTGTGGGCACACAGGAGGGGCAGCTCACCCGCCCAGGCTGGTGGTGGCGCAACAGGCTCTGGAGAAAACAAAAGACGATGAGTAACCACTATGTGGACATCTGCTTTTATACAAGGCCGATCACATAAATGCATGTCACAGTATTTCTGAGCAATAAGAACATCTGTTGTTTAATAAACACAAGATGGACAAGTTTAATTCCATACTTTGGAACATTCCATGCAAAGCAACAACATCTCCATGGAGACAAGCATGTCCAAGATCCCCACAGAAAAGTTACATAGTGCATCTTTAAATATAAAGTGCTGTTCATAATGCAGACCAGATACTGTAATCGATTACTAAGCAATAATGATGAGTATAAAAACCTGCAGGAGGCTGAGCGTTCACACCCCAGGTGTCAGATGTGAAATATCAAATAGAATTTTTTATCATTGCGTTTTAACCATCTGCTGCGAAATGTGAAGGTGTCCAACTAGACATGATTTTAGACATGCTTTAGACATGATTTTAAAGCCCCTGTCTGAACAGTATTTTTAAAAGACTGAATAAAACATAGCATTTGAAAAGCTGTATATAATCCATAGAAGTGTTCTAAGAGTAGTGGAGCCCCTCACCTGCATGTAGGCATGGTTGGTCGGGTTGAAGGACTCGTCCAGAGGGATGGGACACTCCCCCTCACAGCGGTAGGCGTTGTAGCGTTTGGGGTGCACAATCCAGGCGTCCCAGCCAATCAGGTCGAAGTCCACCCACATGTCCACGCGCCTGCACAGGGGTCGGGACCCGCTCTCCTCTGGGGCCCCTGTGGGAATGGCCCTGTCTGATGTCCTCAGCTTCTCCTTTACAGCTGTACACAACAAGACAGTGACAAGCTAAGTAAGTCAGAATCATTTAGTCCTCTTTAATCTGCCAGTTGTTTCAACTATTTGTGGTTCAAACCACACAGAAAGTATGTGACTTTAAGTGACACCAGGGCCTGGAATAAAGCACAACCAAACACAAAACTGTAATCTAATAATGGTTGATCACTATAGCAATGGTCCTAGAATCTGAAACCCATGGATAGACTGATATTTCTGCACTTGTGTGTTTAATTTTACGGTACACGCCTATTGGTGTGAACCTAAACCAAGACATGTACAGGCCCATTTCTGATGGATTGCAAACATGTCTTTATGACAGTGTCAACAAGGTGAGCGCTCTTACTGTGCTCCAGACGGTTTCTCTTGTGCCTACTGCCCATGCTCCTGCCCATATTCCCGCCCGTGCTCCTGTCCATGCTCCTGCCTGGCCACTCTCTCCTGGACCTCCCCACGTACTTCGAGTTCTGCACGGTCTGAATGAGGCTGTAGGCTGACTGCCCCACTGAAGGGACACTTTGTCTGGAGAAGATCACCATGGTAACGCGGTTTGTGGTCACGTGGGACACCTTCTTCTGCGTGGGTCCACTGAGCACCAGCATGCCCCTCTCTGACCCGCTCCCCTCCTCAGAGTCCCCTGAGCTGTCCCAGGCCAATGCTCCACCGCGCCAGTCCTGTAAGAAGCCCGTCACATTGAACACTTTCCAGGAGGAGGTGCTGTGGGTCGGAGCGCTCTCAAACGTGCCTAACAGGATACGCTCTTCTCTGCAGTGTGAGCGCTGAGGGCAGGAGAGAGCTCTGGAGTGGTACAGGTCCACAGTAGCCCTTTGGGAGGCGGAGAAGACAGGGAGACGCACGCGGAGCACAGCTGACTGCACACGCTCACTGGAGGAGATAGAGGACAGGTCAAAGGTCATGGTCCAGTGGTTTCCCACCTGATGGCAGCCTGAGGAGAAGAGCAGAGGGAGAGGTGAGGACAGATGACAAACACAAACAGACAGTGCCCTAGACTCAAAATCACAAAATGGCCCAAAACACCCTCTTAGCCCTGCTGCTGTGATATAGCACCATAACACACAGCCTAGTGTCTGGGAGAGTGTCAGGCACCTGTTTTTCCATGATTCTTAGTAACATCTGGGGGATGCACAGATCCAGTACTGGTGTTGGATATCGGTACTGATACTGGAAAATACGCTGGAGCAGACATCAGCCTCCAAATATCGGCTCGGTCGATAGTCTGGTTGGACATATTGGTAATAAAACTCTCCTTGTAGTTGGCCTAGAAATTCTCATAATGTTTGAACTTTTATTTATACAAAACTGTTCAGTAGTGACTTAAAGGATAAATCACAACTACATAAATGCAGTTTTCAGTCTCGGGTATACGCAAATACTTAAAGCTTTAGTATCGAAATCTGTATCAGAAATGACAAATGCTCTCTATAACTGGACAAAAATATGCTATATTATTATTTATATTATTATTTTAATTCATATTAACTACATAAATAAAAAAAATCATAATGGTTCATTAAGAAATATTCAGGCTTAGTAACTAGACTACTCAGTGAAGGGTTTTTGGTTAACTAGTAAATAGTGTAGGTTTTCTAAAGTGTAACCAACAGTCAGATATTCTAAACTATTTTTAGATTAACAGCCTAAAAGAAAACATGATTTTATTGTCATTTAAAGGCTCTGTACCCGTATTTGTATTTGTTCCTATGTAGAGTCAGGGCAGTCCTTCTGGTGGGCCTGGACAAATGTGTGCTGTGTGCAGAGGGAGGTGTGGACACAGGATGTGGATTGGCCCCTCCATCAGCAGAACAGGCGTCTGAGGGCCAATATACGAGGCCCCCCCCACCCCCACCCCCACCCCCCACAACATAAAACACCGCAGGCCCTTTAACCTCCTACGACCTGGTGTCCACATATGTGGACAGCACATTTTTACACTGTTACACTGTTACAAAGGTTTTCACACATAGGTGGACAGTTTAGAACAGCAACAATGCAAAAATGTTCAATTTAGAATATTTTTAAGAGTTTGTAATGTTTAGAATAATTTAATTTAATATAAAAACAATTAATAAATGTAATAATTTAATTTAAGTTAATTCTTTGTTTTTGCACTTGTCAGATCCTAATCAGCCCAAATAACAAGGAGAAATCAATAAAGCATGTAATGCAAGAGTTCGGGTCTTAGGAGGTTAAAGTCCTATCAGCATCTGACACTGGTAGATCCTTTTGTCTTTAGGATATTTGAAAGGAAAGCACTCAACTCTAATCAAAAGGAGACTTAGGTAGGAATAAAGTTGAGACCATTGTGAGAAAGTTGACTCCACTTGCCTTGAACATGACTTTGGGTTGACATTGGTTTAAAATACCAGTGGCTACATGTTTAAAGCAGTATATAGGACTCTCAATGGTTTAGAATTCACAATAACTCATGATTAGATATGTTACCAAATGATCCAAATCCTTCAAAAACAAAAACACCTGATGTTACATTTTTATTAACCCATTTTTAGGTCATTGGACAAAAAATATTACTTTTACAAATCATTCATACATTTCATAAAACATTATGAAGACATGGTAATCTAACATTATTTGAATTTATAGTTTCAAATGATGTAATGTTTAATTCTCACAATAATCATCTGTATAGGCCTGCAATATTAATCACAAGCAAAAAAAAAACAGTTTAAATGAACATTTTTGAAGCGCCATCATTTCCTCAACAAAATCTCCTGTCTTATTGTGCACAAAAACTGCTAACCCCGTAGTTTAGATCTGTACAAACATGTTCTGAAAAGTGCCATATTTTTGTCTTTTTGTAAATTTTTCTGGGCGCATTTAAACTGTAAACTTTGAACAAAATCCCATTATTAAAATAAAATCGCAAGGCTTAAAATCTTTTTAAAAATTCATTCAGCCCTACTAATGTATACGGAATGTTATATTTATTTCCCCAAAAAATATGATTTCAATTAAAAGTACCTGTTAGTGATGCATACTTGTAGAAGAGTACATTTTGACACTCACCTTTGGCCGTCAGACTGAGCACAGAGTCAGGGTTTGGTGCGGTCATCTCCTGCCCGGGGTCAGAGAAGACAGAAGAGTCAGACATTTTAAAGGCCCGGTACAGCTGCATCATGTACAGAGGGTATCCCAACGTCTCATTCCTCTGACCGCTCCCAAGCCCTGAGTACAAACTCAAAAGAACTACAAACATGGTTGAATATTCCATAGCTGATGGTGCTGGTTTCGCTGTGTGTATGTGCCTGCTCCAGAGGCTCAGAGTGGACTGATGCGGAGAGGGCAGTGCAGACAGGCTTTATAGTGGCCAGCTGCTGACCTCCTGACCCCTGCCCTGTGATCTGTGAAGTGGACAGGGGAAGGAAGGGGCAGAAAGGACAGGCAGGTGCAGACAAGGGCAGGCAGAAGCAGCCAGACAGGGACAGTCAGGGGCAGAGTCATTGTCCAGAGCCAGAGCTCACCTCAGTACACATGGGACAGTAAAGCAGACATAGCTGGGACCTCCACCCTCTCCACCCTAAACCCGATCAACAAAACAGGCGGCTGGCAGAAACTCACAATAAATCACACTGAACATGTAAATGAGTGAACCCAGTCATGTTGACAGCCTTATGATAATTTTTATTTAAGACCTAATTTAAAATGGAACAGGACCTGGGTGAAAATGGCAGATAATAGTCACTGTTTTTTGTTTTGTTTTGTTTTATTTATTTTTTAAAAGAGAAGAGAGGGATTGTGGCACTTCTTTGGGGTATTAATTGTTACACATACAGTATTTTAATGGCTATATTGTTTTGGAAAAAAACCAAAACAATATATTAACAAATGATAAGTTTTACTTTTGTTTTTGATGCTTTGACTCCCTGCTTCCCTTTGCTAAGTCACTCCCCCTTCAGAGCGACATCACAACACAATCAGCATACATCCCGCTAATGAAACTACTGCACATCACATCAGGTTTGTGTATGTGTATTCTTTTGTAGCATGGATGATGTGGGTGGAGCATTGCACAGAATCGTACTGAGATTCTGTGTAAGATTCAAACTGAGGCAGAGGAGAGCTGCCTATAAAACATCTTTAGGCATGGTTTGATGACAGTTATAATGTTAGAAAGCTCCAAAAAGTCCATGTTGCAATACTCCCTCAGAAAATAATTATTGATTGATTCATTCATTTTTTTATTTCGAGTTTGTGCCAAGAGAGAAACAATAATCATACACATACTACATATACATTGTAAACAACAGTTTTCAGTCAGTCAAATATGTTGGCACAAATATGTTGCAAATTTAACTTTTGATATTCTACACTTTGACTCAATATAAAAATGTCAAAATAAAACAATAAAAAAGATAAAGCCAATTTTAATTTTAAAAATCTAAATTTATTGTTAAAAGGAATGTATCGAACCATGTCATTGACAAATCCAATTTGGTGTAACACTGAGGTCAGTATCGGTGTCTCTTCAGAGTACAGCTTTCATTGAACTTACAGTAAAGGAGCAAAATAAATATATAAGATGTGAACGTCCATACAGAGAGTAAAAGCAGTAATGACTCAGACAGGTGCCATCTGAGGAAGAGCTTATCATACTTGTACAGTATCTTCATCAGCTGTGTACTGTGTACTGGAACCATCTTCTCATAAAGAGCTGAAGAAGTCTTTCACCTGGGCAAAGAAACACATTATACACATATTTAATTATTCTACAAATCTAAATTAATTATTTTAAAGCCCAACTAGCTATATTTGAAGTCTAGAAATTATAGTTCCTAATAAATGTGAGTGACCACATGTTCCAGGTTGAAGTACATGACCAAAGAACAGGTTTAGTGGGGTTAAAGGTTTAGTGGGGTTATGGCGACCGATACAAGCTGTTTGAGTTGGCTTGGTGTCTTTTAGTGTTCTGTAACAGTTTAGTTCAATATTTTACCCATATGACTCGTTTTTTATTTTCCTCACAGAGCACACGCTGTTAAACTTGAGATCTGCGTGGCGTCTTTGAGCTGAGTTAACACGGTAACGTTGATAGCCCTGACACATTTTTTATATTTTTATATAATATATATATAAAATATATATATATAAAATATATATATATAAAATATATATATATATATATAAAAAATATATATATATATATATATATATATA
Organism: Taenioides sp. WSHXM2023; assembly: GCA_029959045.1. Taxonomy (NCBI): domain Eukaryota; kingdom Metazoa; phylum Chordata; class Actinopteri; order Gobiiformes; family Gobiidae; genus Taenioides; species Taenioides sp. WSHXM2023. Next base: position 2,290,231 of record CM057089.1, on the reverse strand, counting down.
TATAAAAGATATATATATATATATATATATATATATATAAAAGATATATATATATATATATATATATATATATAAAAGATATATATATATATATATATATATATATATATATATATATATATATATAAAATATATATATATAAAATATATATATATACAGTCCCTGACAAAAGTCTTGTCGCTTATCCATTTTGTAGAAACAAAAGCTTATAACCTGACTTTAAATTAATCGATTGGTTTTAGAAATGTCTCATATGAAAGCTAAAACCCTCCCAAATTATGCTCAATATACTAAAATAAATTTGCTTCACTGAAGAAAGATTGATCATTTAATGAACACAGAAAGGTCAGATTTTGGCAAGACAAAAGTCTTGTCGCCTTGTCATATGATGCACCCAATCCTAGATTACAGCCTCACCTGTGATCAGTTACTGATCAATCAATTAGTGGGTGTGTATAAAAAGAACCCCAGCACACCAGACCTTCACATCAAGTGCAACTTGACCTCTGACAACATGCCTAAGATCCACCCTGAGCCCAAAGCGTTAATTATCAAGAGGCTGAAGACCAGATCCACTGCTGAGGTGGCTGACACCTTCAATGTGTCTCAGCGTCAAGTACAAAGAATAAGAAAAAGATCTGAAAAGACTGGAGATGTTTTTGACAAGCCCAGGTCCGGCAGACCCCGCAAGACAACTGCTCGGGAGGACCGTTTGTTGATTCGAAAATCCAAGGCCAGCCCCTTTTCCACTGCAGCAGAGCTCCACCAGGCCTGGTCACCTCAAGTCCCTGTGTCAACCAGAACAGTTTGTAGAATTCTGTCTCGAAATGGCCTCCATGGTCGAATCAGTGCACAGAAACCAGCACTAAACAAAAGGCAATTAAAAAACCGTGTGGCATTTGCCAAGGCCCACAGCCTGCTAAAAGGATGGACACTGGAAAAGTGGCAGAAGGTGGATTTCTCAGATGAATCCTCGGTTGAATTACATCACAGCCGCCGCAAATATTGCAGGAGACCTACTGGAGCCCGCATGGATCCAAGATTCACCCAGAAAACAGTTAAGTTTGGTGGCGGAAAAATCATGGTCTGGGGTTACATCCAGTATGGGGGTGTGCGAGACATTTGCAGGGTGGAAGGCAATATCAATAGCCTAAAATATCAAGAAGTATTAGCTACCTCTTACATTCCCAACCATAAAAGGGGTCAAATTTTGCAGCAGGATGGTGCTCCATCGCATACTTCTATCTCTACATCAAAGTTCCTCAAGGTGAAGAAGATCAAGCATGGATGCAGTCCTTCAAGCTCATGGAAGTCATACAAGATATTAAATATGGATCTCACAGCACCACTACTTAATTCACTGACGTTATGCAACATATTTTTGTATTTGAAGTAAATTATTTGTTCAATTTTCTGTAGGCGACAAGACTTTTGTCTTGCCAAAATCTGACTTTTCTGTGTTCATTAAATGATCAATCTTTCTTCAGTGAAGCAAATTTATTTTAGTATATTGAGCATAATTTGGGAGGGTTTTAGCTTTCACATGAGACATTTCTAAAACCAGTCGATTAATTTAAAGTCAGGTTATAAGCTTTTGTTTCTACAAAATGGATAAGCGACAAGACTTTTGTCAGGGACTGTATAAATATATATATATATATATATATATATACATACATATATACATACATACACACACACTATAATCCAAAAACATATTAATATGACTAATTTCTCAATGGAATTTGAACTGCAGATGTTTCTTTGCAGCCTTTGTGTTTCCATGGAGACAAACCTTAGAGATGTAGTCGTGTTGAACCTGCAGATCAGACTTGAACTCCACACTGGCATCCAGCAGCAGCACAGGGGCCCTGCGCAGGGCCTCAAAATGGACCCTGCAAACACACACAGACTAGGCTGAACTGGCTGCACACAGAGCCGCTCCATCTCTGGACAAACTGACCCACCTGCACTCAGCACAAGGGCCTGGAAATGTTATTTATTGAGCTTTATTTAATCAGGATAGTCCCGCTGCGATTGAGAATCTCGTTTTGAGGGGAGTCCTGGGCCCAGAGGGGAGGAGCCTGTTGTACATGTGTTTAGTGGGAGGAGAAACTAGAGCACTCAAAGGAAAACTACACAAGCACTGGGGGAACAAGGCCCTGTTCCGCGCCAGAATTGAACCCAGAATTGAACCCAGAATTGAACCCAGAATTGAACCCAGAATTGTGCTAGTCAAAACCTGCACAGGTGTGAACACAGACTACTCACATCATATGTAACTGGCTATGTTTTAATGCACACCAAAATCTTACTATTATCTGATTTCTCTATCTTTAACAGTTTAAAATCCAGAGTGACTATGATCTGAAAGAAAACAGATGATTTTCCTGTTTAAATGTCATTTTAAGAGTTTAAACTCTGAAAATCACCATGACATTTCAATAATTGGACCACTCCAGAAATCAGACAATGATCAGATTTTGAAGCCATTGAGTCCACTGAAAGTGAATGAACCTCCAGAACACGTTAATAGTACACAACAGCTGGTGTCTCAAAGCAGTGCCCTTACTCTGTGCTTTTATCCAGCAGCCACCTCTCATGCTGAGTGTGCAGTTTGTCCAGATACTCCTGCTGTACGGCGCCCTCCTCTGGCCTCGCCCGGATCTTCAAACGCTCCATACACGTCTGACACACACAAAATTAGAACATGGTTGGTTTGGGACATTACATTGACTTCCATTTGTTTCCTGGAGACTGTTCAAATCCTTAACCATAGTCACTATCTTGGGCTAAACCCAAACCTTAACCTATTGTAACCCAAATCTGTATTTTAAATCATGTTGTTGATCTAAAAATAAAGGTGATTTTAGTCCCCAAGCAGGTCCTCATGAATGTGCACAGATTTTAAAACTGAGACATGTCTTCCAGTTTTAATAATAGTACTATACATCGTGATACCATAATCAGTTACATTTACCATCAATACTGGAATAAATAATACTGAGTTGTTGAGATGTGTTATGGTTTTGAGACACTCCTCCTCATACTATAATAAGTCAATATATGAGGACATTGTTTGCATTATTGAGGTCCAACAGATAAACAAAAAGCAGAGGTTCGTTATATTCACACACTTTTGTTACTCAAGTAATTTAAAAATCATAAAATTATACTTCTCAGTAGGTTTCAAACAGCATACTTTTGCTCTTGTTAGAAAAGTATATTATACAGTGTAACAGCACCTTCCTGGACCACTACTTTGTACCTCTACTTGAGTAAATTTACTTTGACCAAACTTAATTCTTGAGTACAATGTAGTTAGCACCACTATTTTGCCATTATCAGTGACCTTTTTAGCAATTTTGCAAATCCTTTTGCTAGTTGTGCCCAAACACGTCTATAGTCCAGACCTGTGGAGGGGCTCGTAGGTAGATGATGCCTTCTAGCGCCACCCTGTGGCCAAACTCCTGCACCAGCAGAGTGTGCCAGTCCTGGTAAATGGCCCATTCAGTGGAGTTGATAGAGCCCAGCTCAAAAGAGTTCAGGGCAAAGATGTACCTGCAACACATTTGTTGTTTTAAGTAAAAGTGCATTTTGAGCCATGTTATAAGGGTGTTCCCTCCCTCAGTGTTGACTTACTCCGTTGTATTTTGACTGATTCATGCATGTTTAAGAAAGCCTGTATTCGAGGCTTGAGTGCTCAGAAATTTTCGGTTTTCAACTACTCCCCATCTCCTCCTTGCTTATATTCAAATAATAATAGTAATAATTAGATTCCAAGAGATACATGTAGCATTAAAAAATGCCACAATTATTCAACAATAAAAACGTGTACATAAAAATCTACTGCTTGTTACAGTGAAACACCACTTTTGCTGGGTTTCAGATGGGGGGCTGCTAAAGTAAATACAGATAAAATGTAGTTTTTTGTTGTAACACAGCAAGTTAATGGGTCTAGTCATTGATAGAAAATATTACATTAAAGATTTGTGAATAAACTTTTTGGCTATTTTTTTGGCTCTTGCCCCCCTTCTGGAAGTATGACATCATCACAAAAAACCACCAATGAAGAGGCGGTCTTCTCTGGTCAAGTCAATGGACCTGTTTCTATTAATAAGCTGTTTAACATCAATATTGTCCTTTACATTTAATTAAAATGTAAACTATTGAGCTATGCATAGTAATTCTTCATTAACATTACTTTGTGCTGAGACTGCCTGGTACGTTTCTATAGCACAAACATTACACTGTAACACTACTGTCTGATGCACAGCTGTATCAGGGTACCCCCACACCTGTCACTGTAGATGGACCTCTCGTACACCTGCACAGCGCCCCCCTGTGTCTGGAGCAGGCGAGGGGCAGGGGGCTGCAGCTGTGTCCTCATGCGGCTCATGCACGAGTGGGTCTGGAAGGTGTAGGACCAGCGCTGGGGGTCCGCGTACATCATCTGCAGCAGGTTACTCACAGAGCACTCAGAGCCCCCCTGCACATACACACAGACACACACACATGTGCAACTCTTTGTGAATCCACAATGCCTCAGTAAATTAACAGAATGATTTGTCAGTGGAGTGGAGGCATAAAATATGTCTGTCTCCATGGAGAATGTTCCAGATTATGGTTTTCACTTTCTAGTTCCATGGAAACATACTGATGACTTTCCACATTAAAAAGTTACATATTATAACTTTAAGACTATTTAAATTACATGTAAACCACAAACTCACAGCTCTATGAACAGAAAGAAATAATTTTAATACATTTTAATAGTCTTCTCTTCCATGAATCTGATAATAATCCAATTGAGAGTGCCCATGTAACCGCGGCCAGAGATCCTAACCCTCAGTCCAAGTTAGGGGCTTCAAAGAACAGTACACTCACCCCAGAAGCTCCTCTCTGAATGTTCTGCCATTTAGCGACCGGCTCTGGCACCACCTCCCAGTCTGGACAGGCTGATTGCAGCAGGCGGGCAAACGTGGATTTCCCAACAGCTGGACATTCACAAAGACAACAACTCTGTTACTTTAGACTTTTATTGTCCCCGAGGGGAAATTCATTTTCACTCATACAGAGCTCGTTTGACATATACAGCAACAACACAGCACAACAAACGCACACACATTACAGTAGACATTACAGTTCACTCAGCAGGGGGGATTTTTTTTTTTTTTTTTTTTTTTTTGTATTTTATATTTTATATTTTGTATTTTATATTTTTGCTCCACCGGAACAAAATTAGAGTCTATCTTTAAGTCTATTTCTAAATTATTATTTTTTTAGCCATTATCTATTATCTTGTTTTATTGCATGTTCCATTTTCCTGCTGTTCTTGAACTGTGCGTTGCAACACTGGAATTTCCCCACTGTGGGACTAATAAAGGCATATCTTATCTTATCTTATCAGGCTTCTGCCAAAGTGGGCCCTCGTGCACCTGCCCTACTTGTACCATATATTATCCTATTGTTACTTATATTGAGGTGGTGGTGGTGGGTTTGTATGATGTGGCATGAAATGATTGACTGAGATTTTAGAGTAGTCAACTTTAAGACCTGGTTTAGCCCAAGATTAGACCTTGAATAGTTTACTACTATACATCTCAGAGAGGAAAAGAGTTATCCAAGATTTTGTAACGTATAATAAATGGTGTAGAAGTATGTGAAATGAGATAGCTGAACAGTCAGTGCCACTCACCTCTGCTTGGCAAACACATGCATGCAGTACAGTGCCATCTCCTTACCGATGTTACCCTCTATGGACACTCTCTTGACGCAGGCTCTCCCCTCCACACTGGCGGATGTCCCACTCGCGCACCTCCGGGCCACCTTCTGGGCCATGCTCCGGCTGCGGGGCTCGGGTTTGGGGATGTTTCGGGTCGTGGAACGGAGAACCGGAGCAGCATTCCCTCCACACCTGACAAACGGCACCAAACACGGGGGGAAGTTTAGTCTCAAAGCGCTTTTCCTCCACATGCCCCGGGCTTTGATGGACTGGACACTGGATGGAGGTGGCACGGCTAGGCTACCGAGGCGTAAATCGGTGTGATGGTCATGTTATAAGCGTAAAAGCTCACCTCACGCTTGAAAAAAGTGGAAAATATGTTTAACTTAACACTAAACGACACTGAAAAACTTGTAAACACCGGTGCGCATGAGGAGGTTGGGACAACGGAAGTGCGCTACCTAATGCTTCCGGTGCCGTGCGAGAATTTCATAATAATAGCCCTCTATTTACTTTATTTATATTTTGTGCTTTATTTTATTTAGTATTTAGTGTATCTATTTTTTTATTATTATTATTTTGGTGCCTAAACAACAATTATCACTTTATCTTTTGTAATTTGTAGATTGTCTTTATTTAATATTCCTGATTGTCACATTTTAAATTTCCCATTGATTTTCTCATATATTTATTTTTTTCTGAATGTAGTAGGTGGGTAGAGTAGTCAAAAATGTACTCAAGTAAGACTAACCTAACTTTACTTCAAAATAATATTACTCCAGTAGAAGTACAAAGTAGTAGACCAAGAAATTACTCAAGTAAGAGTAAAAGAAGTAGGCTATTTGGGAAAAGTTCTACTCAAGTAAGAGTAACTGCCAGCCAGCACATCACAACATCTGATTTATAATTTGAAGTTAATATTGTAAAGATAAAGCTTTTGTCACTGTAAATTTACTCACAGTGGATGCTAGAAAGGTACTATTAACTTTATTAATTAAAATACAATTAGTTAAAAATAAATGTTGCACTTTCATTTACAGTATTTGACAATTCATTCAGTGTAAAAAAAAAAAAAAAAGAGTTCACAAAAGCCTAAATCACGTGTGCAGGTCTGTGTGGATGAGTGGGAAATGACAGCTCCCTGCAGTCTTTGGCCTGGAGCAGAGCTGTGTTCAGTAGCTTGTGTTCTTAATGACGATCTTCTGAGGCGTCTCAATCTTGTAATCGCTGATACCTAAAAGGCAGAAGGCTGGGACTAGTCATGGAAATCAGATGAAAAGGAGATGACGCTTTTTCTGGCATTTAATTAACTATCAAGTTTATGTAAAACACTATATTGGCCTAAATGTCTTAAAAATAGAAATAGGCCCATTGACTTCCTGTTCAAAATTGTAGAATTTATCCTTAATTGAAAACAAAAAATAATTCACATGTATAACCGGGTGTCTCAAATACTACAAAAAAAAAAAAAAAATGCAGAGCATTACAGGATTACTCAAACATGCATCATTCATCATCATCAAAACTCTAGACTAAGTTTATGTTCTCAGTTCAAAGCTTTTTTAAATTGATCTCCTTTAAGGATTAAGATGAATGGTGTTAATGTTTTGTCTGACTGGTGTGACGTTAAAATAAAGGTGCATACATATCTGTACAAGCAGTTAGTATGTAGAAATGATACTTACCCTGTGTTAGGGCGGCTCCGTCTGCTGACAGGTGCCAGTATCTGCGGTCACTCTGCCGTGCCTGTTCTCCATTCACTACACTGAGGAAGGGCCCCCACAGACTGGACTCTTTTTCAAACCTGCAGCAACATTACACACACTTTAGCAAACAGAACTCCTATCAGCTGCATTCAACTGCTGAACTATTGAACTCACGTGAAACTAGCGCCTCCTGAGGCCAGCAGCTCCAGCGTCTGTAGCAGAGAGCTCCCCTGAGGCACGTCCACACTGTAGAAGCTCTGTGTCCCCTCTGAGTTCTGCACTGTCACCGACACAGAGACTTTGGGCTGGACAGGGGCCTCTATCACAGGCTCAGGGGGCTCCAGGACCAGGCTGTCTGCTCACACACACACACAGGCATGCACGCACACATACACACAGACACACACAGAGTTATGATATGGGGGAGACGGGCAGAGGGGGGATTACGGGGTAAAACTGTGATCCTTCAAAGCTCCTACACACCTGGGTAATATGGCTCAGTGTGGGAGTATGTACTAAATGTGCAGGCATGCTTTTGGGCATTGTGTCAGAACACCCACTGAGAGTCATTTTAACACTAATAATGGACTGGAATCCAAAGTGCTTTACAGTCTATTATCTATTTATGCCACATTTTGTGGTGATACCTTTAGCCACAGCTGCCCTGGTGCAGACTAACAGAAGTGAGGCTGCGACATCAGCCCCTCCAACCACCACCAACACTCACTCGCCACAGTTATAAAAGCCAAGGTGGGTGAAATGTCTTGCCCAAGAGCACAACAGTATGTACTGCATGTGGGTTAAGGTAGTTTATTGGTGAGACTTTTGAAATACAATATAATTATTAGTAATTGTCACATTCCTATAGCTCTCCCAGAGTGAGCATGCGACAGTCCTGTGAGGGTTTTCATAAAGATCCTCTGCTTTGCTACAGACTGTTACAGATCTACCCGGGCTCCAAATTTCTCATAGTGTCAGTAGCATATCATTCAATACAAAATGAAAAATAGGACATTTACATTTACAGGTTTCCTGAGTATTAGACAGGAGTGTGTTGAGTACAGGTGTGTTGTGTTTACCGTCCTCGGCCAGGCACTGCGTGGTCCTGGTGGAGACGTAGGAGCGCAGGTGCAGGGCGGGCAGGAGTTGGGACAGGGCCATGGGGTTGTGGTACAAGCTGCTGCGGGCGTCTCTCCTCAGGGCCTCCAGATACATGGAGCACTCAGACACCTGCTGACCCATCGCCACTAAGGCCTGAAAAAGCACACAGCTCAGTGTACAGCATAGATGTGTACACCAAACACAAGATTTGAATGAGTGTTCACTTCTAGAGCAGAGAGGTGGCCCACAGATTCAGTCAGTAATATAATGTTGTTGCTAAAATCTTCTGACTATAGCTGCCAGGATGTTGAGATATTCATCTTTGTCAATATTGCCCCGTTAAGATTTTTTATACATAGAATGCCCCCACATCAATGCATACATTTTACAAACTAAAGAAAAAAAAACAAAACTAAAGATTCCATGTCAGTTGTACCTGGACTGCCAAGCCAGTGCTGTACTCATTGCCGATGTGGCCATCAGGTCTGCGCGCTGCTAACAGCTTGTTCTGGATCTTTGTGAGGGCTGTGTTCAGCTCATGGGCCCTCAGGACGTGGGCCCCAGAGTCTTTGACACACTGAAGGGCCATCCCCGCCATTGCGTATGAGTCTGAGGGACACAGAACTGAGTTAACACCTACTGTTTGTACTCAGCACAACAGTATGTTTATGTGGGGTTGAGATATGACTAAGTGCAACTAAAACTTTGAAATAAATGGAACCCTATGTAACTTTTCTGGTGGTGCATCTGAGATCTCTATGGGGACCTGCTTGTCTCCATGGAGATCTCATGGCTTTGCCTGGAATGTTCCAAAATATGGTAAACGTATTTATTTTGTATTTTTTCAATTACAATTTCAGTTTCAATTGTTCTTACTTAAAAATACAGTGCATCCGGAAAGTATTCACAGCGCTTCCTTTTTCCCACATTTTGTCATGTTACAGCCTCATTCTAAATTGTATTAAATTCATCTCTTACCTCAAAATTCTACACACAATACCCCATTATGACAATGTGAAAAAAGTTTTTTTTGACATTTTTTGAATTTATTAAAAATAGAAAACTAAGAAATCACATTTACATAAGTATTCACAGCCTTTGTTTAATACTTTGATGATCCACCTTTGGCAGCAATTACAGCCTCAAGTCTTTTTGAATATGATGCCACAAGCTTAGCACACCGATCTTTAGGCAGTTTTGCCCATTCTTCTTTGCAGTAATTCTCAAGCTCCATCAGGTTGGATGGGAGACGTCTGTGCACAGCCATTTTCAGGTCTCTCCAGAGATGTTCAGTCGGATTCAAGTCTGGACTCTGGCTGGGCCACTCCAGGACATTCACAGAGTGGTTCTGAAGCCAATCCTTTGAGATCTTGGCTGTGTGCTTTGGGTCGTTGTCCTGCTGAAAAATGAACCTTCGCCCCAGTCTGAGGTCAACAGCGCTCTGGAGCAGGTTTTCATCCAGGATATCTCTGTATATTGCTGCATTCATTTTTCCTTCTATCCTGACTAGTCTGCCAGTTCCTGCTGCTGAAATACATGCTCATAGCATGATGCTGCCACCACCATGCTTCACTGTAGGGATGGTATTGGCCTGGTGATGAGCGGTGCCTGGTTTCCTCCAAACATTCACACCAAAGAGTTCAATCTTTGTCTCATCAGACCAGAGAATTTTATTTCTCATGGTCTGAGAGTCATTCAGGTGCCTTTTGGCAAATTCCAGACGGGCTGCCATGTTCCTTTTACTAAGGAGTGGCTTTCATCTGGCCACTCTACCATACAGGCCTGATTGGTGGATTGCTGCAGAGATGGTTGTCCTTCTGGAAGGCTCTCCTCTCTCCACAGAGGAACGCTGGAGCTCTGACAGAGTGACCATCGGGTTCTTGGTCACCTCCCTGACTAAGGCCCTTCTCCCCCGATCGCTCAGTTTAGACGGCCGGCCAGCTCTAGGAAGAGTCCTGGTGGTTCCAAACGTCTTCTGTTTACGAATAATGGAGGCCACTGTGCTCATTGGGACCTTCAAAGCAGCAGAAATGTTTCTGTATCCTTCCCCAGATTTGTGCCTCAAGACAATCCTGTCTCGCAGGTCTACAGACAATTCCTTTGACTTCATGCTTGGTGTTTGTGCTCTGACATGCACGGTCAACTGTGGGACCTTATATAGACAGGTGTGTGCCTTTCCAAATCATGTCAACTGAATTTACCGCAGGTGGACTCCAATGAAGCTGTAGAAACATCTCAAGGATGATCAGTGGAAAAAGGATGCACCTGAGCTCAATTTTGAGCTTCATGGCAAAGGCTGTGAATACTTATGTAAATGTGATTTCTTAGTTTTCTATTTTTAATAAATTCAAAAAATGTAAACAAAAAAAAAAACTTTTTTCACATTGTCATAATGGGGTATTGTGTGTAGAATTTTAAGGTAAGAGATGAATTTAATACAATTTGGAATGAGGCTGTAACATGACAAAATGTGGGAAAAAGGAAGCGCTGTGAATACTTTACGGATGCACTGTACCTTCAAAAACATACATTCTTACTACGGTAGGGTCATCTCTCCACAGATCTGATCTGTAACTTGGCCTCATGGTATCACCTATATGTCTCCATAGAGATAGTGTAGATATGTTTAATGCAAGACTGTGGAACATTATAGGCAAAACATCAAGAAATAATGTCCCCACTGAGAAAAGTTACATGGAGCAGCTTTAATTTAAACAGATGGCACACACACTCACCCACACACTCAGCTGCTCCGTGCTTCAGGTGGTCCTGCTCCATAGCCTTCACAAGCTTATGGAGGACATGGTGCTCCACCCTGACCCCACCCACACACAGGCCCAGGACTCCCAGGGAGTACTGGTAGTAGTTTGTGGAGGGACGGCTGTACTGGCTCACTGCGGTACAAAAAGATCAGTCAAACAATTTTTAAATTATGAACTGCCAAACTAACCCAAGGACATGTTAGAGGTGTAAAGATAGAGGTCTAAGCGGGACGACCCACTAGTCCGTACAGGGTGAGCAGCAAAGAAGCACTTCCTGGATGTGGTTAAAATTGTGCCGTGAGATGTAGTGTTTTGAAGCCTAAAAACACAGGATTACTGAGACAATGTGTAAATGAAGCAAAGAAAACAAGATTCTGATATGATGAGGAAACATTTGACATGGTCCAAAGATCAAAAGAGTATGTATATGTATACATCATGACTGTGCCCTCTGCTGGCAGTAGTGGTCCTTTTCAAGTGGATGCCAAGTAGCTAATACTGAAAAGTAAAAAATGGTATACAGCTCGCATATTTATTTCTACTGAAGAAACATTTCAAAATACAGAGAAATCCCTACACTTATTCTTTTATTTCTGAATAATAATGAGGAAAATAGTGTGAAAAGTACATTTCTATCCAAACTGAACTATCATGTAACCGTTACCACTGACATAACCCAGTGCTAAATGATTAAACACATTTGAAAAGTGCTGTGACAGAAGGAGTGGTGCAACTGCACTTTACGAGTGTGTTAACATGTAGTGAACGGATCAGGACATGCTCTGAGGCCCCGGGGCCCTGAGGCTCTGAGGCCCTGAGGTTCTGAAACTGGCAACCCAATTGAGAGACTCATGTGAGGTTTATTCTGCTTTCTGACTGATAAAAAACACCAAATCCCAACACAAACAACTGGTCCATCATGTCCAATATTTTTGTAATTGAGAATAAATCAGTTTTACAATAGTTCTCAGTAAAAGTTGTATTTGATTTGAACATGTTTACCTCATATCTGGGACACAGTTGTGCTGATGTCTGTGGTTTAAAACTCAAACTCTTACATTTACTTCTTTTAACACACTTTCCCGGGTATTTTAAATCCACTCCAAAATCAGAGCAAGAGCGATCCCAGATACATCATGAGTAGAACTCCACTCGGAGCGATGCACGCATCCATCTGGCTACTGCCATGCTCATCTTTATGAGAAATTATTGTGAAGCCCATCAAAGTGACTCTTATAAACATGTAGGCAAAAAGAAAAATAAATAATAATTTAAATAAACTGTAGCTTTTGTAAATTGCTAATGACTGCCTTTCAGATGTTGAGGTGAGGTGAGGAGCGTACCTGTAATCTCCTCCTTCTCCCTCTGCATGGCGCTCTTGAGCTGGTTGAGCAGAGTGTCTGCCTGACCTTTCACTGTGAAGGTGACGGTGCTCAGGTCGTAGCAGGACGACTTGAGTGCTAAAGCATACAGAGCCAGGAGACCAGGAGAGGACGGGGTCTGAGGAGAGGAGGGGGTCTGGGGCAGAGAGCTGACACACACAAGACACACACATTTACATCCAAATGCATACACATTTAATGCCTGGATGTTATTACTAACTGTAGGCTGTGGTTCAGATGACGTCACACCACTCTATAAACCCTCAGTCTACTTTAAGTCAGTGAGGCTTTAAGTCTTTCATTGTTTTAAAACCACAACAGTCAGCTGCTATTGCTGTAGAGTTTGGATGTCCTCTGAAGGATGCACTCATGAAATGATAATGCTGTGGCTCTACATACATGCAGAGGTGCTAGAGTAGCCAAAATGTGTACTCAAATAAATGCAGAAAATCTGGTCTTTTCAAAGGACAGAAACAAAAATGAGACAAACTAAATCATATCTGAAGGAGCTGCAAGAAACACAAATGTTCAAATCATTTCATATTGTCACATAAAGCTTTTGTCACTTTAGACTTATTCACAGTGGGAAATGGAACGAACACTTTTACTCAAGTAAGAGTACTGTTACTTTAGTGATAAACATTACTCACTTAAGTAATGTTGAGTAAAAGTATGCTGCAAGAAAAGTGCTCTGAAAAGTAAAATTCCTTTAAAATGGTATTGAGTAAATGTAACCGAGTACTATCCACCTCTGGCGATGAACCCTGAAAAACCACTCCCTGCCCTGTAGCATTTAACCCGCTCTGAGGCGTGACCTCTGACCTCTGGATGTGGGCATGCAGCTGGCTAGTGAGGCGGTGCAGGTGGATGCTTTCCTGCGCCTGGTTGTGCAGGTCCGACAGGCGCAGGGCCAGGTGCACACTGGGGTTCGGCAGCTCCTCCTGATTCTCCACTGAGCGCAGCAGAGCCTTGTTCAGAGACAGCAGCAGCTCACTGTTGGCCCGGGAGTCTACAGCACAGCAGGAGACTTTTACAGGGGCCATATTATACAAAACTGACTCTCGTGAGCTTTAAGACATGTTTTAATGCTGTTACCTTCTCAAAAACATAAAGTTGTGTTTGTTTCATTCACATGTTTGAGTAACCCGTTATTATTAGTCTGTCTACATCTCCAAAGCTCCAAACGCTTTGTTCCACCTTATGATGTCATCAAGTGGTAGTTTTCAAGTTAACAGCTACCTTTTACCTTTTGTTCAGTAGAGATTGGCCTCAGCCTAAATCTGCAGAGTTTGTGTGTTAAACATGTGTGAATTAAACAAAACACAACTCCAGGTCTGTTTGTGACGAGGAAATAACATTACAACATGGATCAGAAAAGAACACAAATACTGTAGGTCCTTTAAGTTGACGTGTCAGAAATGCTACGCTCACACAGACCGTGAGATAACCTGAGCAGAGGTCAGAGTGGAACAGTCTTCAGACTCAAGTGTGACTCTAGAAGTGCCACTCTCACCGGGGCCTCATAAAAGAGTCTCCTCCACAGTCCTCTTACTTTCACATGACACACCACATTCAACTGGGACTAAACTAGGACTAAACCTGGAGCTAAACCTCAACTAAAAACCTAAACTAGAACAGAACTAAACCAAGTCTACAACAGGGCTAAACTGGGTCAAAGCAGAACTAATGTGAACCCACCCTCATATTCTGCAAAAAAAACTGTATATTACTATGTAATATAGCTTTACAATAATATCATGTTTTAGGACTTTTAGTGATTTGCTCACTTGTTGTCCATAACCCACTCCTCGTGTTACTTGCACTACCACAGCCTTCATGAGTGTGTCCTGTGGTAAAAGGCAAACATGTAGTGTCAGCATTTCCAAGCAAGAGGAAGAAGTCACTGAGGCATTTCTACAATATTCAGTGATTTTTAATCCTCAAGACTGGCTCCTTCAGGAGCTACTGGGACAGCTCTTCAGTTTATGGGTTTGCCTAATTTAAAGTTCATTTTATCAACTCCTTTCTTGTAATTTCTTGTTTACAACTACAGTGGAAATGATGTAGTCCACTTTTAGTCCTAGTTTAGCCCTAGATTAGACCTGGAATAGTTAAAATACAAACTTTAGACTTTAGCTCATCTGGTGGATCTGGTGGTACTCAGGAAGCCAAATCTTTTCTTTGGTAATACTTGGTGTGAAAAGTTTGAGACTAGAACATAGACCAAAGTGATTACAAAATCACAGAAATCCCCAGCAGCTGCAAAAGGAATTGCTCAATAATAAACTTAAGACAGACTGTAATAAGAAATGTAGGCCCATCACTTCTTTTAAAATGTAGAGATAAGGAAAAAAACAAACAAACAAACAAACAAACAAAAAACACTATAGATGTGGCTTTAGTTATAAGAGTCTGTGTCTGTGAAGTCTGTGAACCCATTTGATCAAACAACTAATATGGCCAATATTTATTTTAAAGCTGCAAAGTGTTTTTAATGAAAGAAAAACTTATGTCACTTACTGCATGTTTGTCCACAGACCACAGCTGCTAGCACTGAGAGGATGAGCAGAGGAACCATTGTGGACACGATCCGTCACCTGCACGACAACATATTATAGACTAGTTTTAGTCCAAGACATTTTAGTAGAAAACATTACAGCTATCAAAAACATGAGCGCAGTAACACCAACAAAACAAACCAAGTATGTGAAAAGTGCAGCAGAGTCCTCCCGTTAGATCACAGATCTAGAGAGAGCGCGCGTGGGAGTGATCACACGGGACAGGGACAATCTCTTTTCTTTGTGGTCACATGACACTTGTTATTCGCGATGACAAAGCTCCAAAAGTGCCCAACTGTGGCTTTAAACGGCACATGGGCACGTGATATTGTAAACAGGAAGTGAGCGTAGTCCCGTGCGAATTTCAAACAATTCCTAAATAAAATAAAACATTATTATTTTGACTGGTACTGAACATAACTATTTATGTTTGTCGTTTGTATCTTTCTATTGTGTCTAAAACGGCGTAAATGTCTGTAAAATAAGTTTAAATCCGTTGCCTTTTTTTTGATCAGAACTACATTACCCATGATGCCACCCGTCTACGTGAACTACGCACTTTCTAGAAGCTTGCGGAGTGTTCTGGCGCTGCGGGAGAGCCGAGCGGAGGCCATAAGCTCAACAGACCGCGCACATCGGCTCATTCCCCGGCCTCTCTCCTCAACACCGGCCTGCAACCGACTGGGGATCATTTTCAGCACCTTGAAACGCTTTTGTGCAGGAAAGAATCGCATTTAAAACGGGCCAAAGGGCACGGCTAGTCCCAAAACACTCCAGAAGACTGCATCGAGACGAGCGACAGCTGCACAGGTCTGGAGTTAAAGATCACTATTTATAACTTGGATAATCTTGTCACTTATTGTCTGTTCTAATCTGAATCACAACTGTCAGTGATGTTTTAACGCTTACTATCAAGGATATGAGAGGTGCACACTTTTATGGATACAAAGTTAAAATTGTGTCATTGCAATGGCTTCTCGTGGATTATTGCAGCTAATTACTGAAATACTTAACGCTCCATTGTTGCTGTGCGTTTGCAGTTTGGAGCTGGTGTTTGGAATGTGTGTGATTTGCAGATAATTCGTTACAAAAGTACAAATGTACAGCAGACACGCCCACCCTCTTCAAACTCATTTTGGACTAGAACTTCAGCAAGAGTCTCTGAAGCAGTATCTTCTCACCAAGTTGGGGTTTATCTTGTTTTTTTTTTTTTTGGTGGTTGGTGTTGATTTCACGTGCAATCTGCAAATGTTAGAGATGCACTGTGGAACTTTTCTAGTCAAAGGTTTCCACGTGTTTGTGTCCAGATAATGTTTCACACTATGGCATTAAACTTGTCTAGTATCTCCCCACCAGCAGGCCAAGTCACAGCTCAGATCTGTGTAGAGGCAAACTCGCTCACAGATAGTGCATGCTTTTCTGGGTGTTTCTGAACAATAAAAACACCTGTGATTGAATAATTGCAAGATTGAGTTTAATGCCTTACTGTGGAACATTTCTGGCAAGCTGCTCATTATTACAACAGTTGAATTGACAATGCTTTTTGAGTTGGCACAATTCTCAAGCTGCAAAGGCTGCAATTACGTAGGTATTTAATTAAATGTCTCTGTAAAGAACAAAGGATTTTTTTTTCCACACAACTTTTTTCAACTTGTATTATTTAATAGAAAAATGGGCCTGTATTTTAGACCTCTACTAACCTGTTCTGAAAACATGAGATTCTTGGTGACAAAGGGGTGGTGGTGTACACTCCAAAAGTTACATAGTGCCGCTTTTAAAAGTAAAAAGTAAAGAAACAATAGATAGTCTCTGAACTTGTATTTGTATTTTGCCCATTGAACTTGATGTACCTTTTCATTTTGGTTTGTCAAAGTGCAGTAGCCTGGTTGTTTATAAAGTCCTTGTTCTTGTCTCACTTTGTGCTGTCATGGTAAATACTAGAATACTAAAAGTAGTTGTACTTGTAGTTCAATAATAGCTGGAGCAAATCATTTTTTCCTTGTGCTAGTGGGGAACTCAATAGTTATTTCTCTATACTGCAGTGAGTGTAGATTTGAGCTGTAGACTATTGGATAAATAACATCTATGACTCATGAGCAGACTACTAAAGTGTAAATTTCTGCTATTTATTTAGTTCTATGTATTTTTCTGTGGTGTGATCTTGTCAGGAACATAGCATTCTAAAATGTGTAAGCATGCCCAGCCTGGTGTCCCTGTCACTCTGTCTGTCTTGTGCTGTGTTGCAGACTGTAGCAGGCGGCTCGAACATGCATCAGCCCACCCCTGTGGCTCAGCTGGGTCTGCTGCCCTCCATGTACCCCTTCTGTGCCCCCAGCAGCCTCCCCGAGTTCAACCTGGGAGCTCCAGTGTCATCTCCACACCTGCACAAGCCCGCACACTTCTCCAATAGGTACTGTCCACAGGGCTTTTAATAGGCTGGGTTCACCTTCTACACTTGGTCATGTCATCATTTCAGATGGAGGGCAGGGGTCGTGGGTCGTGGGTTTCACTCACATCACTTTAGAGTTGTTGTCTGCCATTTTGGGGGCATCTCTGTGCTCTGTGGACTCTGCTATTGGAAAGTTGAGATGCTACAGCAACAAATAGTGCAGCTCATTGAAGAGGAAAAAGGGAGATACTTGAAAAAGACAGAGGTTTGGGATCTGATCCTTTGCTGACTGTTTTTAACATTGACATGTACAAGCCGTCTCTACTGGGCAGACCCCAAGGCATCAGCCCTAAACACATTACCATTCTGAAGTCTGGATTTTATGTTTACTTTCCATATTTCATACATATGGAAGACATCAAATACATATATGATCCAAGAAATATTGAATTAGGTATATGAAAAAAGTTAAATAATTAAATATATTTTATTATATTTTATTCACATCCTCAGAGTATTCACACTTTGCTTTAATGACAGCACTGCAAACCCTTGGCCTTCTCTCAGTGAGCTTCCTGATGAAGTCTCCTGAAATGGTTTTCACTTCACAGCTGTGTTTTGTCAAGGACAAGAAATGTCAAAAGTGCAAAGCAATGTTAACAACGTTCAGTTTACTTAAAAAAGTGCTCACTGCAGTCTGGTGTGGATTGTTAGAATAGTTATCCTTTCTTTTGAGGTGTGTTGTTGGAACAGCAAGGCATAGCACCTTCTGTCCTTAAAATGGCAGTAATAGCAAAAGGAAGGTTCACAGTCTGTGCAAGAAATCTCCACCTGAGAATTCATAATGTCACACATAAAATAGCATGTTTCTTCAACAGATCTTTATACTGTCTGTTTGACCTGTTTTAGCCTTAGTGACCCGTGCTGGGGTGTAATGTCCTCTCCTCCCTCCTGCAGCTGGGAGACCAGGTGTCTGAGGAAACACAGACGGAGAGCCCACGATGAGTAAGTGAAAAACTATATTAGCATATGTTTATTTTGTCTTTTCTGTAAAATTGTGGCTGTTTGGTTAGTTGTTTTCTTTCTATCTTTCTGTTAAACTGCTCACAAAATGTTCAACCTTTCAATGAATTTCAACCATTTTACAGCTTTTCAAAAGAATGGAACCCATAATCATTGACAATGAAATCCTTTTAATCCTTAGAATCCAGACACCCCTAAACTTGGTTCTTGTGTGTGTTCAGAGTGTGCAGTGCCAAACGCAGACGCCTCATGGAGACAGAGGGGGCGCTCTTGGACAGCTGCGCTCATCCATCAGTGCAGTGGGTCAAGGGGGACAGCAGCTCCTCTGTGGCTCCCCCTAGTGGCCCCGCTCTGCCCTGTCCCTCTCCTCACACGGCCCCTGCCGAGCCTGCACCGGGCCCCCACAGCTCCTGCATGGAGATGGAGGCGGCTCAGAGGAGACTGCGGGAGATAGAAGACAGGTATGTACTCTGTACGGGAGCTTAACAGTCTTACTCCAGAGAGAGATGATTCTAATGACATGTAAACGGCAAAATCATGTGATTTCTCTCTGATCCTGGTCCTTCTGGATCACTCACATCAGATTTTGCAGTTTATATGCCATTGATGTCCTCTTAAATGTCCAGAAATCAGAGAATAATCTGAGATTATGGTGTTCATCTGACCAGTGTCACTGTAGGAGCACTATTGGAGCACAGACCAGACCAAAAGCAGTGATGAAAACCTGGCTGCCCCCTTATTTTTGTTAATGAGTACATTTGGTTTTCACCAAAATAGTATATTGTAAAAGCAGCACTTGAGACCACTGCTCACTTACTTTCTCCTTCTGCGGTGTAAAAATCAAGTACCTCAACTTTTACAAATGTATCCCCTGATGTATTAAGTTGTAAATGCCACTGAGCAGAGAGGGTGTGATACCAGGCTGTTTACTCTACTCAGCCCTGCTCGCCCCTGTTCACAGGAGTGTGTGTGTGTTTCAGAATCACGCTGGAGGACGACTCTGACTCAGAGCTGGAAGTGGAAGTGTGCCCCCGGAGGCCAGTGCTGGTACTATCAGACAGTCTGAAGGAGGGTCTGCAGAGAGGACTGTGTGACATCCTGCCTCCCACTGTGGCCCAGTCTGTGTATGTGCTCACACCTCACCACTCTCTACTGCAGCTAACTCACACCTGGAATAGGAACACCAATATTAGATGTATTTTTGTACTTTTGTACTTTATAAAAAGGACGAAGCATATAATAAACAAGAAAAAGTAAAACCATACCTGTAATAAATTCACAGGAGCTAAAGCCAATTTCCATCCTTAGTCCCACGTCAGCCGGACAACCCACACTGTCCATAAAACATGACAAAGGGACAAGATACAAAAACTAGTGCCTCATGCTGACATCTCACACACTATGTGCAGATGTACTAGTATATGTATTGTAGTATTTCATATGTAAGGGTCTGTGTGGCATAGACTGTGTTCAGTCACATTGGTGGAGTTGGTGTCACAGTATGACCTCCTTTATAAACCAGTATGGTTCAGATGACCAATACTCACCAACATTCAGGCAGACAGAGGAGACAGATCTTTGTGCCAATTGTTGTTTCATGTGGATAGGCCCAGTAATTATGACTGATACTGTATGAAAGGGCCAGCCTTCTGATAGTCTTTATGAAGGTGTAATTATTCTGGAATTTTCCACAGTATGGTATTATTATTAGTAGTAGTAGTAGTAGTAGTAGTAGTAGTAGTAGTAGTAGTAGTAGTAGTAGTAGTAGTAGTAGTAGTAGTAGTAGTAGTAGTAGTAGTAGTAGTAGTAGTAGTAGTAGTAGTAGTAGTAGTAGTAGTAGTAGTAGTAGTAGTGACACAGATTGGTCAAGTTTCTGAAATGTAAACTCTGAATCTTACAAACAGTTCCTTTAACCATAAAACCAGTTAATAATTTTAGATTCTAGAAAATGCTAGTCTGCCCTTAAATTTTAGACGTAGTTCTTATTGGTTTTTTATGTAAATGCAACCAGTTAAAATGTAGTTTAATTCAACACATTTGTGACTGACGTTCTGCTGTTGTTTCCAGGAGCCACTCGTGCATGGAGCTGGTGTTGTGGCGGCCCCCAGAGGACCCCCTGAGCCACAGGTTAAAGGAGTCCCTCCAGAGGCAGCGCAGACAGCAGCAGAGCGGGCCCCGGCAGCCCCCCACGCCCTGCCCCTCACCGGCCCCCCACAGAGATCCCCCCTCTCCCCTACTGTATTGCTGCCCTGCCCCCGTGCCCATGTCCAGCCAGGGGAGCCAGGTCGAGGAGGCCATGGAGATGTAACCAGAAGAAGTCACACTCACAAGGGCACTCAATCAGCTGCACTAGGCTCCAGATCTTTACTGGAGGGACTTAAAAATGTATGTGTGTGTGTGAAGACTTTCTGCACGATGGGACAACCATATTTGTGTTTGCTCACGTGGCCAGCCATACGCCCCCTTGTGTCCTGGTCCCTCTCCACACACGGTGCATTTCCTCTGTGGTGGATTCTCACAGATCAGCCATTTGCTTGCACTTTTTTCTGCGCTACAGGTTTTTGCTGTGCCTGTCATTTTGGAAGTGAATACAGTTGAAATGAAGTGAGCACAGGAAGGGCTGCACTAACGAGTATTTTTTTAATCAAGTGATTATTCTTTTGTTCAGTTGATGAGTTATTAGATTGTGAAAGGCCTACAAAATCTGACATTTCTGCTGAAGTGAAACCGCTCAAGGGCATGCTGATTGGAGTTTATTTTCAGACAAATGAGTTCATCAGAAACACAAAACACACTTGCTAGGCTTGTCACGATAATGAATTTGGAGGTTGACACACTATATTGGATAATATTGAATCTACTGAAGTATGATGATCCCAGTTCATCTTTTGTTAAAGGACCTATATTATAATATTATGACCTATATTATCTCTGTTCTTTCTGTTTTCTCACCCAAACAGACCTGGAGTTGTATTTTGTTTCATTCAGATGTTTTTTCCACCTTATAATGTCCCGAGGTAATATAGGAAGTGCTCCACTGTGTTTTTTTTTTTAAACTCCATACACTTTCACTAAACAAAAGGTAAATGTAGCTGTTAACTTGAAAACTACCACTATATACACGTAGTATGTGAGCTCCATCAATTGTTGTCCTCTTTTTGATCCTTTCTTGTTTAGAACTGCAGTGGAAATGATGTAGTCCACTTTTAGACCTGGTGTAGTCCTGGATTAGACCTGGAATAGTCCTGTTATACAATTTCAGATTGTATTGGGAAAGTCAAATCTTTTCCTTGGAGGCTCTTGATGTGAAATATTTGAGAACCACTGCTTGAGTTCGTTCCGTAATTATTCCAACATTGTCAAAAAAGAACCTCACCAGTGCAAATACTAAAGCCTTTAAAAGTTTTGTTCTAGCTCCAATTCATCACTGACCAATAAGTCCAAAATAGTACTCACTGTGACAGGCCTTACTCTCACTTTGTGTTTTTGATGTCATTCCTGCTCTGTCCTCGTCCCTTTTGTAGCACATGACATGTTTTGAAGTGTGTGTGTATAGACTAGGTAACCATTATTTGATGATTTAATTCTAATAACTGATTCACTGTGATTAATGGTTAATCTAGTCACATGTCACATATGTGTCTCTTTCATTGGTTGACTCTGCACCTTTAAAACTTTCAAACCAAGCAGGACCACACGGACAACGATGGCTTGGTTTTGCATTGCACTTTTCAAACTCTCAAAGCGCTGGGGTAGACCGTTGAAAATGTGTCTGCCAATCTGTGCCACATTCATATGCAGGCAAGCTAGGAGAAGTGTCTTGCCTAAGGACACTCTAACCACTGAGCCACAACTGCCCTATGTGTCTGTAAAACGCATGGACGCACAGACATGGAGCTGTTCATGCTCTGTTCTCTTCCTGCTGCCTGTAGTTAGCTCCTCCTGCTGTCGTAACGCTGCAATAACAAATAATTGGACAATCATTTGCCACTGAACACATCCAGTTCCAGCTTTATCTGCTCCCATCCACTGCTCCTATATGAAACGAATTGTCTGGACTGTGTTTGAACCAGCCTCATACTCCCGTAGTGCTCCTGACTGCTGGCTAGTGTGAAGGCTTCATGTGTCTGCCTTATAAACCCACCTGCTTCTGCTTGCCAAAGTTGATTGTTGAATCCTGACTTCATTTTGTATGTTGAATGTTGTTTTGTACTTTGATACATGCTGTTGTGAGATCACTGCAGCCACATAGAATAAACTGAGCTTTGTTAAAGCTGTGGACATTGGTCTATAGTGTTGTTACAATTGAATTCAAATGTATTCAGAAGTGCTGTGTAGACATCCAAGACTTACCCATGTAAATAAAGACAGTACAAATGCAACTGAGTAAGTAAATAATAAGAATATTCTGAGTATCATATAATGTACCTTTATCTTCAAATTACTACAAATTACTAACTAAAACAGCTCCTAGCTTATAGAAAGGAATCTACATAGTTGTTTCTCAAATAATATCAATTTATATTAGGTGCAATATAAAAGTGTATGGTGTAGTGTCAGGTCTACCACTTGTCTCCATGGAGATCTTGCATATATTATGGCAATTAATGTATCTCTCATTAAATTGCAGGTCTTTATATTGGTAAAATAATAATAATGATAATAAAAATCAAACAAAAATCAAAATCTCTGGAGTCTCATATAAGTGCACCTTTAACTTAATGCTGGGGTAAGGAGGAAGTATGTATTTAAATCTTGTTCCTGGCTCTCATTAACACTGGCACATGACTAACCACCTCTCATCTCAGAGAGGCATGTAGTGACTTCCATGGCTCTTAAAGGTTGCAAAGTATAACATATTTTTTAATTAGAAGAAGACAGTGTGTAAGCAGCCTGATGTTGTCGCAAGGCTCTGCTCTTTATGGAGGAAGATACATTCTATTCAATTTCTGTGACAAAAAGATGGAAAAAAGAAACAAGTCCTCTGACTTCTGTGTTAGAAAACTGCTGTGCCCAATGGGAGCTGACGTCACCGTAAGCGTCATCACAACAGAGTGCTGCCAGCTCCTCCTATGGATTTTTTTTCCATTTGTACCAAAATGACTACCTAAGGCTGCCAAATCCTACATGTATCACTGATATGCCCAGCAGTGGGCGTGTACCAGTGGCAGTGAAAAGGGGGGTTGGTCGGCAAAATAGCATGTATAGTATAATAATAATATTCAGAAATAAATTAAAGATTACTCAGAGGGTCAATGAGAAGAAGTTACAATGACATGGTAAAAAGCTTTGAAAAGTCCCTTTGGCAGAATAGGTGTGTAAGTCTCGGTGTTCACTCCCTGTGTGACCTCAGGAGTGCCACGGATGCCCCTCTGGTCACATCAGGACAACAGTGTGAGGAGAACAGGATTCCAGTGAGTCGTAAACGCTCCATAAATGTTCCATAAGCAGGAGTTCTGGTGCAGGGCTTGAGTCACTGTCACCGTGACCTGATCTTTATGACTGTAGATCATCTACTGTGAGATCTTTTAGCTTCAATAACTCACATTTATGGTTCTGTTTAATGTCCTACTGCCCTCTGCACGGCCATAACTCTGCAACGTGCTGATCAGGATCAAATCTGAACTTTTAAGCTCCTATATCATTCTAAATTGACCATGTTAGAATGCTGTTACTTCATCAAAAACGTACCTGTTTTTGTGCATGTTTCGTTTCATTCACACATGTTTGAGTAACCCTTTATTATTAATCTGTCTACATTTCAAAGCTCAATGTCATGAAGCAGTAGTTTTTAAGTTAACAGCTCTTTTTGAAAGTGTATGGAGTTTAAAAACACAGTGGAGCACTTCCCGTATTATCATCATCATAAGGTGGAACAGTGTTTTCAGTTTCAGAAAAGAACCTAAACAAAGCCTAAATATGCAGGATTTGTGTGTTAAACATGTTTGAATGAAACAAAAACACAACTCCAGGTGTGTTTGTGATTTTGTGATGAGGAAACAACATTTCAGCAACATTTCAGAAAACAGCGCAATATAGGTCTTTTACAGAACACTAAATGCACATGTATAGATCTGAGGAGAGACAGACTAAACATGAACATAAACATTACTCTAACATGTGAGAGTAGCCTGTTCAAACTGACCTCTCGATGACCCGCTTCCAGGGCATCTGGGCCTTTCAGCACCTTGAGTGCCACATCTCAGAGCAAGACGTCTCCGTACACCCCCGAGCCCAGCAGGTTCTGCAGCTGGTACACGGAGGAGGCCCACTGGATCAGATCTCCAGGCCTGAGAGCTGGAGAACACTGCATGGTCTGAGGAGCAACCCAAACTCCCAGGGCTCAGAGTGGACTGCATCATCTTAAGAGAAGTCAGGACCTCCACAAGTACAAGTACTACAATGAGCAGGAGTATAAGTACAGGTACAGGTGGTCCAAAGAACCAGAGCTGTGTACAAGTACAAATACAGAAATGGGTAGCAGTCCAACTAACAGGAGTACAAGTACAAGCACAGGTAGAAAACCAGCCTGAGCTGTGTACAAGTACAAGTATCCTAAGGGCAGGAGTACAGCTACGGCTATTCCAAAGCACAGGAGTACAGTGTAGTACTCTCCCACACACATGCTCTAGTGTCTCTAAAAGGTGAAACTAAACACGAAATCAACTTTTTTTCCTACTTAACTAAGTGCATGGTGTTTTACCGAGTGTATACTGCCTCCAGTGGCCATTGCAATTTCTGCAAGTACTGTGACATGTTACCAATTACCGTATTTTCCGGACTATTGAGCGCACCTGAATATAAGCCGCAGGTGTCCACGTCTTCAAGAAGTTTTCAAGTTCGGAGCATCTGCTTGTATTGCCTCTAAAGCTTTTGTCGTCTTTTTGCATTGAGTCAGTTCGTCACGCGCGAGAGTCGCTCTGGCGCTCTACTGCGCATGTCTCGAGCAGAAAGAGCCGCTGTCCTGTCTGGGATCATGTCAGTGTCTTGTATCATGTCAGTGTCTTGTATCATGTCAGTGTCTTGTATCATGTCAGTGTCTTGTATCATGTCAGTGTCTTGTAGGATTTCAACAGGATTTCAGGCTCTCCGGGGGTCGGGGTTAGTTGTACCGATCATGTATGAGTGGATGTCCAGCTACTGAAGTTTGAGACGTTTCGTCTCGTCATTTACGCCTCACCTGCATTTAACACATGCGGGTCATTAAGACGTATCCCACTCACTAATGTTCATTTAGCAGCAGAACTTATTTTATCACGCAGCGATAAACTGTTTTAGTGCTGACAACAGCGCTAGCGAGTGTTCTAACTAACTCTAACCCATGTTCACCGCACAGACAGCGGCGCTTTCTGCACTCAAGCTGCGCGCGCATCCGCTGTGTTCATAGACGAATCCGTCCATATATGAGCCGCATCGTTGTATAAGCCGCAGGGTTCAAAGTGTGAGAAAAAAGTAGCAGCTTATAGTCCGGAAAATACGGTACTTTTTTATTTCAGTTATATGAGGTATTAACTGCTAACACATAACATATTTAGATCACCATGTTACCTTTAATTGTTTTGAAAATACTATATTCGGTGAACATACTGTTGTTTTATAAGTTTCACTTTAATTTTTGATGCTCTGGGTCCCCCTCCTATTGCTCACTGTACTAAGTCACTCCCCTTGCAGAACACTATCACAACACAGTCAGCGTGAATCCCCCTAATGAAACTACTGCACTTTGCAACAGGTTTGTCAAGTTGCTGTGTCCAATTATGTATCAAGTTTTTGTATATTTATGGAATTGTTGAGTGGAAGCATGGGTGACGTAGGCTTGTTGCACAAAATCTTACAGCGAACCGTAAGGAGGGCCCAGGAGAGATCGCTAAATTACTCATACATGCATGGAAAACATCTAAAACATTTTTAGATGTGTTTTTTGGTGAGGATGAACGAGGTTATAACGTGGGAGAAAGCTAAAAAAAAAAACAAAAACAAAACAAAACACAATTTTGCATAGTCTTAGACGATTTCTAAGCTGAAAACTGCAAATATACCTGGTTTGCACTAAAATTGCCCAAAAGGACTAGGAACAGTAGACAACACTATTAAAACACCATATACACAGTTAAGTAGCAATAAAAAGGAAGTTGATTGAGTGTTTAGTTCACTTTAATTGCACTGGTGCTTGTCTCTGGGTGTCTCCTCTGTACAGCAGTGCAGAGGTGCAGTGTGGTCTCTGAGGCTGTGGGTGGCGCTGTAGTTCTGGTTGTCCGTGCACAGCTGTTTGACCCTGGTCTGGAGGTGGAGCAGGAGCTTGAGAGATGCTGTGTCTGAGGAGCAGTCCAGCACAGAGCAGACAGAAGACAGGGGACAGGCCTGAAGAGAGACATCATTCTAATATCAATATGAGGACTTTATCCGGAGTTGTGTCTCACATTTACAGTGGGACAGAAGACAGTGGATGGGCCTGAGGCGAGGACACCATTTGGAATGTCAGTGTAGAATGTCTGATCTGGTCTGATCTCAAAAGAGAAACATGATTTGGCCAATTAGTACTGGGTGTGAGACCGCTGGGGATACCAGGAGTCATAGTGGTGCGGCGCCTTTAACACTCCATCTGTGTCCTTGAGCAAAACATCCACTTTGCCTCCAGTGCCCATACACGCAGGTGTGTGGATGGGAGAGTGTTTGTGAGAGTTTCGGGATATAAGATGGAACTGTCCTTGTCAGATGTGAAGTCAACCTTTCCAAAATACTGGTTGTATTTCTAACAAATTATAATGTTTATTCCAGATATTTATGTATTTATTTGGCCTTGATGAATGAAGTGTGCTGATGATTGTGGGACCAGTTGAAAACCTTGAATTTCCTTCAGAACTAATAAAATTAATCTCTGATTTGTTTTGATTCTCAACCCAAATGAGCGCCTCACATCAGGTTGCCAGAGTCTGCAACTAAAACCTGGAAAACTAAAACCTGTTTAGAATAAAACCAAAAGGGCTCTCTATGATCTGAGGTGTACTGGACTGATAATGGTATTCCAGCTTCAACAGTGATTGTAATGCTGTTTTTACACCAGTACGAGTCTTCCCTTTAAATAAACTGCATGACATGTATGAAACACTAGTGTAAGTAAACAGAGGAAATCTAAGCACAGTGACATGCAGCTGTACCTTTTCCTCTGAACTCTGCTCTTCTTTGGGTATCACTGGACCCTTCAGCTGGTCAGGGGCCTTTAACACATGTCTGAGAAAGAAACAGTGGATGTTAGTGTTATTAAGCTGTGACTCCTCAGAGCTGTTCACTCTTATGCCTGAATACTGAGTTATTAGGCTCTCTCTAAAGCAGGCACACGTTAGTATCCACTAGTTACTGTGCTAATTAGAGACAGTTTACCTGCTCCTCAGCACTTTGGCTTTGCACCTGTAGGACAGCAGAAAGTAGAGCCACACTTCAACATAGACTGTATATGGACACCATGCAACACTGGACTATACACCTTTAAGTATGAGATTTAAGCATACTTGATTTTTCTTGTTCTTATGGTTAAATTGTGACATTGTGACAGTCATTGTCAGCTGAAAAACCTTGACATGTCTAGCTCAAGGTGAATAACATACTTGATTAAATGAAATGTCTCCTCATAAAAACAGTAGATCAGATGCCCTCTCATGCCTGCTGTGTGATACACCCGTACCTCTCCAGCTCAGCGTTTAGCTCCTCCTCAAACTTGCAGGCCATCCTGTGGGCAGTGTGCTCCTTCCACTGGACCATGCTCCTCTGGACCTGCTTCAACTCAGAATCCTTGGCCCTGAGCTGGCTCCTCAGACAGGCTAAGACCTCCTGTGAGGGCCCCTCCCTCTGCAGACTGCTCAGCTCCTCAACGTGCTCCTGTCAAACACACATCTGTCAGCATGCTTTATTCATTTGGCTTATAGCCACAGCAGACTTGGGGAAGATTAACGGGAGTGAGGCCAATTAAGAGGGCCTTATTTGAAGTCGTAGAGGGCCAAACCAACACGATATTTGGTGTAAATATGCAACAATAATTATGATCAGCAGTAGCACAGTTTGAGAAGGCCTGCTTTAGGTCAGTCCCTGTGGTCAGCAGTGGGAGAACCTGAATGAGGCGTTCCTTCAGGGCATCCAGCACGTGGTCCCACTCCCTCCTCAGCTGCTGTCTCTGGACACTCAGCTCTCGCTCCTGGACACATGGTCATTAGATGGTCATCTCCATCTGCAGAGGACTTCCTAAAATACAGTAGATATATATATATATATATATATGACAGTACCTTTTCTGAATGCATCTTCTCAGTTGAGCTCTTGAGTGAAAGTAGCTCCTCTTGTATCTTCTTAATGAAGCTTTGGACCTGCTCTCGCACTGACCTCAGCACGGACAGCGCCTCCTCCACCGTGGGACTGGGCATAAGACACATGTTATGAACATGAACATGAGACTTGAAATATTACAACATAGTTTTGGTACATTTTGTAAGTAATAAATCTGTTCTGCTGAACGTGAACCCAACAAAGAGTAAAGAGGGTACAAAATGTAAGAATGCTCATTGAAAAATACATTTGATGTTTATAATGATTCATATTAGTTTTATTTTTTCACAACTGTGTAATTCTAAAAACATTAGTTGATTTTTGAGGTAGCAAATGTAACATTAGGTGTAAGTGTCACATACTATACAACTGGGTCAGCAGAACATTTTTAAATTACATTTTGGTGTCTAATTTTTGAAATCCTGCGGCTAAAGTATGAGTGAAAGGATCTACAGGCATATGGAGCAAACCTAAATCATGGGTTAGTACTTTCCAACAGTAATCCACACTCTAGTAATACCTTACAGAAAATCTAATACTTGTTTAAAAGAATGAAAGATAATTTGAGTAGTGGTTCACTAACAGCACTAGTGCACTAGTGTGAGGGGGAGACCTGGGGTTGTGCTGGAATCCTGTTTTGCTGCTGTTGTTTTGGAGCAGCCCCTGCAGCTGGCTGACCTCAGTGAGGAGCTCCAGGGCCCAGTGCGAGGCTCGGAGCTGCCCCTCTGCGGTGCACTGAGTGTGGGCTTTCTCCCTCTCCTCCAGGCTCCTCCTCAGTCTGCTCAGCTCTGCTTCAGCCTGTTTGAGCTGCACTGCTGCCCTCTGCTGCTCCTGCACACACAGCACCACTCTTCACAACAGGAAAGACTAAACACACTGATACATGGTGAAAGGTACTAGATGATCAGTGATAGTGTATACATTTTGTACCTTGATACCACAGATGAATATGTTTATGTATTTGACTCATCCTCCAGTGCCACAGAATCAACCTGTCAGGAGCTGTGTTCGGGTGCAGTGCAACACCTGGGTACCCAGTTTAGATTATAGTTACATTATAGTTAAAGGTCCTGCACCCAATATGTATGTGAGAGAAAATGTCTTGCTCCAGTAAAGCAAATATAAGCAGCTCTTGAGGGCAAAATATGTCTGCTGCATGCTGCCTAACTAGAAAGCATTTCACTGTGCAATAATTAGGATGTTGTTGTTAGCTTTAGATTCACAACAAAGTGATAAGATTTGTGAAAAGTGCTTAAAAACTCATCAAGGTGATTAATTAGAATGTGTGGAATGCATAAGGCAAGTGAGAAAAACATTTAAAATGCAATAGTTCTGTTTTTCACATTCTTGAGACAGTAAAAATTAGGGCCTTTAAGTCAGGAGTACCTGCTGGAAGCCTATTGTGCACATTTTAGGTTGATGAGCAAAATCAGGGTACTCAGACACATATAGAACATGCAAACTCCACAAAGATAGGCCCCACATAGCCCGATCAAACCAGTGTCTTTGTCTCTGAAGCAACATAAGCATTCTTAAACTGTGGGCTGGTCGGGTGAGATGTCCTTACTACGTGCATCTCCCTCAGTTTGCTGTGCAGAGTCCGGGCCTTGTTCTTCTCCTGTTGGATCTTGGAGGTCAGATGTTTCTCTGTGTCTCTGTGCTGCTGCTCCAGTCTGCTCTGAGCTCTCACTGCCTCCTCTCTCTCTGCCTCCCTCCTGCTGTGCTCCTCCTCCACTGCAGTCTGCACCTGGCACAACACAAAACACTCTCACTAGTTCACTACCAGTCAGAAGTTTAGACACACAATTAAATGTTTTTTCTTCATTTTTATAACATTTCATTACATTATAGATTTTCAATGATGGTATCAAAACTATAAATAAACACAAATACAGTAAACAAAAAAGTGTGTAATAACATAACAATATATTCTTTTCTTCATATATTTGATGTCTTCAGTATGTATCTATAATGTAGAAAAGTAGTCACATAAAAAAACACTGAATGAGAAGATGCGTCCAAACTCTCTCTGCTGTACCTTTTTCAAAACCTCCACCTCCAATTCTTCTTTACATTTCTTTGCCTCTTCCTCTTTGAGCTGTCAAAGTAAAATGACACATCAGGAAATGTTAGGTTAGGTTCTACCAAATTGTCTTAATATTTCCTGGAACACATAACTGTATGAATGATTTCACTTTCCTCCAGAAAACTCTACTGTCACTGAGAAAATAAATGTAGACATTCAGAACTCAGGTAATTCTCACTGATGGTGTGAGATCACAAAGGAGAACAATGCGTACTGAGATATGGTTATCACTGCAGGATACAGGGGAGTGGTTCTCAAACTGTGGTACATTTTTGTCTTTCTTTAGGTAAGTCCTTGTTAAGAACTAGCTTAGCAATTGTGTAGTCCTATTTTTTTCCTGGGTTGGCCTTGGTTTAGACCTCGAATAGTTCTGTTTTAGATCTGATAAAAAAGTTTGAGAGCCACTGGGTGTGTCTCACCTTGTGGATCTCTCTTTGATGCCTCAGCTCCAGGTCTTTCTTGTGCTGCTGCAGAGTTGTTTGCTGCCACAGAAAACACCATGAGTGAGTAGTATAATATGCATTAGACGTGTGAGGAAATGGCTGCCTCCCCCTGTACCAGTGTTGTACCAGTGTGGAGTGTGCGTGTTCGCGGGCCTCTCTCAGGGCAGTGTAGTGCTGGGTCTTGAGCTGCTGTAGCTGGCTCTGGCTCTGCTCTCTGTGGCTCTGCTCCTCCCTGTGGAGCTTGTGGAGCTCTTGCAGCTGTAGTTCCTTCTCACACAGAATCTTCTCTAGAGTCGCCACTGTGAGCTGACTGCCCTCCAATGCCCCCTGCAGCTCACATACCTGGGACTCTAAAGCCTAAAGAACACAGTGGAGCGTTCAGTTGTGCTGCCTTTGCCTATGTCCTAGTGTTGTGCCTCTAACTTTGACAGAAGCACATTTACACCAGAATGAAATGTATAACTGACGTGGAGCGTGTGGCTGCTCTGCCTGTGCTGCTCCTCTAGACTGTCACACTTGTCCCTCAGGGCGCTCTCTGCATCTGTGGCCTTCTGCAGCTCCTCATGAGCCTCATCCAGCCTCTGCACAGCACACACACACATACACACACTCACTAAAAACTGGCGACAGCAACTTCATTTCACACACTACTGGGATTAGCAAAATAGACTTTTGTATGGTTTATTTTAAAACAGCTTTTATAACAGTTTTTATCATGTTTTTCTTGGAGCAGTTTCTCTTTTGTAATTGCTGTGTGGTTTAGAAGTCTCTTTAATATAACTAATATAATATAAACAGACTTGGTTGTCTGGTCAAAGTGAGCAGTGAGAGGACACAGAGAGGTCAGGCTCAGCTGCTGGTAGCATGTAATGGATTTTGACATATTGCACTGGAAACACCTAATGTGCCTGTGTGGACAAATCAAAAGTATGTAAAGACATTTGTACGTATAGAGGAAAGAAAAGAAAAAGTGATGGTGAGTTCTCATACTTCCTGCAGGGCCTCCAGTCTCTCTCTGGCTCGCCGCTGCTCTGTGAACAGGTCAAACTTGGCTGAGGTCAGCTGTCTTTGCAGCTCATCCCTCTCCAGCACAGACATGACCACCACGTCACACTGTGAGAGAGGAGAGTTCACAACATGTTTCACAAACGAAACTAAACTATTAAACCAGGGTTTTCTCATATCTGAACTTTAAAACTTATGTTGATTACGTCACGGGGACCTGACGCACACACACTGTCTCACCTTCTTGTCACTGAGGTCCAGGGCTCTGTATGCAGTGTGGTGAGCAGACTCCCTTTGCCTCTGCACCATTTGTAAATCATGCCTGCAGTAAACACAAGTATGAGTAGATTTCTGTTGCTAACACTTCATATATTTCAGAACATTTTGTCCACACCTAACGGACTCCTTCTCAGCTTTGGTCTGCTGCAGACTACACTCCACAGACTTTCTCTCCTGCTCCAGTCGTACAGTGTCTGCTCTCAGCTGGGCTATCTCCCTCAGAGCTTCCTGCAACAATACATTATATTTTACATACTGATATTATAATATTATTAGACCTTATAATGACTCAGGTCGACACATTATCAAAATGACAAATTCTGCTGTAGGAGTCTGCTTCTAATGTCACAGAAACTTCATCTATTTGACTGTTAATCAAACAGGTTAACTTTTGACCAATGTTAATTTTTGACTAGTTCACATTCATTTAGTAATTCACTCATAAATACGCATATTCACTACATATTTTGCAATGTACAATTCAACAAGATTCTCACCTGTTTTTTCTGTTGTAGTTCAGTGAGGGAATGCTCTACTTCACTCAGCTGAGACCTTTTGGCATTCAGAAGCGTGTCCTCTTCCTGACATTTCTAATATCAAACACAAACAAGTCAGTTCTACATGAGCTGTACAGAGGTCTGCAAAACACTAGTGTGAAAGCAGATGGAGGAGTGGCTCTGACGTTTTGGAGGCTGCAGAGTCGCTCTCTCAGGGCTGGACATCCTGACAGGATCCCCGGGGAACTCCTCTTGGACTCCTCCTCCAAATCCTTCTCTTCATCAACAAGGGGTCTAG
This sequence comes from Taenioides sp. WSHXM2023, assembly GCA_029959045.1. Lineage (NCBI taxonomy): Eukaryota > Metazoa > Chordata > Actinopteri > Gobiiformes > Gobiidae > Taenioides > Taenioides sp. WSHXM2023. Next base: position 2,256,659 of record CM057089.1, on the reverse strand, counting down.
TAAAATAAGTACTTAATAAACCTAATATGCCACGAGATACTAGATCAGAGTTTACATTTCAGTAATTTACAGCAAAACTAAGATCATACTTTGTGCTGCTACTGTGCTACAGACAATATTTGTATTGAATTCCTAAGTCACATTTCTACCATTGGAGACAATAAAAATAACTTCTTCTGATCTCCCATACAAATGAGATTATGTAGCTAAAATGTGCCTTTGTATCATATGAACAGATTTATAGTAACTTGACTGTAAGTCACAGCAGCTCAGTTTAGTTTGTCTGTTAGTCCAATGAATCCATTTCAGTTGAAGGAGCCTTACCTGGTGGACTCCTCTCTGAGATGTGGAGTTGTATGTTGGTTTTCTGTATTTTCAAAACATGCCAGACATGATCAGTGAATTCTCCATCAAGGACTTTAGTCTAGATGAGTGAAATAAATATAGTACCTGTGTGAGTCAGAAGCTCAGTGTCCTGCAGAGTGTCTGTGTCGTCACCTTGGTGACCTTTCCAAAGTTCATCCAGATTTCGGACTGATTCCATGAAAGAACGCCACCCTGTGTAGAAAGGTCAGGATATATGAACACACTCTGTAATATCCCTATGGGCGCTGATGTGAAGGGGTCTGACCAGGCTGTTTGTGGATGTGCTGACGGAGCCTCTCGGTGCACACCGAGTCCAGGTCACTGTCGATGGACACAGAGTCAAAGCTCAGCACAGGAACACCTATGAGAAGACAACACAGGGTTACCACTCCTATGACAGAAAAACATGGGCTTCACACATGTACTGGAGGTGTGGATCAGAGGGAGGAAGTGGGGACATACCAGCCACACACTTTGGCTTAGGAGTGCTGGTGCTTATCTGAGGACGCTTCACGTGTGGAGGTAGAGTCTTCAGGGCATCTAGAGTATAAAAGGAAACAGCAATACACTTAGTGAGATTCCAACAACTATGGAAGCTAGAGAAATAAAAATCTATAACAGTTATGTGTATTTTTTATGCATTTTCACAAAATCCTGTTACTAAATGGTTGTGTTCAATAACTTCATTGATGTTTTTGCATTATTTAGAATGCATAGTTCAGCAGTAACAGAGTGGACATGTTCTCCCAGGCTTCCTCACTAAAACAGGTCAATAGAGTTTCAGTTTCCTTTCACATGAACCCATTAAACTCTCCTTTATGTATCGCAAAATAAAAAAAGCATATTGGTTGTTTGTATGCATATCTGTCACATTAATATATAAGGTTAAGTTGCACTTTGTTTACTCCCCCGTTTTGTCCCGAACAAACTAAAATAAAAATACAGTGTAATTAAATACTCATTATTATTTTCCAAAGTCACAGGGAGCCACGACAGAACGATGAAAGAGCCACATGCGGCTCTGGAGCCGCGGGTTGCGGGCCGCGGGTTAATATTCGAATATATTCGAATATTAATATTAATAAACAAACGAACTTCGAATATGATTTTTGGGCAAAAGTCAAAGCCCTACTGTGAGGTGAGCTTGCTAACGACCATGTTACTAAATAGATAAAACTACTTACTGTGACCATCCTCAGTGTGAGTTCTTGGAGATCTGCACCTGAGTCCAGCTCCTGTCTTCTGTGTGCCTGCAAGATTTGCTTTAGACAGATCTTTGGTGCCCCCTGTGAATGTGCCGTGACGCTTGTGTGTGACTGACTCATGGACCATCTCCTGGCTGAAGCGGCGGGCGAAGTCCTCTGTACAGATGCTGTCAGATAGAGGCTGGAGTGTCCCTGTGTCCCCATCCTCACACGAGTCTCCCAGGAGGCGGTGTAGCCTCCACAGCGCCTCCTCTTGGTGGGACTCCTGCGCTGCCCTGTCCCTGTCTCTGTTCCTCACACACGCCACTCTGTCCCCAGGATCATCTTTAAAGCCTGTACTGCTCTCTAGTGGCAGAAAAAAGCAAATGAACAGTAGCACAAGTCATGTTGGTGTGTCTGGTGAGGAAAAATTACACTTGTCAGCATTTTGATGTTTACAGTACATAGGGAAGTTTGGTTTTATGTATGCATGTTTAAGTAATCCTGGAAGCTACCGCGGGTGTTTGATTCTGCACTAAACACTGAACACAAAACTTTAACACAATATAAGTATTTATTAGTTATCATATTGTTAGCTAAATCCACAATAGTAATCTGACATTTCTGATACTGGCGTTCAAAAGGAAAGTGTGTCAGATAAAGTCATGTGAATTGATTTAAGTTGTCTTGATTCTTTGCTCTAGCTGTTGGCCTGTTACCTGACATGTGGTCCGCTGAGCTCTGGAGGTCCTGACAGGACAGAGGGGTGTCTGTCTGAGTGCTGCCCAGACCTGTGTCCTTACTCACAGACTGGCTCCATCCACTGGTCACTATGAGTAACAGACCTATTTATGATCAGCTGTAGAGTGCTGGATACAGTCTGAACACTTACAGCATGGATTACCTGTCTCCTTGCAGACATTTTCTCTGAACCTGCTGGATCTCTTGTGGGAGTGGATCTGCTGTCACAATATAACCATAAGTATGAGATACTCCTTGCCACATTTTAAGATTTTTTTATTGTAAATTTATAGTATCTCTAAGGATTTTAATTGGTTTTCAAAGATTACATGTCATCTTTATTCTCTAGAACAGAACCGTGTCTGACCTGCAGCTGGTCCAGTTGTTTGTCCATGGCGTCGAGGAGGAGGTCACAGTGGTCTGATCTGAGAATATCCCGGTCCAGACCAAAGCTGCAGCTCAAGTCTGCAGGTATAATAAAGAATACATTTTAAAGACATAACACATAGGAGATTCATGTTAATGTTAAAGTTAGAGTCAGACTGATTTAACTAAAAAAAAAATTAACATCATTATATTTACAAAGTTACCATGTTTCTTGCTGATGTTTATTATTTAACTTCCTGGTTGACATGGGCAGCAGATATGACATACAAAGAGGTAATGCCATGACTGTTACCCAGCAACCATATTGTAAACAAGGACAAAACCTCTATATTGCTGTTTTAGAACTCACCACTACTACCTGTATTTATGTACTTTTCTTCTCAACTTTTTTTTCCCACAAACTGCTGCTTAACTGTTGTAAAACGATCATAAATATTTACCACAAGTACTGTCCCACCAAATAGTAATAAGAAAATCTGACAATACTCACCAGAGAAGACAAGTGCCTGTGTCCCACCAGTGGAATCTACCTCTGCCTCAGACATGTCCCAAAGCTGCAGACAAGTGCAAGGGGACCATAAAACTCACTCGACAGGACTGGTTAGTGAGGACTGGCTGAGCACATTTTGTGAGTCAGGGGGTTTATGTACCGAGTTGTCCCGGAGACCACTACAATTTAGCCCCTTAGCAAAACAAGCAAACATCTTTTCACCAGAGGAACTGTAAATCCTTAGCGTTGACTGTGCCTTTTGAAAAGCTAAGTAGTAAAAGTTAGCACATGTTCCACTTCATTCTGGATCTTGATGGGTCTGGGGGACTTGCATGACTGTTAGAGCATAGCATAAACCTAGTGCTTTTCGTAAATTTTGTATTGAATAGCCTAGGCAGAGGTCAAAACATTAAACAATGCGCAAAATGTACCCAGACCGTTCCAGTTTTGAGCCCTGTGTCCCCTGTCCCAGCAGATTTATCCAAAACCAGTGATTTGTCCCAGTTTTATACAAGAAATGTCCCTATTTTTAACCAATAAAATTTTTAACCAAGAAAATGTGACTATACTGACTCACATTAGTACATAACAGTTCTCCTTAATTACGTACTCGTTTCACAATTTTATTATTATCAACTGCCCCAAACCAGGGATGTCCAAGTTTTTTAGTTTTTTTATTTTGAAAATCTTGTCACCCTACTCAAGTGTAGGGTGTACTGTTACTTCAATAAAAATATTACTCAAACATGAATAAAAGTATGCTGCTAGAAAAGTGCTCTGAAAAGTACAATTTCTTTAAAAAGTGACTGAAGTAAATGTAATGTAAATGTGATGAGTAAATATAACTGATTTCTGCCATATCTGAGAAGGCACCATAGACTTCTACTCTACAGTCTATGATAGGCACTAGCAAATAGTTGGGTTAACCTGGTTCAAAGTGGATAAAAGTATCAAAGAGCTAATATTATTGACATTATTAGCCAAAAGCTTATTGCTAGTTAGCTTTTGTGTAGCCTAATTCTAAATTCGATGTCAAACGCTTTTGTCTATTGATTTTGAACATGCCCGTGAACAGTGAACTTTTACACCACACAGACAAAAGTAAAGCTGAGTGGGTTAATGGTGTCCTCGTTGTTGTATGACTGCACTTACTGTTCTGTTCTGTTCTGTTCGGGCTTTCACGGGACACGCGCTGGTTCAGCTCGCTTCTCGTCAGCAAACACGGATTGGAGCTGGTTGCCATGGGAGACGCTCAAACAGCCCGCGTGGACAGAGGCGCGAGCGGCAGAGGGCGCTCGAGGACAGTGCAAAGGCGCGCGTGTTACTGACTGTTGCCATGGAGCTATTAAAATGTTTGTAGTTTATTAAAATAGAAATGAACTCATACATAGTCAATTCTACGGAGAATGAAACTATTGAACACTTATTTTATATTTGTGCTTTTTCCTATGTATTTTGGGTTACTGGACACAACCAGAGATGCTTGAAAATATGAAATGTTTTTTTTTACATTTATAATTATACTTGGGAAATATGCTATACATTCGTGTACATTCATTCACCAAACCTGCCTTTGCTGCCTTTTGAAATGATTTTGTTGAATATTTTAAGGCACTGAAATTGGTCTCCAACAAGAATAGAAAACGTTTTAGAATGTATGATAACATGAAAAGATTCTTGCTAAATGAGTTGCCAGAAAGGATTATATTGAATGTGATCTTCTGTAGGCCTATGTGCCCTGACTGTTATTGTAAGAGTAAAAAGCATGTGGGGTTATCGAAATGTGCACTTAAAGTTAATCTTAAACTAATATTTCATTTCATTCAAGAAAATAACCAATATATACACACAGAAATAGCATAACAAATCAATAGGGCTAGTTAAATGGCATTTTGCATACATGGATGATGGATGATATATCCGATGATATATCCGTTACTATGACGACCCTACACTTCTAGGGGTCGTCATAGTGTAGGGTTTGGCTTGGACAGCTGCATGTTTTCTCCACAGCTCCAGCAGTTTTCACTCAAACTCATCCAGAGTCTGAGTGAAGCAGCTTTGACCTGATCTACAAAATGATACACTGCTTTTGGCAAGAATTCTGCAAACATTTGGCTCACTTTTGTGGACACTAGAGCTGGTGCAGAAACGTGTATTTTTGTAAAAAGAGAATTAATTAAAACTCAGTTCACTCAAGTGGTTATATGTGTATATTGATTCAATGGGCTTTTCTACAGATTTAAGTAGTAAATATGTATTATCTTTTATTTTTCACATATTTCCATGTGTTACTATGACTTATTTAAGGAAAATCCAAGTTTCAAATAGTGAATGACTCAGTTCCTTCCCTACATGTGTACAGGACTAAACATGGATGCAACAGACTGCCTTATTCTACATTGACTTGGTTTAGTCCTGTTCTAGTCCTGGTTTAGTCCTGATCAACCATGTCCCTGAACAGGGTTACAGATGCTTTATACCAGGCTGTAGGACTAGTGTTAAAAATCACCACAGAAAACCACAAAGTTACGCTCAAAGCATCAAACACGCCAGCATGTGGATGTACAGTGCAACACCAAAGGTGCAGGAGCCCAACCAATAAGACCAGAACTAACCCCAGTGTAACGGGAATACACTCAAGAGCATGAACACAGAGTGAATGAATGAACACAGAGTTGAATCATGCGCTTTTAGTGCCTTGAAGGTGGAAAAGTGCTATATAACATGACCGCTTACATTTACCAATAAGACTGACTCAGGCTCAGGAGTTGGAGTTAGGAGTTAGGCTGTTACATAAGGATCATTCTTAATACACCATTAGTTCATCATGAATGAAGTCTGTGTTCATTTTCAGGCGTAGTGTAGTTATTTGTTATAAAGTAGTCATTTTCTTATTGTTAATTCATTTAGTAAGCAAGTACCAACTGCAATAAGTTGCATTTGTAATCCTGAAGCAACATTTCACATGTACACAACAGTCAAACAGTCCAATCTAGTGACGTTTGTACTGATACTGAGAAATGTGTGTGAGCCTTTTTCACAGGCTGCTCCAGGCCCTGATGGAGCACAAAGTCCCCGCTCTCACATTGTCCAGTGGTTCGGCTGCTTTGACTTCAGGGGCTACTATGTGCACCAGTTTGAGCTTCTGGACATGTGTCTGGTCAGACGATATCATTAAGAATGGCATGCTCCAACTCAAAAAGATATCACCAATCGTGCCCCAGGTCAGACTTTTCACACATTCAAAAAGACAAAAATTTATCCATTTATAATAGTAAAAAAAAAACACTGCTGCTCCTATACAGCGCTCCCTCACGTGCAGATGGCCAGCACTCGCTCCTTCTTTAGTAACTGTGTTTAGCGCTAATAGTGGTCCATAGTGTGAGCAGTCTACAGGATCCTTGCCTTTTTTCAATAATAATGACATTATTCTTGTGAATAAGTGTTTTTAAAGGTGCCATTGGTATTTGTGTATTTGTGGACGTGCTGGCTCCTCCATGAGAACGGAGGACAGGATGGAGTGCTCCTGAGCAATGGCTGGCAGTTGTTTGAGGAACTGGAAGAAGGGACAAGGGTTCAAATGTGCGCTTGACTGTCTCCAAATGAACACTTTGTGGATTTAAGACACATCCATGGGAATGGTTTAAGGAGTCATAGACATTTGTTTTGCTTGGTCCCACTGCTGTTGCTTTACATCAGGTGGATGGACAGATACCAAAAGATCTCCATCGGTGTGCACTATAAAACATAGATGTTACATTAGTTCCAGTTCCTGGTGAATTGACGATTGTCTGTTGGCTCACACCTGTCATTGTGTCCTTAGGCAAGGCACTTCATCCACATTGCCTAGTATGAAAGTGGTGTGTGCATGAGTGATGGCGGTGGTCGGAGGCAGCCTCGCTTCTGTCAGTCTGCCCCAGGGCAGCTGTGGCTACAATAGTCGAGTGTGGAGTGAATGAAGAATGATCTGTAAAGTGTCTTTGAGTGTCCAGAAAAGCTATATAAAACGTATGCATTATTATTATTATTATTATTATTATTATTATTATTATTATTATTATTATTATTATTAATGTCTCCAGTCATAAAGCTGGTCCAATTACGTGACTAGATTTCCGGATCAGTTTGTCAATCCGCCCAATGTCTCTTTTACTGGTGCCGCTCCCCCAGCAGACCACAGCAAAGTACAATGCGCTGGCCACCACAGACTGGTAGAAGATCTCCAGTAACTTGCTGCACACATTGAAAGACCTGAGCTTTCTCAGGAAGTAGAGTCTGCTCATGTTCTTCTTGTAGACAGCGTTACAGTTGTCCCTCCAGTCCAGCCTGTTGTTCACATGGACATCATGGTGATTCTCCGGCTACTGAGCTCTCTAAGGTGGACGGGGTGAGCAGCAGAGGAGTTCCGCATGTGGACAATCATGTGCAGGCCACTTCGGTGTCTGATGGCGTAAAATCATCCCATATATCCATCTGCGGTCACCGGGCAACAAAGCAGTCCCATGCTGGAGTTCCAGTCCCAAACGTCGAATTGTTGATTCAAATATCGGGATGTATTGTCCAGCGCTCCGTACTCCGCCAGAAACGGAACCGTTAATAACATCATATGCCTCTAGTTTGTCCACTTCTGTGAATCGTGAACCACGCTGCTACCAAATAGCTAAAAACAACAGCGCGCACGTGGGCCACGGCGTATCATCCACAGCTGTTGGACGTAAACAAAGACGGCGCCCCACAAGGGACAAAACACCAAACAGCGCTTTGCTAAAGCAGAGGCAGCTCAAGTTTTTCCAAAATGTAAATCATGCGCAAGTTATCTGGAATCCTAAAACAAAACCAAAGGGAATGTTGGGAGGACATATTAACATAAGAAGCATACTGCCCAAAATAGACCAAATACATAACTTATTAACAGACTCAAATTTAGACTTCCTATGTGTTTCTGAAAGTTGGCTGAACGAACATATTCCAACAGACTTGATCGATGTACCAGGATACAAATGCTTTAGGAGAGATAGGGATCAAGGAAGGGGTGGGGGCGTTCTAATCTATATTAGAGAAAAATATAAATGTGAACTGATCAACACAAATGAGAAATTGGAATGTCTTGGCCTGCAAGTTTTATTGTCTTCAAATATGAAATTTAAAATAATTGTTCTTTATAACCCACCCTCATGTGGTGTAAGTTTTTATAATGAATTTAAAAGATGTCTTTCTAATATTGATGATAGAACAGAATGTATAGTTTTTGGAGATTTTAACATTAACTGGCAGGAAAAAAATAGCAAAATTAAGCTAAGATCTATAGTGGAGAAACTAAATTATAAACAGCTAATAGATAAACCTACTCGAATTACAAGGCACAGTGAAACTCTGATTGATTTGATTTTTACGAATAGACCCGAAAGGATAACAAAAACATATAATCTTGTCACAGGGCTCTCTGACCACAATATGACTATAATTGTAAGGAAACTCAATAGGAAGCGTTTTCTGTATCATAACATAGAATCTAAAATTAAGACAAAAGGTATTCCAAAAACAAATGTAACTGATTTTGAACAGGAATTAAATCAAATAGACTGGGAGGTTGTTACTAAGGAATCTGACTTAAACAAAAGTGTGAACAAATTTGTCACCACTTTGAATGACCTAATTAGAAAATACACAAAAACTTGGACCAGCAGACCAAAAAAACATTCTCTCCCTTGGCTCAGTAGTGAAATTTGGAAAGTTATGAACAAAACCGGGACGACCCACTAGTCCGAGGGTCCACTAGTCCGAGGGTCCGAGGGTCCACTAGTCCGAGCTTTTGGCTGTATATTTTTTCGAGAGTAATAGATGTTATGAAACGTACCAAGAGTTGTTTTGACGTCTTGGTCTTATTTACCAATGAAATTGTAATTCCTGAGAGCAAACTAAACTATAGAACTGTGACTTAATGGATATAAACTGGTGCATTTACATCCAAATTTTACGTCGGAAAGGTGTTAGGGTGTTAAATTGTTGAATGCTGACACTCAATGTAAATTGTGTCATGGCTTCACACATTATACTCCACCGACGCCAGCAAAATAAATATATAAACAACAGGAGAAATCCGAGATTTCTGATCTCCGCCAAGAGATGACATGATACTAATGCAAGATGATTCTTTCTCTAGGAAAGATTTCAAGACTACCCATGACCCATGTGACAACTCTGAATGGGATTTTGTGCGTGCAAAAAACATACATTCAATTGTATAAATATATGAACTTAGAGTCCATATTGTTGATCCGGATCTGGATATGGACCCTCACAGATCCAGGTCTTTTCAGTTATCCGTCTTCAGAATGGAGTCGATTCAGGTCATCACAAATTGAAATGAAGTCGTCCCTAGACCAAGATCTACCTCTGAAGGAAAATTCATGACGATCCGTCTTGTAGTTTCGGAGATAAGTCACAAAGAATGCAGATCCTGATCTGGATCCAGAATCCAGTTTCATATTCAGATTTGCTAGAGCAGCGGAATAATTTTCACTGTTGAATTTGATCCAAAATTGTCCAGATCGACATGATTCGGTGGACAACTTTTGTGTCATCCACAGAATTCTTCTAAAATTCCCAAATAACTAGTATGGTAATTTACCTAAACTTGTAAAATCTGAAAATGACGTCAAATTTGACGCATATTAACGTCATGACGCACTGGAAAAAATGCATCACAGTGGAAGAAATTAACGTAGCACAATGTAATTTGAACGGTTAGCTTCACTCTCATGTCAAAGAACAAACAAACAAACAAACAGGACAACTTAATAATTTCTTGGAAATTTAACACGTTTAATGAATGTATTTCTAAAACAGCATTGGTGTCAATTCTGTTATTCATGATGATGAATCCGTAGGCCAATGATTGCCTTTCGGGTATTACGTAATCAATACTACATCTAGAAACCGATCCCGGGAAGTGTTTTCTGCAAGGGGTTTATCGAGCGACTTAATAATTCAATAAATAGCAAGGAAATAAAAAGTACGATCTCAGAAATGTAATCAAGTTAGATGCAAAACAGCATTTGTACATAAATTTAGGCGTTCAGATACAAATGATAAAGGCTCAGGATAATGATCATGAAGGCACATCGCTTATTCAGCAACATAACATGCTGAAACAAAACTCGGACTAGTGGACCCTCGGACTAGTGGACCCTCGGACTACTGGACCCTCGGACTAGTGGACCCTACCCTGAAAAAACGTGACCTTGCTCGTAAAAAATCTCTAAAAACCAAAAATGTAACAGATCATTTGATCTACACTGGTCTCAGAAATCAAGTAACAAGCGCTTTGCGCAAAGCAAAAACAAATTTCTTTACAAGAAATATTGAAGAGGCCAATGGAAATAGTGCCAAACTTTGGCAACAAATAAACATTCTAACCAATCCTTCCAAGAAAAAACACATAAAAATAGACTGTCTTAAAGTGAATGAAAATTTTACTAATGATGATGAATCAATGGCAGAAATCTTTAATAACTTTTTTATTGATTCAGTACATGAACTTGCAAACAAATTTAAGAATATTTGGCCATGTTCAAAAGGAATAAATCTAGACAGCCCTGATTCATTTAAAATTAAGGAAGTGTCTTTGGACAAAGTGAAGAGCATCATCTCAAACATGAGTAACTCTGTGTCTAAGGATATCCATGACCTTAACGCAGCCTTGATCAAAAAACACCAAGATACTTTATTAAAACCTATCACACATCTAGTAAATCTTTCCATTCAGTCTAATACATTTCCACAGTGCTGGAAAACTGCTGTTGTTACACCAATCCACAAGTCCGGAGAAAAGGACACACCAAACAACTACAGGCCAATTTCCACCCTTCCTGTTGTGTCAAAAGTTCTTGAAAAGGCTGTTGCTGAGCAACTTGTAGAACATCTGGAGTCTAATCAATTGCTGCACCCTCAACAGTTTGGGTTTAGACCAAAGTACAGCACAGAAACTGCTAACTGCTTTCTGCTGGAACAAATTAAGACCTGTCTAGACAAAGGCCAAGTTGTTGGTGCAGTGTTTTTAGACCTAAAAAAGGCCTTCGACACTGTGGATCACAGCATTTTATTAAACAAACTCCAATCTTTTAATATTTCTTCCAATGCAATAGTGTGGTTTAAAACGTACCTTGAGGGCAGACAGCAATGCGTTAAGGTCAATGGAGTTAAATCTGGCCTTCACCCTAATGACGTGGGTGGGCCACAGGGTTCTGTGCTGGGGCCGCTGTTGTTTGCAATGTACATAAATGACCTTCCTGACTGTTGCAAAGGTGTCAGCTGTCAGGTCTATGCAGATGACACAGTCATCCATGTATCTGCTAAAACATCCACTCAGGCAGGGCAGCAGCTGTCACAAGCTTTGCTCCACATTTCCACCTGGCTTGAGCAATCTCATTTAACTCTCTTTGTGTTTTTCTATTAGAGCACAATCTAATAGTCCTTTTAAGGTTTACATAAATGATGAAATGATCGAAGAAGTCAAAGAGAGAAAATATTTAGGAATCATTATCAACGATAATTTAAAATTTCAAAGCCAGGTTAAGAATGTGTGTAAAAAAGTTAAATCAAACTTGAGCTGCTTTTGTTTCATTAGAAGAGAGTTGTCTCATCAAGCAGCTCTGTTATATTTACATGCTATGATATTATCTCATCTCTCCTACTGTCTCACTTCATGGTCACAAACTTCAGCCTCAACACTGAAGCCAGTTGTGTCATTGTACAAGCAAGCAATTAAGGTATTTGACAAAAAACCCATGAGGTGGCATCACTGTGACATCATCCAAAAACATCATTTTTTTACATTGAAAATTTTGTACATTTTAGTATTTTAAAACTGTTTTTTAAATGTCTGACAAATCATGTGTCACCACTGTTTTTTGGTTTGGCCATCAAACGTCAGGGCTCAGTCAGACCTAACACCAGAGCCTCTGTGAGTGGAGACTGTGTAGTCCCAAAATCTAGAACATCTTTTGGACAGTCCAGTTTCTCCTCCAATGGATCCAGGCTGTGGAACTCTCTTCCCACAGACCTAAAACTACAGACAGATCCAAACATCTTTAATAGACGTCTGAAACTGTGGCTGAAATCAGGACAGAGCTGTGCACATGGGATTGGGTGAATTGAGATGAAATGTAAATTGTTTGCTGTGTATTTGTTGTTGGTGTTTTGGTACTGTATTTTTTCTAAAAGCCTCCTGTGGACAGGTGTTGAAAATTAGCACTTGTGCTATAACATTGGAAACAATGCATCTGGTTTGTCCAATGCAATTTGTTATGTCCACATCAAATAAATAAATAAATAAAATAAAAATCAAGGTACTTGTCGCAGTCCACTATTTCCACGTCATGGCCCTGGATGGTAATGGGTTCCACAGGTGTCCTCTTTCTCCTGAAGTCAAACACCAGTTCCTTGGTCTTGTCAATGTTCAGGAGCAGATGGTTTGCCTGGGCCCACTCTACAAAGTTTGCAATCAGTGTCCTGTACTCCAGCTCCTGTCCATCCCTGATACACCCGACCACTGCAGAGTCATCAGAGAACTTCTGCAGATGGCAGGACCTGGAGCTGTACTGGAAATCAGTACAGAGTGAACAGGAACGGAGACAGGACCCTGGGGGGCTCCTATATTACTGACCACAGTGTCAGACAGGGTGCTCCCCAGTCGCAGGTACTGAGGCCTGCCTGACAGGTAGTCAGTAATCCAGGAGACAATGGAGGAGTTACACCCATCCTGAGCAGCTTCTCTTCATCAGAAAGGGCTGGATTGTGTTAAAGGCTCTGGCGAAATCCTAAAACAGTATCCTCACAGAGCCCTCAAAACCATCCAGGTGTGAGTGTGCCCGGTGAAGGAGATAGATTACAGCATCTTCCATGCCTAAATGGCACTGATAGGCAAATTGTAGAGGATCCAGGGATGGTGTCACCAGGGGTCTGACCTGAGCCAGAACAAGTCTCTCAAACACTTTCATGACATGAGACATCAAAGCAACTGGTCTGAGGTCATTAAATCTAGATGGGATAAGCTTTCAAGGGTCAGACAGGGTGAAGAGAAAGTGCAGGATCCCATTGAGCTGTGCAGCACATGTCCTCAACACGCAGGGTTTGACTTGGTCTGGTCCAGGAGACTTGCTTTGATGAACTTTCTCCAGCTGTCTTCTCATCTGGGCAGGTGACAAAGACACTGGGCTGAGTTCCTCCGTGGGGGTGGAGGTATGAGTGGGAGTAGAGGTGATCAGCTGATGAATGGCCGTCTGAGTGGTCTGTGGTGAAGTGTAGATTTGGCGCCTATGAGGTGAAGCAACGTGGGGACAAAAAATGATTAAACTGCAAATTGAGTAGGTTTGACCTGGCTTGGCTATTGTCCTGCTGCTTTGTTTTGGTGTTGAAACCCGTGATGGCCTTCATCAGCTTTCACACTTCTCTGGTGTTGTTTTTCTTGACTCTGCCTGAGCTGGACCTTCAGTTGTCGCTGTACCTTCTTCACCTCGCCCTTGTCTCCAGAGTTGAAGGCCTGCTTTTTCTTATTGAACAAATCCTTCAGCTGGCTGGTGATCCAGGGCTTGTTGTTGGGGTAACAGCGGACAGTGCGTGTGGGGATGGCTGTATCCTCACAGAAGTTGATGTAATCTGTTATACAGTCCGTCATGCTGTCAATGTTTCTTATTCCACTTCCTTACAGTCCTAGTGCTGCCTCTTTATTGCAGGTACATACCGAGGTGTTAATAGGGCAAGATTGTGGTCTGAACATCCCAGTGGGATCCCGTAGTCCAATGCTGTAACATTAAAGCAGACCATTAGAACCTTTTGAGACTTTTCGATGTATGATATTGTGTAATATGTATTAGGTTTAAGGTGATATGCAACTTTAAAATCTACCATCTACACGAGATCAGCCCATCACTGACTCTATCTTATTCATTTTGTTTATTTGTTTATATATTTATTGAATGATTTCCATTAGACTCTCCAGTGCACACACTACTCTTCCTGGGGTGCACTCTTCAAAAGCAGAACATGTTGACCGTAGATTTTTTTTAAATTATTATTATCCTGTATTTATCCCAGTAGGAAAATTATCCTCTGCATTACTCATCCTTTTCAGGAGCAGGAGATTAACAGTAAATTACATTAAAAATCAATACATACCAGCAATTTCTGTCACGTAACACGTAAACACGTAAGTGAGTCACAGTGCTTGGTTAGCATTAACCATGTGTATTTTTCATTTGCAAACATTGATTTCTCAAGATCTTGGTTTAAGCAAAGTAAAGGTGGACTTGTGTTATACCCATGTCTGTTCCAGGTGGGCTGTATCAGTGAGAACAAGCTCAAAGGTCTGTGTCTTTCACTTTGATCCGTCACACTTTCTGATGCGTAGCGTTAACATGAGTTCTGAGAGGGCAGCTGAGAGCGAGTTGTGAAGCTCCATTCTGAACTCTCTGGAGTTTGTCCAGGTCTTTGTTGGCAGCACTAGACCACACAGTAGGACAAGAGTCCATATGAGATAAAACAAGACAATGGATTACAACTTTTCTTCAATGGGCATTTCTTGTAATTAAGTCACTGCGGTCTTCTCTGTGTGTCCTGTTATGTGGAATGTCCATTTCTATATCATAATTTTGGATTGAAAACCACACACCAGTATGTCTAGGTAGACTTACAGTGTATATGACGGTTTAGGCTACTCACTAAAACATACTTAACATCATATTATTATTATAGCCTATTTATTATTATGTATTTATTTGAACCAGAGCCAGAACGTGTGGACACAATAGTGATGATTAAAGTCAAAAACAAAAATGCAAACACCTTTGATTTGTTCATTGTATGTTTAAAGTGTCAGAAAAATGCCTTCCATAATCTGCTGTATTTTATTCCATTATGACTCCTGTGTGATCTGCTCACGTCTACACATTTGTAATCATATATTGTGCTGCTTTTCAGCCCTGACACTTTGTTCTAACGCAGACTTGAGCTAGTTTCAAAAGCATCGCAAAAGTCTCATATAGAGAAATCTAAAGGGCATGTTACAGCAGCTACTTCTACAGGCATGTATACAAATGCATCACGTAAACAAAGTGACAACAACCTTTAGAATTTTGTTGCTGATGCCTTTATAGTGTTGCTGTTGTTGCCTTTATAGTGTTGTTGTACTGCAGGTACAGGTGTATATGTGTGAAGGTAAATTGAGTGACATGAGGTTTGGGCTCCCTGGCTGTTTAACGGTTCACTCCCAGTGTATGCTAACAGTCTCAATTTGTAGGCTCTTTGGTATTTGACAAAAAACTCAACACTTGATTGGTGTGTGGAGATTGTTGTGGGAGGGGCCAAGCATCACATTCAGCCTGCAGTGCAGAACAATGACAAAAGTACATATATACAAGTTTTTCTAGGGCTGGGGTTTAGGTAGTGACCATTTAGATCAGAGAGAGTCATTTTATGTTTAAACCAACTGGATTCCACCATAAATGAAGGATTTACACCAAATCAAAATCTTTGTTCTCCATAAGCCCCCATACGGACTGCTGGCATTAGCAGGCGGTCATGGCTCTATTGGAGTTTAAGGCCCACATGAAAATGAAAAACATGAACACAACGGCAGCATTAGTGCAAAACAAATAATTTATTTCACAGTCCAAAAGTCTGTCACCTCTGAGTGGCATGTACGACATCCTGTGGGTCCAGTCCAGTGACTGTGTTCTTTTGTGGTTACTCACACTTCATACACAAACATTACTGAATCACTTTAAAGTGGGACTAAACACTACATTTACTTTTCATCACTACTTAACTGTGTATTGTCTACTGTCCCTAGTCATTTTGGGGAGCTTTAGTGTAAAGTAGGTACATTTGCAAAAAAAAAAAAAAAAAAAAAAAATCTAAGTGTGTGCTGTCTCCAGTGTCTTCTGCAATTTCCAGTAGTTGGTGACATCTCTCAGAACTGCCCTGATTATGCTCCTTTCCCCTCACTCTCCCCTTTAGTCCTCCAGGCTCGACCCAGTTCAGCAGCTCTGTTTGAAATGTGGTTGTGGGTGGAGTTTATGTGTTTAGTCCCACCTTAAATGACAAAACAGATTTGATATGGGCTGTCAGTCAGTGGAGTAAGCAGTAGTCACATTTTATATAATTGTATTTCATAATATGCATTTACAGTATTTTATCACAAAATATTCACAGGGCTTGGATCCTACATTCCTAACAAAAATATGATGAGTTTGTTTCCTTTTGTCACTCTTTTTGTGTAGTGACTTGTCCCAGGCAGACACGTGAGCGCTGATTCCAGATCAGCTCTTTACAGTGAGGGGCTGTACATGTGAGGGCCAGGAGGGGGCGCTGTGGCAGACAGGAGCCAGCCTGTCCTTTCTGTATGTACACATATCTGGGGTAAGGCCAGGTTAGTGCAAACATCAACACTGAGAGACTTGACATTTGTCCACAAACAAAATAAACCCACAGTTTAAAGCTCATGAAGAGAGTCAAAGCATGTGTCATGATTCCATTCGTTAAAGGAGCACTATGTGTGATTTTAGGCCGTACGCTCCAGACATTCTGGAACATGGGGTTTGCCTGGAAACTTCCACAAAAATGGCATAAACCTTAGCAATTTCCATATAAACACGCAGGCGATCCTACCAACCCATGTATTCTCTGGTAGAAAATACATCTGCACTTAAAGAAATGTAATATTCAAATGTTAAAGGAACTCTATGTAGCCTGCACTCTTACAGTTAATTTAGGGACACCGCTGGGCTGTTTATGACATTTTAAATCAAAATCTTACATATAGTTCCTTTAATGGTGTACTGCGGCACATCCAGGCAGAGCCAAAACATTTCAACTTTTACTAAAGATAATCCAATTCAAACATGCACATTTTCCTCTCTCTGCAGTTTGAGGAGGGTAATGAGACTACAATAAAACATTACATTACATCTACATTTAAGCTGGTTTAAAAGAGCGCCTCAAACGTGTGAGGAGGTGTGGGGTCCGCTCCTTTGTTCAAAGGCTCTAAATGAACAATCAACGTCTGGCTCCGCCCGAGCGCAGCCCTTAGCCACACCCACACAGAGGCTTTAAATAGTGTCCCTACAATGTTCTGTTGACTGGAGGTAAAGGGAAAACCATAAGAGATTATCAGTGATGAGCTGACACCAGATCTAAACTGTATTTCTCACAAAAAATAACATATAATCCAGAATGTCCAGCACTGATGTAAACTAATAGCCAGTAAAATCTTCACTAAAAGTGTGTCATCTCTTATTAAATAGTCTAATAAGGTCAAATACATTTGTTAATGCTTTTTAAACTTCACCTATCAATTACAAGTAGTTAAATGGTTTTCATTTACCAGAATTTCATACTCTGAGTCCTGTTCAAATGACATTACGTTACATTCTTTCACCTCCTGTTGTCTCCATTCTGGAACCTTCTATAGACATGTGTGAGCAGGATCTTCAGGCAGCTCATGACAGGCGCACAGAACACTCCTGTATGGACTGAGACTCTTGTGACCATGAAAACCCATGAAGGCCCATGGAAGGAGACCAATCAGAAGAACACTCTGGTGACTAGGGACGTCATGTGATTCTGTTATTTGATAATTGTGATTATAGTTGTTGCAATATAATTGTAAGAAATATAAATGTGTAAGAATTCATGATAAGAAATATGATTTATAAGAAAGTAAGAAAGATAATATTCATTACAATTTTAGAAAGAAAGTCATTTCAATGAAATGTAAACAGCCAAAAAGTCAACCTGAATCTTATATCAATAGATTTTATCTGTGCATTCATGCTGCTCTAACAGGACATTAGTCTTCTGACAGTTTGATTTGATGAAGTGAGTCCAGTACTATAGTAATGAGGATCAGATGTAACTGAAGTGAATGAAGGACTCACTGTGGTTTGGGCATGTTGTGTCTATAATGGTGTCTGTACTGGTGTTTATAATAGTGTCTGTAGTGGTGTCTGTAGTGGTGTTTATAATAGTGTCTGTAGTGGTGTCTGTAGTGGTGTGTATAGTGGTGTTTATAATGGTGTCTGTAGTGCTGTCTATAATGGTGTCTGTAGTAGTGTCTGTAGTGCTGTCTATAATGGTGTCTGTAGTGGTGTCTGTAGTGCTGTCTATAATGGTGTCTGTAGTAGTGTCTGTAGTAGTGTCTGTAGTGCTGTCTATAATGGTGTCTGTAGTAGTGTCTGTAGTAGTGTCTGTAGTGCTGTCTATAATGGTGTCTGTAGTGGTGTCTGTAGTGCTGTCTATAATGGTGTCTGTAGTAGTGTCTGTAGTAGTGTCTGTAGTGCTGTCTATAATGGTGTCTGTACTGGTGTTTATAATAGTGTCTGTAGTGGTGTCTGTAGTGGTGTGTATAGTGGTGTTTATAATGGTGTCTGTAGTGCTGTCTATAATGGTGTCTGTAGTAGTGTCTGTAGTAGTGTCTGTAGTGCTGTCTATAATGGTGTCTGTAGTGGTGTCTGTAGTGCTGTCTATAATGGTGTCTGTAGTAGTGTCTGTAGTAGTGTCTGTAGTGCTGTCTATAATGGTGTCTGTAGTAGTGTCTGTAGTAGTGTCTGTAGTGCTGTCTATAATGGTGTCTGTAGTGGTGTCTGTAGTGCTGTCTATAATGGTGTCTGTAGTAGTGTCTGTAGTAGTGTCTGTAGTGCTGTCTATAATGGTGTCTGTAGTAGTGTCTGTAGTAGTGTCTGTAGTGCTGTCTATAATGGTGTCTGTAGTGGTGTCTGTAGTGCTGTCTATAATGGTGTCTGTAGTAGTGTCTGTAGTAGTGTCTGTAGTGCTGTCTATAATGGTGTCTGTAGTAGTGTCTGTAGTAGTGTCTGTAGTGCTGTCTATAATGGTGTCTGTAGTGGTGTCTGTAGTGCTGTCTATAATGGTGTCTGTAGTAGTGTCTGTAGTAGTGTCTGTAGTGCTGTCTATAATGGTGTCTGTAGTAGTGTCTGTAGTAGTGTCTGTAGTGCTGTCTATAATGGTGTCTGTAGTGGTGTCTGTAGTGCTGTCTATAATGGTGTCTGTAGTAGTGTCTGTAGTAGTGTCTGTAGTGCTGTCTATAATGGTGTCTGTAGTAGTGTCTGTAGTAGTGTCTGTAGTGCTGTCTATAATGGTGTCTGTAGTGGTGTCTGTAGTGCTGTCTATAATGGTGTCTGTAGTGGTGTGTATGATGGTGTCTGTAGTGGTGTCTGTAGTGGTGTGTATAGTGGTGTTTATAATGGTGTCTGTAATGGTAAATAATGGTTCATTTGTGAAATTCCTTTCCACAATAACAGATAATTCTAGACTTTGATATGTTGACATCCCTCATCATGACCGGTGTTGGGAAGTAACTGAGCACATGTACCGGGAATATGTATTCTGAATACTCATTTTGAGTACTTGTATATTCCAGTACAGTTACTTTTACATTTGGTGGTGTTCAGAATACAGTTACTTTCCTAAATTAAAGGGAATACGTGGTGGTACTTCATGCAATTTTTACTTTGAACTGCACAGTATTAGTGAGAAAAATAGATCATTTCGTGATTTTTCATCTTGAACATAAATGTTGAACAAAAAAAAAAATGTTGTTTGCAATTATATGTCATGCTTTTTTACACTATAATATAATGCAACTTGATGTAAAAGTATTCCAAGTATTCAGAATACAGTACTCTGATAGGACCATGTATCAGAACACATTACAACACATTTTAATACAGGTATTCAGTATTCTGCAACTAAATACATACATTTCAAAGTACTCTTCCCATCACTGGTCATGACATGAGCAGCTTTGAGCGTTATCAGCAGCCTCTCCACTTGGGACCC
The DNA here is from genome assembly GCA_029959045.1 of Taenioides sp. WSHXM2023. Lineage (NCBI taxonomy): Eukaryota > Metazoa > Chordata > Actinopteri > Gobiiformes > Gobiidae > Taenioides > Taenioides sp. WSHXM2023. The sequence goes on along the minus strand of CM057089.1, from coordinate 2,236,634 downwards.
ACAATACTGATGCACTTACTAACTTATTATCTTATTTAATTTTTTTTTTTGTTCTGTCTAGAGTTGCCAGGCTTCCTCCCCACAGTTGAGCGGTGAAGTGTATTTTAATATGTGCATTAACTAACTAAGCCCAATCCATTTATCACTGTATCATAGTTTTTACAACAGGAGTTAGCCAGCCGCACTCGCAAACACACATACACCTTTTCACAGTTGTGTTAAAGAGGCCACTGTTCACAAAATATGTCTCATTTTGTAAAATAAATATGTCCACAATAAGATGTAACAGAGGGTCAAATACACTGTTCATGTGAGTGGAACTGCTCTCTCTCTGAACTCACACGCACAAGTTTATTCCATATTGCGGTCCAGCCTTTTCACTCGGAGAAGTGCATTGTGAGTAGATACTGTTTTCCTGGAGTGAGAAAGTGCCAACTGAATCTCCACTGTTCTGACCACACTGAATGTAGTCACTATTTCAAATGGTCACTGAGAATAGCGCGGCAAAATCAGACTTGTTTTTAGTCTTTTTGACAAATATAAGCTTTTTCGAATTCCCAACTCAAGAGTAACAAAATCCCACTTGAAATTTGATATTTCAGCTTTGAAATAATCATAAAAAGCTTCACAAAGTCTCAAAACTACTCAATGTCATTTTAACACGTGGAGATATCCTATTGTAGCAGTGCAGAGTGCATATGGGCCAGCAAGTACGCCCCCCTAGAGGCCGGGGCGGGGCATTGGCTTGAGGTCAGCTGAAGTGTGGGCGGGCTCGGGGGGGTGTGGGTCAGAAGATGTTGGGGCACATCCTCCAGTCCTGCTTGTCCTTGGACTCCCAGTAGCCGCCCCTGTAGACGTAGTTGATCTCCCCGGTGATGGAGCAGCGTCTCTGGGTGAACCACAGCGGCTGGTAGCCCTCGTACTCGCGGCCTGTCCAAACACACACACACACGTAAGCACAGGGCGGAAATATGAGCAGGGACAGAATCTAGAACTATTCACCACACGTGTCCATTTTGACTCGAAATGAAGTCAAAATTTATAATGTAAACAAGTACTCAAGATTTGTAAAAGACATGTAAATATACATTATAAACAGAGGTGGGTAGAGCAGACAAAAATTGCACTTAAGTAAGAGTAATGTTACTTTAAAATAATATTGCTCAAGTAGAAGTACAAAGTAATGGTCCAAGAAACTCAAGTAAGGGTAAATAAGTATTTGGAAAAAGTACTGCTCAAGAGTAACTGTCAGACTGTAACATCTGATTTATAGTTTGAAGTTACTGTAATCTGAAGGACATTAAATAACGCACAAAATCTGGTATTTTCAAAGGACAGACACAAAAATGAGACAAACTAAATCATATCTGAAGGGGCGGTGCAACAAATGTTCAAATGATTACATATATTCATATAAAGCTTTTGTCACTTTAGACTTACTCACAGTGGGAAGAGGAAGCACAACTTTTACTCAAGCAAGAGTACTATTATTAAAAAATGCTGCTACAAAAGCACTCTGAGAATTATAATTTATAAGACTTACTCAAGTAAATGTAACTGAGTAATGTAACTGAACACTCCCCACCTCTGTAAGTAATTACTGCATGTTTTGATTCAAAGATCCATTGTTACAAGACATGAACAACTTCAAGTCTTACCGGAAGAAATATGTATGTTGCCATTTAAAGGTGCACTACATAACATTTTCTTGTGGATGGTCAGCCACCTGTTTGCATCCATGTAGAATGTATGTGTTATTTCTTTGCCTGGAATCTTGGCATTAAAGAGGAGTTTTTATGCAAAACTAACTTTTTGGAGCTTTCTACCATGTCATAATGTTCCCTCACAAAAACATGCCTGAAGAGGTTTTAGAGTCATCCATGCATGTTTGAATAATCTAGCGAATTCTCCCGGGCCCTACTCAAACGCTCCTTATGGTTAGCAGTACGAGTCTGTACAAGGCTCCGCCCACAAGCCTACTTCACCCATGCTCCCACATGACAATTCTCCACTTGTCTCAATTCTTTCTTTTCACAGTTCTCTCTTTACTTCTATATATTATGTGTTGGCAGTTAAAACCATTTAATAAATACATGTAAGAAAGATCAGTTTATTTCCATACTGTGAAAAATAACAGGTGAAACAATATCTCCACAGAGTCAAGTATGTGACAGACACCCCACAAAAGTCCTAGAGTGCACCTTTAAATGTGTCTGCTTAAACGCTGTCATGAGCACACAGTGAGGAGAGTGAAGCAGTGATGACATAAACACGTGCACGTCTCACACAGATGGACAAAAGGACAGACTCACCAAAGTCACACTCACACTCTGACCATCAGGGGGAGCACAGGAGAGACAGCACTATGTTAAAGTCTAGTGCAGGTTATGGGACAGGTGTGGGGCAGGTGTGGGACAGGTGTGGGACAGGTGTGGGACAGGTGTGGGGCAGATGTGGGACAGGTGTGGGGCAGATGTGGGACAGGTGTGGGACAGGTGTGGGACAGGTGTGGGACAGGTGTGGGCAGGTGTGGGACAGATGTGGGGCAGGTGTGGGACAGGTGTGGGACAGATGTGGGGCAGGTGTGGGACAGGTGTGGGACAGATGTGGGACAGGTGTGGAGCAGGTCTGGGACAAGTCTGGGGCAGATGTGGGGTGGGTGTGGGACAGGTCTGGATCAGGTCGGGGACAGGTCTGGGACAGATGTGGGACAGATGTGGGACAGGTGTGGGACAGGTGTGGGGCAGGTGTGGGGCAGATGTGGGACAGGTCTGGAGCAGGTCTGAGGCAGATGTGGGGTGGGTGTGGAACAGGTGTGGGACAGGTCTGGATCAGGCCGGGGACAGGTCTGGGGCAGATGTGGGACAGGTCTGGGACAGGTTTGGACAAATCTAGAGTCTTATAATAGAATGGCTGCTAAAGTATCTTTAAAGGCCTTCTTGAACAGAACAGTGCAGGTCTGGGAGCGAGTACTGGGTTGGGGTATTTTGTCTGAACTGTGAAGGTTAGGGGTGAGTGGTTAGGGGGTTTACATTGGTATAAACTAGGGCTAAACTAGTACGAAAACAAGACTAACAAGAACTAGAACAGAATGGGTCTTAATTGTCACTGTCAAATTAAAACAATGAAATCTTAACAGGTCTTAACTGGAACTAAACCAGGACCAAATCAAGACAAAACCAAGTCTAAACCAGATCCACACTAAGTCTAAGGGTACGTTTACACATTAGTCCTGATGTACTTAGGTTAGGCCCTGTTCTAGTCCTGTTCTACTCCTGGTCTGGGGTAGTTAATCTTTAAACCCACTTAATTAATAATTTTGATGTTGTATTAATAAATGTGCAATATGTGCAAATGTGAACGCACCCTTGACTAGGACTAAGCCAGGTCTAAAGCAGCTCTAAATCAGCACTAAACAAAGTCTAAACCAGGTCTAAACCAGGACTAAACCAGCACCAACTCAATACTAAATAAAGCCTAAATTCCAAATAAACCAGGATTAAACCAAATCCTATAAGACTAAACTCCAACTAAACCAGAAATAAACTCCAGCTCGGTTAAACCAGATCTAAACCAAGACTAAACCAGGTTTAAACCAGGTCTAAACCAGGTCTAAACCAGGTCTAAACCAGGTCTAAACCAGGTCTAAACCAGGTCTATCTTAGACTTGAGTGGTGTGGTGTAGTTACCTTCGTCGTGAGCGTCTGCGGCGTCTGCCTCCCTCCTCCTCCTCACAGCTCTCTGCTTCTCCTCCAGTCTCTGCTTCTCTGCATTGGCTTCATCCCAGCGGCCGTCCTCCATGAGCCTCTGGTCAGGCCTGAGGCGGCTGTCGGTCAGAGCCACGCCTTCCTCTGGCTCGTTCAGCGTCAGGGCCAGAGACGAGAAGTGGTACATCTTCTCTGCATTTTCCCTGGACCACACCACCACAACAGACCATCATGACCTTCAGGCTTTCAATGCAATCTGTCAAACCTCCAGCTGTGACTGTATTAAAACTCCTATATCACACAAAATGGACTCTTGTGAGCTGTCAGCCATGTTAGAATGTTGTTATCTCACCCAAAACATACCAGGAGTTATGTGTTAAACATGTGTGAATGAAACAAAACTCCATATATTTTTGTGATGAGAAAACAACATTATAACAAAGATCAGCTCATATAACCTCCTCCTAAACTGTGCACGCACCACACAAATCTATGCATGTGAATACTAGTGATATGATAGAACTACTGTATGAGAGCTGGGAACCACACACTTTAAACACATACTTCTTCCTTGAATGGTTTAAAAATATATGACAGCTTTAAAAGTAATATTATGGCACAGAATGCTAATGTATTGTATTTTTAAATCTCCAATAATGCTCTAATAGCTTAAAAGACCTGTATCTTCTGTATCTAATGTACTACAGTCACAAGTGAACCTGTGTCTCCAGAGCCTTAACCTGCAGATAGAGGACACATTCAAGTTTGTCTCATTCTCAGTTTATGGACAGACCATGTCCCATGTGAAGCTCAGAACCTCCAAAATTCCCTCACTGAGCTGCAGAGGCTGCACTAGCACTGATCAAAATGGAGTAATAGTGTATCTAGCCCCCCTTTGCTACAACACATGCCTTTAACAATAGCAACTTGTCACTTCCTACATTAAAAGAGTTCATGTGATTATTGTGCGACTTACGGCAGGGGGTACTTCTTCCACAGCAGTTTGGGCGACAGTGTCTGGTACACGGTCTTCTGCTTGCCCTCGGAGCTCCCCCTGCTGCTCTGGATGATTTTGGCACTCTCAATCTTGTCGTCCCAGGTCCCAGAGAGGATATAGTGAGCCTGGCCCGTGCTGTCGGACACCACCCCGGTCACCTGAGCACACATAGTGCCAGTGCAGGGAGAGGATCACACATTTTGATGGAATTTGCTAGGAAGGGTTTTTTCACTTTCCATTTGACTATTCAGGTGTCCAGTAGGGCAAAAGATGGAGATATAACAACTGCACATTTACTATGTGGTGAAAATAAGACCCCAGACACCTTGACCTGGCGCTGCACTGTTCAGTGGTGGCCAGCAGAGGGCAGTGACACATCATTGAACCACCTGATGGTTAGACATGGCTGAAGTAAAAATACAAACGATAATACTGAAATTAAACCATGAAGCATAATTATCCCAAAATGAATAATAAATGTGCAATACTGTTAAAATATTAACCGCAATAAATAAATAAATAAATAAATAAATAAATAAATAAATAAATAAATAACAGATAGCAACACTTAAAGGGCCCATAGTGCAATTTTCTGATCTATTTTTTAATGTAGTTTCCTCATCACAAACAGACCTGAAGTTGTGTTTTGTTTCATTCACACATGTTTAACACACAAACCCTGCAGATTTAGGCTGAGTTCTTCTCTCAAACTGATAACACTCTGTTTCACCTTGTGATGTCATGTGGTAATACAGGAAGTGATTATTTCAGTCCTGGAAATGCTAGTCTCTACTGAACTAAATGTAAAAGGAGCTGTTAACTTGAACTACCACTTCATGACATCACAAGGTGGAACAGAGCATTTGGATCTTTGGAGATGTTTACAGATAGTGTTACTCAAACGTGTGAATGAAACAAAACACAACTCCAGGTCTGTTTTTGAGGAGGTAAAATCATTAGAACATGAGTTAAGCTCACAAGAGTCAGTTTTGCGTATACACATTTGTTGTATATATCATATAAGTCATATATGTCATATAAGTTCTTTATTCAGCCTTCTACAGCTCAAATCTAAAATAACAAAAATAACAAAAAGTTTCTCGCTGACACAATGAAAAAGTACCCACGATAAACACTGACCCCTAAATATGATCGTTCCATGTGCTGTCATGTGTTGAACGATAAGTCGATATAGCTATTATCGTGACAGGTCTACTCATGCACACACACGCACCCACCCACCCCCACACACACACACACACACGCACACACACGCACACACACACACACACACACACACACACACACACACACACACACACACACACACACACACACACACACACACACACACACACACATAAACATCAACACTGGGACTACACTGGGAATAAAACCTGGACCAGACAGGACTAAATCCAGACTATACCAGGACCACACCAAGTCTATGTCGGGACTTAAGAATGCTGAAATCAGGAGAAAACACAGTGTGAACATACCCTTAATCAGGATTTTAGTTCAGACATGAATTAGTTGAAATAATGGGACCAAACCAAATTGAAATAATGTTACCTCCTCCAAAACAAGGACTAAACCAGGTCTAAACCAGGTCTAAACCCAGGGTTAAATCTGTTCTAAAACCCAAGCTCAATCTGAGGAAAAGATAACCCTGTATCAAGTGGATACTCAGAACAAAACAGGACTAAAAAATAGGACTGAATGATTTCGGATTAGGGTTCTGTTCAGTTCACATTTTAAACACAAACTAATACAAGAATCACATTTCAGAACATTTTTGTATAGATCTGAAGTACAGGGTTAGCTGCTTTTATGCAGAACAATGCTTCAAAAATCACATCCTTTAGTTTTTGCTAATTGCATTCACATGGCAATTTTGATTCAACTGTGCTAAATCTTGCAGTGGATCTTCCTCAGGTCATGGTTTTCTCTGTCTCTTTTCTATGTTCACTGCAGTAGTCTAGCACCAGTGACATGTGCATACCTACACCCTAAATCATGAGAACTAGGGCAGGTCGGGACAGCACAGTGGATGTGAGTGAGCAGAGGAGAGGAGGGGACAGTACCTTTCGCGGGACGTCCCTGGAAAAGTAGCTGTATGGGGAGAACTTGAGCTGACAGCTGTCCTTGGTCCTGTGGTTGACGATCTCTATATCTCCAGACTGAAAACACACACACACACGCACGCACGCACACACACACACGCACACACACACACACACACACACACACAGGTTAGTTAAACAGAGCATGAAACTAACTGTACATAACATAACTGATAGCATACTTAGATAAATAGATACTTTATTATCCAGAAGGAAATTCGTATTTCAGGCACATACAATACATAATACAATGCATAATATAATACATAAGATCACTTTACATAAATGGATCATATGATAGTGATGGATGTAAATATCTATCTATTGTGGGCTATATGATGGACCAGGGATTGGCAAATATTTTAATTACTGATACTTTGCCCCCTTAAAAATTAACAGCTCAATTAAAGTGCATGTATGTATGTATTTGTAGTAATTAAGGTTATTTAAGTGCAGAGCCAGAGGAGCAGAGTCAGAGGAGCAGAGTCAGAAGAGCAGAGTCAGAGGAGCAGAGCCAGAGGAGCAGAGGAGCAAAGCCAGAGGAGCAGAGCCAGAGGAGTAGAGGAGCAAAGTCAGAAAAGCAGAGTCAGAGGAGCAGAGCCAGAGGAGCAGACAGAGAAGAGCAGAGCCAGAGGAGCAGAGCCAGAGGAGCAGAGGAGCAGAACCAGAGGACCAGAGACAGAGGAGCATGGTCAGAGGAGCAGTGGAGGAGAAGCAGGTCTGGGCCCACCTGGTCAATCCACAGTTTGCCTACGATGATGTTGTGCACGGTGGAGGTGACCTTCCTCCAGACATAGTGGTTCCCCGACGAGTGGAACTGCAGGTGGATGGCCCCTTAAACACACACACACACTGGGTTTACATTGACATACATTAAATTCCCTTAGACCAACCATAACTCATGTTAACTACATGCCTAACCTAACCTGAACTCTAACCTATTTTTATTAGTCATTATTTGTATTCATCTGAAGTTCTTTCTGTGTAGGGAAAGAACTTCAGATGAACTTCAGTGTTCAGAATGTTTATGAATGAGCTTCCTGAGGGTCCAGTTAAACAGTTTCCTTCATTATTAGATGTATGCTCAAAAATAAAGGAGAAAAAGTACAAATATCGCAGATAGATGAGGACGGACAGGCAGATTTCATCTGCCTGTCCGTCCTCATCTGCCTGTCCGTCCTTAGGAGTGGATCTCTCCTTCACTGTGGTTCTCCTCGAGGTTTCTCCGTTTTCCCATTGGGTTTTTTGGAGTTTTTCCTTGCCGAGAAGGAGGGTCTAAGGACAGGAGATGCTGGGACAATCATCCATTTGCCTGCTTGTTGTTGAACATTCTGTATTTTTGTTTTATGAATGTTTCTTCTGCTTTATTAATCAACAATTTTGTGAAGTCCGCCGAGATAACTCTTGTTGTGATTTTGGGCTATACAAAAATAAATTGAATTGAATTGAATTGAAATAATTCACAACGTTTAAGATAAAATTCAAAATAAATATATAAGGTTATATCAATACCATCAGAAATTTAGCACAGGCATATCTTTGGTTAATACATTATAATATCTTGTGTGTAGAATCCCTCAGTCGTCCAGGTAGAATCCATAGCAAAAGGACAAATTTAATTTGTCAACTGGACAGTTTATTTGGTCGAATACGTTTCGCAGCTCATCCAAGCTGCTTCTTCAGTTCTGTTCAGATGCTGGTGGACACTGCTTTATATCTGCTTGAAGGGAGGAGCTAATTACAATTAAATTACTCTGAGACAACACATATTTGTTTACAGTTTCTGTTAGTCAGGTGGGTCTATTCAATATGGAGTGTTTACAGTTTCTGTTAGTTAGGTGGGTCTATTCAATATGGAGTGGGAGTGGGGGAGTAGTTAGCATAACCATTCAGGGCCATGATGGTGTTTTCACACCTCTGGACATGTCCTGGCTAGTCCCATTGTTTTCTCTGTTTGTTTTGATTTAGGTTTGAGGATAGAGTTATAGATGGGAGACAAATGATGTCTGAGACCTCCATTTCTGTTCAAGGAAGGATGCTCTTTCTTGACAAAACTAGCTTCTTTAACTCCCCTCTCAAACCAGTTCTTTTCTCTGGCCAAGATCTGGACCTCGCTGTCCTCAAAGGAGTGGCCTGTGGCTTTTAGGTGGAGATGTACGGCAGATTGCGGCCCACCCTGGTTTTCCCGTCTGTGTTGATACATCCAATGTAGCGCTCACTGCAGTCTTCACTACACTGAATGGAGTAGACCACATTGCTTTGTTTGTGGCTCTGTGTTTTGTCCTTAGGATGGACCAGTTTTTGTCTTAAAGTGTTTGTGGGTTTGAAATAGTCTGGGATGTCATGTTGTCTGAAGATCCTCTGTAGTTTTTTGGAAATGCCAGCCAGGTAGGAACCACTTGGGCCCTGTGTTGTAATGTCTGAATGACTCCAAGTTTGTGCTGCAGTGGGTGGTGTGAATCAAAAAGCAGATATTGGTCAACAACAGGCTCACGGAGACAGAAGCTGGAGACCTTAGACTGAAATTAACAGCTGCGCTGAGCAATGCCAAACCTCCACCCTCCAGTGTAACACCAGAGGAAAGGAAGGCCATCGCTGCTCTGGAGAAGGACCACAGCATCAACATCCTCCCAGCTGACAAAGGGAGATGCACTGTGATCCTGAACTCAGCTGATTATGAGGCTAAGGTTAACAGCCTACTCAGTGACACCACAACCTACGAATTACTAAAACGGGACCCCACCAATGTGTACAAAAAGAAGATCATTGATTGCTTGCAGAAGCTGGAGAAGGAAGAAGTCATTGATCGACAGCTATATTACAGACTGTACCCTGGTGACTCCATCCCTGGCATCTATGGCCTCCCAAAGATCCACAAACAAGGAGTACCACTCAGACCCATTGTATGCAGCACAGACTCCATCACGTACAATGTGGCCAAACACCTAAAAACCATCTTGGCTCCGCTGGTGGGTAACACGGAGCACCACATTGAGAACACAGCCGAATTTGTGAACAAAATCAAGCATCTCCAGTTTGACCGGGATGAGACAATGGTTTCCTTTGATGTGACCTCTCTTTTCACTTGTATCCCTACATCGGTAGCGGTGGAGGCAGCAAGGAGGAGACTACTGGAGGATACTAAGCTAGAAGAGAGAACCAAACTTTCACCCGACCAAATCTGCCAACTGCTGGAAATTTGCTTAAGTACCACCTATTTCCACTTCAGAGGAAACTTCTTACAGGCAAATCCACGGCTGAGCAATGGGCTCACCGGTCTCCCCTATCATTGCAAACTTATACATGGAACAATTTGAACAGAGTGCCCTGGCCTCATATCCAGGCACTCCACCCACACCCTGGTATCGTTATGTTGATGATAATTTCTCAAAAATCAAAATTCAAGATTTGGATCCTTTTACTGTACATATCAATTCTGTAGATCCGAACATCAAATTCACACGTGAAGATGCCAAGGACAACACATTGGCCTTCTTAGATTGTGCAGTAACGATAAGAGAAGACCAGCGACTCCAGGTAGAGGTCTTCAGGAAGCCCACACACACCGACCAATATCTGCTTTTTGATTCACACCACCCACTTCAGCACAAACTGGGAGTCATTCGGACATTACAACATAGAGCCCAAGTGGTTCCTACAAGCACAGAGGGAAAGGAGAAAGAAGAACAACACGTGGAGAAAGCCCTCTCCGTTTGTGGATATCCTAAATGGGCTTTCAATAAAACGAAGAGAGCAAAGAAACAGGACAACAGAGAACCAGAACCCAGGAGAAGGGGTGTAACTATTCCTTACCTGGCTGGCGTTTCCGAAAAACTACAGAGGATCTTCAGACAACATGAAATCCCAGTCTATTTCAAACCCACAAACACTTTAAGACAAAAACTGGTCCATCCTAAGGAGAAAACACCGAGCCACAAACAAAGCAATGTGGTCTACTCCATTCAGTGTAGTGAAGACTGCAGTGAGCGCTACATTGGAGAAACAAAACAGCCACTTTTCAAACGGATGTATCAACACAGATGGGAAAACCAGGGTGGGCCGCAATCTGCCGTACATCTCCACCTAAAAGCCACAGGCCACTCCTTTGAGGACAGCGAGATCCAGATCTTGGCCAGAGAAAAGAACTGGTTTGAGAGGGGAGTTAAAGAGGCTATTTTTGTCAAGAAAGAGAATCCTTCCTTGAACAGAAATGGAGGTCTCAGACATCATTTGTCTCCCATCTATAACTCTATCCTCAAACCTAAATCAAAACAAACTGGGAAAACAATGGGACTAGCCAGGACATGTCCAGAGGTGTGAAAACACCCATCATGGGCCTGAATGGATATGCTAACTACTCCCCCACTCCCACTCCATATTGAATAGACCCACCTAACTAACAGAAACTGTAATCACTCCATAGTGAATAGACCCACCTAACTAACAGAAACTGTAAACAAATATGTGTTGTCTCAGAGTAATTTAATTGTAATTAGCTCCTCCCTTCAAGCAGATATAAAGCAGTGTCCACCAGCATCTGAACAGAACTGAAGAAGCAGCTTGGATGAGCTGCGAAACGTATTCGACCAAATAAACTCTGTCCAGTTGACAAATAAAATTTCTCCTTTTGCTATTATAATATCTTAGCACAGGTGTAGCTATAGTAATAATGCAGGAGTTTTATATAGTGCTCTTCCACATGCTGAAAGATGCCCGGTGTGGTGCTTCGTCTTACCCAGGGGCATGATGGACAGGTACTTCCCTCTGAACTTGCTGGCGATGGTGATCTCCTGCCACAGGGTCCAGCCTCTCTGTGAGATGACGTGGTGGGCAGCAGCCGGAGGGTGGTGACTGACCTGAGCGCACACACACACACAGACACAGGCTCAGCAGCTCCCTGTCTGTGTGTTACAATAGATCCATCTAAACATCCTGTGTTGGTACAGTTATTCTTTATGATCTTATATTTCCTGAGTCCGTCCCTCATCATTCAACAGACTGTCCCTCTTTTTCTCCAGTTTGACGTGCTCACTCTTGTTTTTTCTATCTTTTCTCATCTATGTCCTTAGAAAACCACTGTATAGAGTATTTAAAGGTGCAATATGTAACTTTTCTGCTTGGTATGGCTGTCAACAGAACATAGTAGGGGGCGTGGTCAGGTGTGGGAGAATACAACTCAAAGGTAAACACTACTGATGTTTGCTACCAGATTCTGTGTAACTGACACGGTGTTACCCCAGAAAAGTAAACAGATTGTTCTGTCGATGTTAAAATACAGCAGGTGGTGCTAGCATCATGGTAGCATGTAGCATACAGCTGCCATTAGCATTCTTGGATCTTCATGCATGTTTGTGCTGTTGTTGCTCATCTGCCCACTGTATCTGTGCAGTATCTGCCACCTGTCTATGGCAGGGGTGGGCAATTCTTTTTTCCATGCGGCCACATGAGAAACAGAAAATATTGTGGAAAATGCTTAACTCAGTTCTGCATAATATTAATTGTATTTCTTGATAAAAAGCAGTAAATGGCATTGTTTTGACACACTGGTAAGACTGGGAAGAGTTTATGTTATGACTAAGCAATGAAAAAGTGAGGTTGCCTTACAAAAAATGTCATTTTAAAAAACATCTCTAAAATAAAAGCAAGGCAGCTTTAGTCCATGCATGAGTTAAAATTATAAAATATGTTTATTTTGTAATTCCAAATGAGCTTAAAGGGGCCGGTCAGAGTCGATCAAAGGGCCGTATGTGGCCGGGAGCTGGACAATGCCCAGGTCTGGTCTATGGAGATGTAATCACTTTGCTTGGAATGTTCCACAGAAACCTGTACTATCTTCATGTAGACTTTGCATATATGTGATACTTAATAATACAACTATAAAAGTACTACAGCATTCACCTATTAACTACATTTCTCCATCTTTATCTTAGGACTCATATCGATCCTTTAACCCCCTCATGTTTTCCCTGGGCCCTCTGATCTTCTACCTGCTCACACAGGGAGCGGTAGCCCTGCTCGTCCAGGCGGTCCAGCTCGAAGGTCTCCCCCAGCAGAGGGTTGAAGGGCTTGGCTGTGCGGTGCACCGTGGTGGAGTAGGAGGACACGGAGAAGGCGGCCACCAGACACATCTGCTCCAGAGACGACTCACAGCGCGCTGCTTTGTCCAGAAGATCACTGTACTCCAGGTCCTCAGAGAGCCGCTGCAGCATGGACAGGGGCTCATTAAAGTTCACCTGAGGACACAGAGGAGGACATGGGGTTTCAGGTTGTTCTAGTTCTGACTCGGTTTGGTGGATAGTACCTGTGAGCAGTATTTATCATAGCAGTACCTCAGTTAAGTGGTAGCTTGTGGGAAATCACCACAGACAATTTAAAGGGCCTATATTACACATTTTCTGATCTGTTCTAATGCCGTTTCCTCATCACAAACAGACCTGGAGTTGTGTTTTGTTTCATTCACACATGTTTAACACACAAGCCCTGCAGATTTAGGCTGAGTTCTTCTCTCAGACAGAAAACACTCCTCCAGAATGTCATGTGATAATACATGAAGTGCTCCACTGTGTTTTTAAACTCCATACATCTTCACTAGAATAATTTGGATAATTTCAGCCCTGGAATTTCCATTCTTTACTGAAGGTAGCATTAACTTGAAAACTACCGCTTCATGACATCACAAGGTGGAACAGAGCATTCTAAGCTTTGGAGACAGACTAATAATAAAGGGTTATTTGAAGAATTGTTATTGTTAGCTAGTGATAGTGGCATTGTGGTTGGAGCATTCACCCACCAACTCAAGAGCAGCGGTTCAAGATCTTTTCCTGCTTCCCCAAAAGGCACGCAACCAACCCTGAACCCCCATCTACCAAATCAAATGACTAATCAAAACATTAGAATTCTTTAATAATATTACTTTGTATTGCACATATCATTTTTGGCTATATTTGATCCCCTAAAACTTAGAATCAACTTTAATAAAACTTTAGATCTTAAAGAGTGTGGTGTATATTTTATTACTCCAAAAGAAAAAAAAATCTATTTGACTGATTTCATAGACATTACACCAAACGCTTACAACTACTGTAACTGTGGGTAGTTGAGACCATAACTGGCTTGTAACTTTTGAAAAAGACAAAAGGATAATGCCAACCTGAGACTGAAAATGAATGGTCATTTTTAGTCTCAGGTTGGCATTATCCTTTTGTCTTGTGACTGCCAGAGGTATAAAGAGTCTCTAAAAATTGTACTTGACTAAGAATACCGTTACTTCACAGTAGTAATATTACTCAGATAAAAGTATGTATGTATTTTGAAGCTCAGTATACGCACAGGCATGGGGATCTTGGAGAGCTCCTTGCCGATGCAGTTCTTCATGATGCTCCACAGGTTGAGGGAGTAGTTGGGTTTGTCTGGGATGTGTGTGCGCCGGAGCCTGCGGGGCCCCAGGTCCCGACCGGAGACATGGTTACAGCCCGGAGAGCCCTAAAGGACATGAGAAAGAGAGGAGAGTGAGAGAAGAGGAGAGAGAAGTGAGACAGACACACACACACACACACACACACACACAATTCATTAAACAATAACATGGTTTAATGTGGAGTGTGTGAGTGTGTGTGTAACAGGTGGTGGCATACATGTGTAGACTAAAATATCTAATATAAGACTAAGACTCAAACTAAATGAAAATGTGTAGGGGTGAAGGTTCAGACTCTCACGTCCATAAGTCTACCCCACTTATTTATGGGTTTTAGCGAGGAACATTGACACAGCAAGTCAGTATTTGACACTTCTATGGGGTATTAACTGCTAACATATTTAGATCACCCTGTAAGCTTTTATTGGTTTCAAAATACTATATTATCTGAAAAAATAAACCAAACCTATTAACATGTTTAATAAGTTTCACTTTCGTTTTTGATGTCCCCTCTCCCCTTTGTCCTGGAGCAAATGCCCCCATCCCTTTTCAGAGCTTGGCTTGTGGGCTGAGACTTATATAGGATCGTACTGCCAACTGTAAGGAGTGCCCAGGAGAGATTTACTCAAACATGCACAGATGACATCTAAACCTCTTCAGCATGTTTCTGATGAATTCTAACATGGTTCAAATGCTCACTGAAGTTCTACAGCCATGAATGAGGTGAAAAGTCCATAATGACACTGTCACTCCACTGCCTTTACTCTGTGTCTAACTGGCTTTTGTCAGCAGAGCATCCAGTGCCACCCAGAGCATGGCAGGCTATAAGAAGCCAGGCATGTCTCACATTGCATCATGGGATATTTGGAGCTCATGTAAAATGAGCCAATCGGGAATGGAGCCAAAGGTCCACAGTACAGTCCAGGGCAGTAAAAGGAGCAGTGCACAGGGCAGTACACATGGCAGTACACAGGGCAGTTCATGGGGCAGTACCCAGGCCAGTGCACAGGGCAGTACACAGGGCAGTAAACGGGGCAGTACACAGGGCAGTTCATGGGGCAGTACATGGGGCAGTACACGGGGCAGTTCACGGGGCAGTACATGGGGCAGTACATGGGCCAGTACATGGGGCAGTACATGGGCCAGTACATGGGGCAGTACACAGGGAAGTACATGGGGCAGTACATGGGGCAGTACACGGGGCAGTACATGGGGCAGTACATGGGCCAGTACATGGGGCAGTACATGGGCCAGTACATGGGCCAGTACATGGGGCAGTACACAGGGCAGTAAACGGGGCAGTACCCAGGGCAGTACCCAGGGCAGTACACAGGGCAGTACATAGCGCAGTACACAGGGCAGTTCATGGGGCAGTACATGGTCCAGTACATGGGGCAGTGCACAGAGTCTTAAGAGTGTCCTTATGTGAAGTAAGTGGAAGCATGTGCAGATGTTTAAAGGATTGTAGCTAAAGTACAGGCTGGGATGGTATCAGATTCTAATCCATAGTAAAACTAATATAGAAACTAGATACTCTTTTGAGCAGGTATCAATACTAAAACGTCCCATTGACAGGACAGAGCAGAACCTTTCCTGAATGTCTTTAGAATGATTTTGAGCTGTATCAGAACAAGTATAACAGCACATAGACTAGTATACACCCATGGAGCACTATGGAACCTGGTGGTACTATAGTACCACCATTTATTGTAATTGTGGTATCAGAATCAGTATTGAGTATTGAGCCTATTCCTCAGTATCAAAATCACGTTTGAAATGTTACTATGGTGACAGCACTATAGGTCCTAGAGTGTGAGACATGAGCAGAGGCTGTGTTGTGGAGCAGGTCTTGTACATGGTCATCCTGGCTCCAGTCGCTGTTGGGACCCGCACTGGCTCCGCTCAGGTTACTCTGGGACCTCCTGGAGAAGAACGGGAGAACAGACCAAGATGAGAACGTTCTAATAGAATCCAAAGACAAGCTCAAATATACTAGTAAGCCTGATAGCCTGGTTAGCCACACTTTCTATGCTCTCTGTATTCAAAGTGGTGAAAGGCCTGACTAGAAACACTTCATGAGGTCAAACTAGGGCTGCACAAAATCACAATCAAATCTCAGTTATAAAAGTTGCAATGACAGCAGTTATTTAGATAGTAGAAAGTCCTCTACAAACAACAACCACTGAACCATTTTGCTGTACCAGACCAGTCACAACAGACATGTCCTTAAACCCAGCTGATCAGCTAATGACCTTTCGCCAGATGGATTCTTGTGAGTCATATTAGAATGTCGTTATCTCCTCAAAAATGTACCTATAGTTGTGTTTTTGTTTCATTCACACGTTTGAATAATCCTTTATCATTAGTCTGTCTGCATCTCCAAAGCTCAAAACGCTCTGTTCCACCTTGTGATGTCATGAAGCAGTAGTTTTCAAGTGAACAGCTCCTTTTACCTTTAGTTCAGTAGAGATGGGCAATTCCAGTGCTGAAATCATCCAGATGATTCTAGTGAAGGTGTGTGGAGTTTAAAAACACAGTGGAGCACTTCCTATATGACCACATGACATCACAAGGTGGAACAGAGTGTTATTAATTTGAGAGAAGAACTCAGTTTAAATCTGCAGGGTTTGTGTGTTAAACATATGTGAATGAAACAAAACACAACTCCAGGTGTGTTTGTGATGAGGAAACGACATTAGAACATAAACCAGAAAATAGCCTAATATGGGCCCATTAACTCAGTTACAGTTCAGATCTGTGGATGCAATCCTGCTCACAGTAAGAATGTGTAATATCTATATTATATATATTTTTTAGGTTAGGTTAGGGTTAGGTTGCTTTACTCATACCCGTACGTAAATTTGTTTTGCAGGGTGGTCCCACATTTCACATCTCATGCATCCACACTATACACAATAGACATACACTGTATAAAACACACAATTACAATAAAGTGGTACAGTGCTCCAGTGCACAATGCACCTGCACCTGTAATTGAATAAATGCTAGATAGATCAGTTTAAAGCCACACTGTGGAACATTCCAGGCAAAGCAGTCACATCTCCATGGAAACAAGAAGGTGGCAGAAATCAGAAAGTTCCAGCAAGTTCTGAGCACACAGAGTGTCAGCCTTTCAGTGTAATTTAGGAGGCAGTCAAATGAGAATGTTTGGCCCTGGGGACTGGAGCTTATTAAATTAAATTTGGCTAGCAACAGCGCTTTACCAGATCTGTACCAAAAACAGGCAAACTGCATCTTCATCTGTTTTTTTTTTTTTTTTTTTCTCTCTTGTAATTTATGACAGAGCCAGACAAACATGTCAGTCACAATGAACAGCTGTGTGAGGAAACTTAAGACTAAAGATTACACCATGCCAACTACTTTTAAGAACCACAAAGACAGGCAGTTAACCTATTAAACAAGGACTAAAGCACGACTACACCAGAACTAAAGCTCTATTCAAAGCAGGACAGTTGTGTAACCAGCATGCTGTGGGCCCATACATGTGCTGAGCAAAGATGGGTAGAGTAACCAAAAATTCTATAAAAGGGCACAGTCAAAAAAATAATAAAAGTATAAATACAAGAAATAGTAAAAGCAAAAAATGTCTACTCAAGTAAGAGTAGCTTAAAGAGTAACTGTCAGGACTGATTTATAATTTAAAGTGAATGTATATTTGAGGACAAAACATGAAATCATTCTTTGGTATTTTCAAAGAATTTACTAAATCATATCTGAAGGAGTGGTGCAAGAAACGCAAATGTTCAAATGATTTCATATTGTCAACACGTGTACACTGTACTGCTACTCAAGTACAAGTAAAAGCTGAATGAAGCTTAATGTCTAAAACTGGTCTAAACGATTACTAAATGAGTACTAAACCAGGTCTAAACCAGAAATAAACCAGGTCTAAAGCAGAACTAAACCAGGTCTAAACAAGGGAAAATTCAGAACTTAACCAAGACTTTGTTGTAGCACTTTCATATTTGAACTCTTTAATCTTTTGTATCTTGTTTATTTCACAGTGTCATCTGTTGTGTGTAATGATGGTCTATAGTCTGTGCATGTGGGTGTGTTTAATGTCTCATGGAGCACTTTGAGCCTCGTGCACATGTTTTCCTGTGTGCTTTTGAGCTGCACATGGAAAATAAACCAAACTAACATGACCCAGACGAACCATCACTCTAAGTCTGAGTAATGTTACCACAACCTTACGTCCTACAGCAGCTCTAAACTAAACATTTAACCATTTCTAACCAGAACTAAACCAGACCAAACCCCAGACAGTCACACGTGGGCCTTACCTGTGCAGCATGTTGTCACTGGTTGTTACGGTGATGAAAGCGGGCGAGTCCTCCATGGCGTCAAAGTACTCGGTCTCCTCATCCTCGTCACTGGGCTCCTCTTTGGGCGCGCTCTCGCTCCCCTCTGCTGACACACACACACACGCACACACACACACACACACACACACACACACACACACACACACACACACAGTAGACCTTAATGAATGACCCATGGCACCTGATCAGCTGTAATCTGTTTAAATAGTGCAGCTAAGTGAGTTAGTGTGTGTTAGAGTGTGTGTTACAGTGTGAGGTGAGTATTCTAAAGAGTGATTCAAACACACTGTTGGAGGTCACACAGGAGACCACAGGCCTTTAACAATCCTACAGACACAGTCAACTACAGCAGCCTGGAAATGTGAGGCCCGGAAGTCACTTCTTTTAGATTTCATAACATGTATAAGCACAAGTAAAGAATCACTACACTGTCTGGGGCATGAGAAATGCATATTTAAAGGATATCATATGCAAATGTCAATGAACACAACAATGGCACAGTAGGTAAGCGTTTTGCCTTCCAACCAGAAGGTCGCAGGATTAAATCTTGCTCATAGCTCATAAGTAAAGGACTACTGAGCAGCTTCTCAGACTGTTTCCTGTGGCAGGACATCAGGGTTTAATAACATTAGTGACTGATTTGAAATATATGATCTTAAAGGAACTATATGTAGTCTGTGCACAAACTGAACCTGTTTTTCCAGAGCCTTAACCTGCAGATAGAGGACACATCCAAGTTAGTCCAGGCCTCATGTGAAGCTCAGAACCTCCAGAATTCCCTCCCTGAGATGCAGAGGCTGCACTAGCACTGACTCATGATTGGCTGCAGGTGCTGGGCTTTAAGTAGTGAGGACTGGTTTAATGCTACAGGATCTTGATACCCAAAGTGACGTTGATAGCAGAGTGGTTAGCATGTTGCGGATGTATGACTGCTGGTGGCAGAGTGGTTAGCCATGCTGCACTAACCCTTTCTGAGGCAGGGGGCACTGCTGGGCGCGTTGGGGTGGCTGGGCTTCTCTCTCCAGGCGCGCTCCAGGCTGTTGTGCTGTTTGGCTAGCTGCTCAATGGTCTCCTCCAGGTGGGCCCTTTGCTCCCGCTCATACTGCAGAGCACGCTGCCATCTGCGGCTGTGGCTCTCCGCCAGGTCCAGGAAGTCCCGACACGCCTGCACACACAACACACACAGCAAAGTTTATTCATGAGTGAAAGTCCACATGGAGATACAATTGAATAGGAAGTAGTGACGCTAAGAGTGAATCTGCCGTGCGAGGTAGTGCACAGAGCACATCAAATAAATGAAAGATGCGTTTATAGGCTGTAGACATGAGACAAGCAGGTGACAGAGCCTCCATCAGGAAACGCACACAGAGCTAACTTAAATCCTCATCTTTTAAAACGTGCGTGTGAGTCACATCATGTCCGAGTGTACTGTGGGTCACTCTGTGTCAGCAGCACAGGCCAGTGTCACAGAAGAACACAGGAAGAGCACACACAGGCTAAGGGGGTGGGGGGGTAAGGAGAGGTAAGTAGGGGGGTCAGAGGGGGATAAGGAGGGGGTCAAGAGGGGTGAGGAGGGGGTAGAGGGGGTAAGTGGGGGAGAGGAGGGTCAAAGGGGGGTACAGAGGGGGATATGGAGGGGGTCATGAGGGATGGGGGAGGGATGGTGGTGGTGGAGAGGGGGGTCAGAGGGGTCAATGAACTGCAGTGGCCTTGACATAGACACCATACACATGTGTGACTGTGAGACACCTTCATTTCAAACAACAGCTACAACTATTTCACACAGACATACACATACACACACACATACACAAATACACACACACACATACACAGATACACATATTGTTTACACATTTGTCTAAAAGTAGTCTAGAAGGACAATATTACACAACATGGTTCATGACACACTATAACCCATTATGGGCATGTCTGATTGCATTTGCTGTAATTAAAGCGCCATCAGAATATTACTATATTAATATTAATATTAATATTGACATTATTATTATTATTATTATTATTAATCTGTGAGTGCATAACTGCTACATAGCACAGAGTCATTAGGAGCTGAGTACATGGTATTTTTAGACAGATCATATCCAGTAACTCCCTGGCTCTGTCCCACATACACAAAAAAGAAAAAAATAGATTTGAGTCTAAATATACTAACATGGCATTTCAGTGGGAGTGATCCGAAAACTACGAAACCCAGTGAGTGGAGACAGAGTCTGACTGAAATAGTTCTCTTTTTGTCAAATTTGACTGAAATGACATGAGAAGCAAATGAGTCTGTGATTTAGTCTTAGTTCTGGAAGCATGTGCAGGGTTCAGAATTGACCTAGTCTGATCCTGTTCTAGTCCTGGTTTAGAGCTGCTTTGAACCTATTCCAGACTAGTCCTGGTTTAGTGATAGTCTAGTTCAAGTTTAGTTCCCGGTTTATAAAAAATAGACACATTTCTATAGCACTTTTTTACATTCAAGACTCTTAAAACAATTTATGAAAGAACCACACACACACGCACGCGCACACACACACACACACACACACACACACACACACACACACACACACACACACACACACACACACACACACACGCACGCACGCACGCACACACACACACACACACACACAGACTGAACCACCAACCTGAGGCTCAATGGGTCTGAGTGCTCTTACCTGTGACCAAATCTCCATGTCAAAGCCTGATCTCGATGGGTCCTTAGGCAGCACACTTGGCCTACATTGCCTAGTATGAATGTGGTGTGAGTGTTGGAGGTGGTCGGGAGGGCCGATGGCGCAGATTGGCAGCTTTGCTTCTGTCATTCTGCCCCTGGGCAGCTGTGTACATCACTGAGAGTGGAGTTAATGAAGAATGCTCTGTAGCATCTCTGAGTGTCCAAAAAAGCGCTATATAAATCAAATGCAAACCAAATTCAAACCGATAACCTTTGGATCAGAAGACAAGCACTGTACCAACTGAACTACTGTGGCCCCAGACCAGAACACAAGCAGAAGTGCACTAACCAATAACACCATACAGTGCATATAATTACTGTCAGAGTGTAACAGTGATGCCCTTACCTCCTGTAGCTCCATGTAGCCTTCTGTAACCCCCTGTCTGTGCTGTTTAAATGGTCCTAGCCCATGTGACGTGCACTTCCTCCCTCTGACCACTAGCCCTACACACTTCCCCTCTTTAGTGCTGAGTGTCCAGTGTGTGTGCATGTGACCGGTGTGGAGGGGTCACTATTGGACACACACTGTCTACTCTAGTGCTGATGTAAAGACAAGCACCAAAACATGCCAGAGTCAGCACAAATGAGTTCCACTGTCAGAGAAGTGGTGAGATGTGAAGTACATGTGACTTTTCATGTTACAAAACATAGTTCATATAATATTTAAGGAGGGGGGTATTATGCAACATCGTTTTTTGATGATTTCTACCATGTTGTAATATCCATGCATGTTTGAGCAATCCAGAGATCTTTCCCGAGCCCTGTGCGAACCCTCGTTATGGTTAGCTGTAAGATTCTGTACAAGACTCCTCCCACAAGCCTACATCACCCACATTCTCGACTACAAACAATTTTCCATACAACGGCAGGACACAAAGTGATAAACTACAACTTCACAAACCTGATGCAATGTGCAGTAGTTTCAAAAACAAAACTGAAACTTATTAAACATGTTAGTACGTTGTGTTCAGCAAATAGCATTAGCAAAACAATGAAAGGTAACATGGTGACCTACATATATGTTATGTCTTACAGTTAATATCCCATAGAAGTGTAACACAGTTTTTCTGCCAGGGACAGTGTCAGGCAGCTGCTATACTTATTTAAGGTTAAGGTACACTGTAGCTATACCTGGGGTTTACTTTATGACCACTGCTTTTGTAATGATTTGGGACAGCGGTCAGCAGGGACCAGTGGAGTGCGGAGGCCCATAATAATGCAGAACAAATCCAACGTCTGACCCTGGGTCTTCTCATGCCGGCTGTTTGAAGGTTCATTCAGCTATACAGTATATTCAGAGCAAAACACATAGGTGTAGTGGATACAGACTATAAAAATGAGACTGTGAAAAGACTGTGTTTTCATTTTGTTTTCAAAGCATCACCAAACTGTCCCTCTCTCTACTGTTTGACTAGCCCCTCTCACTAACTGTCTGACCAGCCTCTCATATGCATAGATCACGGACCTTAATAAAGGCAATATGTATATGTAATATGTAAAACTAATTGTTGATATCCCCCTTTCTGTACAGGGATTCTTGTTATTGCAGTGTTTTATAGCTTTATAGTGTCTTATATTTTCCCTCTACTTCTCCAATCAAAATTCAGTCTCATTTAAATGACCAGCTATTCTGAATCAAAATACAACTTTTAATGTTTTCAATCTTTATTGGTGCTGACTAGGCCAGAGCTAAACAGCTGAGCAGTAGCTTCCATAACCCCTTGAGACATTGTCAGAACTAGACAATTACTGGCCCCAAACAAACCCACTACACTACACTACACACTACACCACACTACTCACTACACATTACACACTCCACATGTGAAACAATCTAATATGAGGCTCCTGCTCCATTCTAGAACTCTCTTGGTTCATTAACCCCTCACAGTCCACAGCCTCTCCCCCAGGACACTGCTCTGAAGACAGTTGCAGACAGGAGCAGACAGGAGCATATATGAGTAGACAGGAGCAGACAGGAGTAGGCAGGATCAGGCAGGAGCAACACACTGGATGAGCAGGTTTTTACTCTTGGCATAAACTGGATTCTTAGTAAAGCTACTCTCTTCTGCACTGGCCTAATTAAAAAAAAAAAGAATTTCAGATAAAATCTCACTTCAAATTGTTGGAAATATGGGACATGTGTAGCAAAAGGAGAAATTTAATATGTCTACTGGACAGAGTTTATTTGGTCGAATACGTTTTGCAGCTCATCCAAGCTGCTTCCTCAGTTCTGGTCAGATGCTGGCATGTGTTTGTTGTGAAGACAATTTAACCACAGAAATACTCAGAACAAGTACGGTGATGGTTTATGGACAGGAGACTTTGGGCTTTCTGATCTATGACGTAACAATCCAGGGACAATTGAAGCAGAGTAATTTCTGAGGCTATGAATCAGGTGTCAATAAACAAACATGACACACTTACATTTCCTTTTGCGTCTATATTTTGGATGAGGGAACAGCAATACCAGCTCTTCCTGCTGTAGCGGTCAGAGTCTGGACAGAGCAGTGGTCATGCAGCATCCATGTGGCCCTACCTGCTGCTGGGGAGGGGGGCTCTATGGGGAATCCTCACTCACCAAGCGTCCAGTCAGCTCCTGTGTATCCGAGCGCTCACTGTCTCACTGTGCAGGAGTGAAGTGAGGAGCACAGGGCTGGGTCGCTCCTCAGAACACAGAGGGGGAGGGGAAGGGGGGGTGTATATGGGTGTATGGGAGGGGTAAGGGGTGGAGTGGTGATGAGGGTGGTGGTGGGGTAGGGCTATTCTTGTCTGCTGTCAGATCCACTGTCAGATCGCATGTCCGTGTGAACCCTCTCACTCTGCCCTGGGTGAGACCTGAGACATGCCCATGAGCAGGGGGGAACAGAGTGGAGGGCATGCTGGGGCTGGTACTAGGGGCCCGTCAATGGACTCCACTGGAAAAGACACATCTCAAGGGACTAGCCTATCTAAAATACCGGATTTTCCGGACTATAAGCCGCTACTTTTTTCTCACACTTTGAACCCTGCGGCTTATACACCGATGCGGCTCATATATGGACGGATTATTCGTCTCTGAACACAGCGGATGCGCGCGCAGCTTGAGTGCAGAAAGCGCCGCTGTCTGTGCGGTGAACATGGGTTAGGGTTAGTTAGAACACTCGCTAGCGCTGTTGTCAGCACTAAAACAGTTTATCGCTGCGTGATAAAATAAGTTCTGCTGCTAAATGAACATTAGTGAGTGGGATACGTCTTAATGACCCGTATGTGTTAAATGCAGGTGAGGCGTAAATGATGAGACGAAACGTCTCAAACTTCAGTAGCTGGACATCCACTCATACATGATCGATACAACTAACCCCGACCCCGGGAGAGCCTGAAATCCTGTTGAAATCCTACAAGACACTGACATGATCCCAGACAGGACAGCGGCTCTTTCTGCTCGAGACATGCGCTGTAGAGCGCCAGAGCGACTCTCGCGCGTGACGAACTGACTCAATGCAAAAAGACGACAAAAGCTTTCAGAGGCAATACAAGCAGATGCTCGGAACTTGAAAACTTCTTGAAGACGTGGACACCTGCGGCTTATAGACAGGTGCGGCCTATATATGTACAAAAATAAAATTCTTTGAAAATTTAGTTGATGCGGCTTATATTCAGGTGCACTCAATAGTCCGGAAAATACGGTAAATGAAGGAATGAGAGGGGCCATGAAAAGTCTGAGGCATTTTTCTTTATATAGCTAAAATCTGTATTAAACAGTGAACAGTGACCATCTGCTCCAGTTCTAGAATTAAATTTTCCATTCATTTTTTTTTTCCCATAGCCTTAAAAAAATTCTAATATTAAGAGTTTAAAGACATTGCAGTCTAACCAGCTACATGGTCACTAATATCCATATGGTTGTTTTAAGCCCACAAAGCACATTGAAAATGTAAGATCCACTCAAATGTTTTAATACTTTTCAGAAAAAGATTTTAAATAAAACCATAGGTCTGGTGGTTATTAGTTTTAAAGAGCTGATTAGCTTTCAAACTTTTAATATACTTTTTTTTTTTTTTTGTTAGAAAAGTGTATGGGGAAAATGAATGAGAAATTGTGTTCTGGGCGGTCACTCTTGGGCTCTGTAGATAAATTATATTATAAACAGGAGCTCTTTGGAATGATTTACAATTTTAAAATAAGATTAAATTAAATTACTTTAAATCTTAAATAGATTATTTTACAATAATCTGCTACTATATTGAAAAGATTTAATTGACTAGTACAGGACTTAGAGGGTATGCAGAGTGTGATTTAATATATATAAATTAGGGAGTATTCAAGACATAAACACAAAAAAGGTTGAGAACTGTATTTCACAATTAGGAACTAATTTAGGAATGTATACTTTCAAGGGCCCATACCAGGCCATGATGTTGTACCCTCATCAAAAACATTGCTGGAATTGTATTTCATTTCATTTGTGTATATTATGAACCCTGTATGTGTGTAGAATCTAGAGCTGGGCGATATGGCCTAAAAATAAAATCTCAGATTTTTTTTACAAAAAATCCGATTTCCGATTTTAATCGATTTTTCTCTGCCCTACTCAAAAACAAATAACAGATGACAAATAAATGGCTCAAAACAAGTTTTAACTTTATTCTTTTTTTTAATTTAGGATTAAAGTGCAATCTGACAAGCAAAAAACATACTTGTAAGTGAAATGGCAGACCAGGCCATTGTAAACACTTTTAGAAAGTTTTGATCATATTGCTGCCGCTGTCTGTTGTCATGCAGATGAGTCGGTCTTCTGCAAGTTTCCACGAAGTGAAAGCATCTTTCAATCCTTGCGCGATTAATCCCCCCTTGTGATCCTCGGGAAAATACACTGTTTGCAGACAAACGCTTCGCATCGCCCAGCTACTATTAACAAAATGTACCGTTAAACTCAAGTAGGGCTGCATCGTTCGGCTGGACCACAGGTCAGTCGTAGCAGAAAAATACGACACCTCCTCCGCTCTGCGCCCCGCTAACTTACCCGTGTAGAGCGCTGCAGCGCATTAGTTCCGCTTTCGACGCTCGCGTGTAAAAAATAATACTAATAATAAAAAAATGTTTTCATAAAAACACATCGTTCTGAACTGTAAATTCGAATTAATCGATTTAATCGATATATCGCGCACCTCTAGTAGAATCCCTCAGTTGTCCAGGTAGAATCCATGGCAAAAGGAGAAATTCAATTTGTCAACTGGACAAAGTTTATTTGGCAGTGTCCACCAGCATCTGACCAGAACTGAAGAAGCAGCTTGGATGAGCTGCGAAACGTATTCGACCAAATAAACTTTGTCCAGTTGACAAATTGAATTTCTCCTTTTGCCATGAACCCTATATACTCAATCTTTCTCTCTCCGTGTCCTCTTTCTCTTCACCAGGCTTGTTCTGGTCAGTTCCTTCTCAGATTGATTCTAATGAAGATTTATGGGCACTGACTAGAACTTTGTGGATGACCGCCTGGTGTCACAGAATCAGACTGGAGTGACTGTAGTTTTGTGTTAGTGACTTCTGTGTGCAGTACTGACTAATCACACTCACTACTTTTACATGCATGCCAGGAGTATTAATATAATATATACTTTAACTCCCAGATTCTTCCAGATCCCAATAACACATTTGGAGAAGTCTGTACTCTGATACCTGCTGCATGGAACAGCACAGTCTGATTTACCTTAGGCACAGACTAGGAGAGGTATTCAACTGCAGGAGGTAAGAAACAGACAGCAATATACTAGACATGTGCTGGGAAGTGTTGGGTTCTTTGAGCTGCTGTAGATTGGGGCAGAGGTCTCATAAGTTTTATGGCAAAGACAGTTTAGCACTTCGCTGTTCTCTGCACATGTACATGTACTGATTGCTCATAGTGTTATCGTACTTATGTTGGTCATAAGGTTATATATAATCGATTCCTGGTACTCACATTGATCATAGCATTGGAGGTGATGCGGAAGAGTGTGGCCCTCTCGTTGACGGCCTTGATCTTCTCTGAGCCCTCCAGCGGGCCCCTGAGAGCCTCCAGTTCAGTGAGAGACCTCTGCAGGGCAGCCCCGTGTTTAGCGATGAGCTCATTACAGGTGCTCAGGTCCTCCAGCTTACTGCCCAGGAGCTTCAGGGTCCCCTGCACTTCAGCCTGGTCTGACTGAGACGCCTGCTCCTCGTCTCCCGACTCATCTGCACACACAACATCACACATGACTCATTTGCACACAGAACATCACACATGATTCATCCGCTCTCAAAATGCTGCACTATTGGTGGTTCCTAGAGTCGCTAAAAGTACTTTAGGAGGTAGAGCTTTTAGGTATCAAGCACCCTTGTTGTGGAATCAGCTCCCTGCTCATGTCAAAGAAGCTGACACAGTCTCTACATTTAAGATTAGGCTCAAAACGTTCCTCTTTGAATTAGCTTATGGTCAGGTCAGTTAGGAACAGAAACTAAACCCATAGGCCGAGTTAAGCTGCTCTAGGAGATATATTACTGGGGAAACTATGGCAACTTGAGCACTGCCCTCTGGTTTCTCCTACTTTTTCTCCTCCTACTGTTAAGATTATTCAATTACTAGTTCATTCGTAGTCTGTTCTTTGCTATTCACATGTTGTCCCTGTCCCACTCCCCTTTTGGGGAGTGTAACTGTTTCAGATGCTGCTGTTCCAGTTTGGACCGCTGCTGTCCCCTAGTGTCGAGGACCTGGACCCCTCCTCTCCTTCCCTGTCCTGGATTAACTGTCCTTGTCCTGCTAGATTAGTAGTTTTATCTGCCTGTCCGTCCTTAGGAGTAGGATCTCTCCTTCACTGTGGTTCTCCTCGAGGTTTCTCCGTTTTCCCATTGGGTTTTTTGGAGTTTTTCCTTGCCGAGAAGGAGGGTCTAAGGACAGGAGATGCTGGGACAATTATCCATTTGCCTGCTTGTTGTTGGACATTCTGTATTTTTGTTTTATGAATGTTTCTTCTGCTTTATTAATCAACAATTTTGTGAAGTCCGCCGAGATAACTCTTGTTGTGATTTTGGGCTATACAAAAATAAATTGAATTGAATTGAATTGAATTGAATTGAATTGAATTGACAACATCATACATGTTGAGAAACAAAGGTTTGTGTTTTCTTCTCATGGACACTCTGGATTTTCACCCGTTTGGATTTTTAAATAGTATCTTTCCAGTTCACCATACCCCTATGGACAGAAGGATATCAAGGACCATGGTGTCGGCCAGTATGGAGTGGCTGAGGCCCCCATCCTGGAGCCTGGCCAGGCTCAGCCTGAAAGGACAACGTGGGTCCACCCTCCTGTGGGCTCACCCTCCTGTAGATTCACACTTCTGTGAGCTCACCACCCGCAGAGGGATTCGTAAGGATCGGGTGTGTAGGGGACTGGACAGCAATCGAGAACAGGTGCCTGGACAGCTCCTCATCACCTCGTTGGGGGGGAAGGATCCTGAGCTTGTGCAGAAGGTTGAGAGGTACTGGCTAGATATAGTCGGCCTCACCTCCATGCACAGCTTGGGCTCTGGAACTCAACTCCTCGAGAGGGGTTAGACCCTCCATTTCTCTGGCGTTGCTCACAGGGAGCGGCGGTGAGCTGGTGTGGGCTTATAGCCCAACAGCTCAGGTCCACGTGTTGGAGTTCACCCCGATGAATGAGGAGGGGTTACTAAACAGTAAAGCAACCGGGGACTCCTTTGTTCTACTGGAGGACTTCAATGCCAACGTGGGCAATGGCAGTGACACCTGGAGAGGGGTGATCGAGAAGAACGGCCTCCCTGATCTAAACCCTAGCTATTTTGTTATTGGACTTCTGTGCTAGCCACAGTTTGTCCATAACGAACACCTTCAGCCACGTGTGGAATGTCAATGGCATCGTCAACTTGCACCTCCAAGAGAGGACATGGAGTCTGAGTGGACTATGTTTTCCACCTCTATTGTCAGTGCAGCTGCTTGTACCTGTGGTTGTAAGGTCTATGGTGCCTGTCACAGCAGCAACTCCCAAACCTGGTGGTGGACACCGAAAGTAAGGGATGCCATTAGGCTGAAGAAAGAGTCCTACTGACCCTTGTTGGCTTGTGGGACTCCTAAGGCAGCTGTCAGGTACCAGCAAACCAAGTGTGCCGCAACATGTGCAGCTGCAGAGGCAAGAACTCAGGGGGCTGGGGGTAGTTCGGAGAAGCCATGGAGGAAGATGACTGGTCAGTCTCAAAGGAATGCGGCGGCACGGTGGCTGAGTGGCAACACTCATGCCTCACAGCAAGAAGGTTACGGGGTCGATTCCCAGGTCGCCCAGGCCTTTCTGTGTGGAGTTTTCATGTTTCCTCCCCGTGTCTGGATGGGTTTCCTCCGGGTACTCCGGTTTCCCCCATCAATCAAAAACATGCCAATGATAATTGTCTGTAGTGACAGAAGTTGTATTTGATGATGATTGATGATGATGAGGAATTCTGGCAAACAGTCCGACACCTCAGAAGGGGGAAGCAGTGCTTCACCACCACTGTTTACAGTGTGAGGGGAGAGCTGCTGACCTCGATTGGGGATGTTGTTGGACAGTGTAAGGAGCACTTTGAGGTTCTCCTCAGTCTCACATCTTCCGAGGAGGAAGCAGGAGCTGGAGACTCGGGGGGGACTCGTCCATCATCCTAGCTGAAGGCTCCTCAGTGGCAAGGCTCTGGGGGTGGATGAGATCCGTTCTGAGTAACTTAAAGTCTCTGGATGTTGTGGGGCTGTTTTGGCTGACATGTCTCTGCAGCATCACATGAAGGTCGCGGACAGTACCGCTCCTCAGGCTTCCCAGTAAGGTCTATTTCAGGGACTGGAGAGGAGAATCTGACCGATAGTCAAACCTCGGATCTAGGAGGAGCAGTGTGGTTTTTGTCCCGGTCGTGGAATCAGCTCTATACTCTTCACCGGGTGCTTGAGGGTTCATGGGAGTTTGCATGAGACTCTGCCAGGGCTGCCCTTTGTCACTGGTTCTGTTCATTGTTTTTATGGACAGATTTTCTAGGTGCAGTCAGGGGCCAGAGGGGGGCCGATTTGGGGACCACAGGATCTCATCTCTGCTGTTTGCAGATGATGAACCTCCCCATGCAATGGGGATGGGGTGAAGATCAGGTCCTTCAAATCCGAGTACTGCCCAGGGCCAGCTCTGTTTATCTGCTTAGATCAAGCAAGATCGAGCATTGACAGGCAGGTCAAAAAATAGTCTGAAACCTGCTTATTTGACCACTAATAGAAATAGAAATAGAAAAATAGAAAATACACAATAAAATACATTTTAATAACACATCAGTGATAAACCACTGAACATGTACTTCACTTTGAGTTTAGTTTGACATAAGCATTATTACAATATTACTGTTGTTTAAACATTGTGATCACTGTTTAACACTATGAATATAGGAATTGCAGAAATAACCCAGGCAAACCATGTACACGACGTACATGGTTTGCCTGGGTTTTTTGTCTGTAATTACCAAAAAGTCCCCAATTATATATTAGGTCACACAGTAACATAGTTATCTGAAGTCAAATAGTTTTGTTATCTGTGTGGTGGAGAGAGCGTAAAAAGATTTCACCCATCATGACGTCTGTACAGCTGCAGGGTTTCCTCACAAAGACACAACAGCTCAAAGTGACTCATTCAGAACTCATGCCAAAGTTATATTTAGCCCAGAAACATGACGTCCTCTAAAAGCACACATTTCCTCTTTCCTTTTCTCTGACAGCAGGGGGCTACATGGGTTACTGCAGGTCAGAGAAGGAGATAGCACATGACAGCAGACACCAGAGTCATCACAACAGCAACTTCTTTCAGTATTATGGAAACAAACAAACAAACAAACAAACAAACAAACAAACAACAAAACAAAACAAAAACCTCCATACTCTTTACACATTTTGATGCCAAATTCATTATCTAAGAATCAAATAACAATTTCTAACATCATCTTATAGGCGACTTATTCTGACCTAGATCAACTGTTCAGGAAAGGTCCAATTCTGTAGTTTTTAAAGTGAGGAACTCTTTAAAGGGTCTATATTACGCTATGTTCTGATCTCTGTTCTAATGTAGTTTCCTCATCACAAACAAACCTGGGGTTGTGTTTTGTTTCATTCACACATGTTTAACACACAAACTACGCGTTTAGTTCTTTTCTCAAATAGAAAACACTCTGTCACCTTGTGATGTCATGTGGTAATATGTGTTGTAAACTCCATACACTTTCACCAGAATCATTTGGATAATTTCAGGCCTGGAATTGCCAATCTCTACTGAACTAAAGGTAAAAGGAGCTGTGAAAACTTCATGACATCACAAGGTGGAACAGAGCTTTTTGAGCTTTTTAGATGTAAAAAAACAAGGATTACTCAAACATGCGTGAATGAAACAAAACACAACTCCAGGTATGTCTCTAACATGGATTAACACAATGCACACAGATGTTTTCCCTGATCATTTCTATCAGTAATAAGCTCCATTCTCATGCTGTGTTTCTCCAACCACTCCACGACATCTGGGCATATCAACAAGTAACAAGTGCTCAAACTGCCAAAATGTGAATCCAAGGCCTTACATATATTATTACATATATACATTTTAAATTAGTGTTTGAGAGAGAATTGTGGTTTTGTTGTCATTAGCTGCATGTACATTGGACAGTAAACATGGTCGTTGGATTAAAGAGGCAATTGAAATATGGAAATTTGCCCACGGGACTATAAATCGGGACAAGGGGGCTATTTTACTCTCACACACCTATGATACTGTCCTGAGAAAGCTGGACTGCAGATGGCGCTGCCTCCATCAGTATGAAGACAGCACCAAAACCTGTTTAAATGAGCTGAGCAGACACGTAAAAGCAATATCACATGAGCACTTTGAAGAAGCTATGAGCAGTCCAAGCTGCCAGGAAGGAAAACAAACTAAACCTTGGTCTCAAAAAAATAATCGATGCAAATAAAATAATTTAAATAATAATTTCGCCATTTATTAGGTTTGAAATTTTACCTCCTGGTTGGAAATCATGACATCATCCTAGGGAATAACATAACAGTTACTAGCAACCATACTGCACACTAGGCCAAAATTCCTCAAATGTCACAGAGATTAATATTTAATGAATAAAACTATAAGAAAACACCATTATTTTGTTGAAATAAAATTTAAAAGTATCAGAACAATGTGTTTCTTGTGTAAATAGTTTGTAAATTTTTGGACAGAATTCTCCCAGTGTGATGTCATCAGTGTGGGCCTCTCTAAAACATCGCCAACAGAACCCAAAGGAAGTCGTCATCTGTCAGCTACATGTTTCCAAACGTCTTTCGGGTTTGTGACGTAAGTGTGAATAGAGCCCATTTTCAACATATTTTTCAAAACTTCTTGCTTCTTGATTGGTGTAAAACTATCATTTATATTTACAACAGGTTTTATTCCACCAAAGTAAGTCAAAATTAAAGAATCAGCCATAACTGTCATTTGCACTTTAATCCAAACTAAAAGTACTATCCATATTTGAACTGTGTGGTGTTATATGCAGGTTGAAAGTTAGAAAAGACAGTATAAGATGCCAAAGGGTATTTTAAAAGTCACTTCATAGCGTGATGTGCCCCCTTTAAAATATCAAAGACTCAAAGTCCCAATAATTCATTGTTTATCTCCAGGCTGTGCTGCAGGATAAGTTTCCATGGTAACTAAATTCACTTAGACAAGCCTGTGCTGAGCCGAAATGAAACTGTAAAACTGACTTTAGAGACAATCTGGTAGTGCTGTGTTAGAATGGCCATCAGACAGGACATGGGCAATGGCTAAAGCTAAAGAAGCAAAAATACCATGGCCAGTTACCAAGACGCTAGCAAAGAGATATTTAAAGAGGGAGTATTACACTTCTATGGGGTATCGTACTGCTAACCGCAAGGAGGGTACGAATAGGGCCCGGGAGAGATTGCTAGATTACGCAAACATTCATGGATGACATCTAAAACCTCTTCAGGTATGTTTTTGATGAGGGAACGTTATTAGAAAGCTCCAAAAAAGTCAATTTTGCATAATACTCCCTCTTTAAAATATATGTCACAGTATGGCCACAGTACAGTCCCTGACAAAAGTCTTGTCGCTTATCCATTTTGTAGAAACAAAAGCTTATAACCTGACTTTAAATTAATCGATTGGTTTTTAGAAATGTCTCATATGAAAGCTAAAACCCTCCCAAATTATGCTCAATATACTAAAATAAATTTGCTTCACTGAAGAAAGATTGATCATTTAATGAACACAGAAAGGTCAGATTTTGGCAAGACAAAAGTCTTGTCGCCTTGTCATATGATGCACCCAATCCTAGATTACAGCCTCACCTGTGATCAGTTACTGATCAATCAGTTAGTGGGTGTGTATAAAAAGAACCCCAGAACACCAGACCTTCACATCAACTGCAACTTGACCTCTGACAACATGCCTAAGATCCACCCTGAGACCAAAGCGTTAATTATCAAGAGGCTGAAGACCAGATCCATTGCTGAGGTGGCTGACACCTTCAATGTGTCTTAGCGTCAAGTACAAAGAATAAGAAAAAGATCTGAAAAGACTGGAGATGTTTTTGACAAGCCCAGGTCCGGCAGACCCCGCAAGACAACTGCTCGGGAGGACCGTTTGTTGATTCGAAAATCTAAGGCCAGCCCCTTTTCCACTGCAGCAGAGCTCCACCAGGTCTGGTCACCTCAAGTCCCTGTGTCAACCAGAACAGTTTGTAGAATTCTGTCTCGAAATGGCCTCCATGGTCGAATCAGTGCACAGAAACCAGCACTAAACAAAAGGCAATTAAAAAACCGTGTGCATTTGCCAAGGCCCACAGCCTGCTAAAAGGATGGACACTGGAAAAGTGGCAGAAGGTGGATTTCTCAGATGAATCCTCGGTTGAATTACATCACAGCCGCCGCAAATATTGCAGGAGACCTACTGGAGCCCGCATGGATCCAAGATTCACCCAGAAAACAGTTAAGTTTGGTGGCGGAAAACTCATGGTCTGGGGTTACATCCAGTATGGGGGTGTGCGAGACATTTGCAGGGTGGAAGGCAATATCAATAGCCTAAAATATCAAGAAGTATTAGCTACCTCTTACATTCCCAACCATAAAAGGGGTCAAATTTTGCAGCAGGATGGTGCTCCATCGCATACTTCTGTCTCTACATCAAAGTTCCTCAAGGCGAAGAAGATCAAGGTGCTCCAGGACTGGCCAGCCCAGTCACCAGACATGAACATCATTGAGCATGTCTGGGGTAGAATGAAAGAGGAAGCATGGAAGGCAAAACCAAAGAATCTTGATGAACTCTGGGAGGCATGTAAGACTGCTTTCTTTGCTATTCCTGATGACTTCATCAACAAATTGTATGAATCATTGTCGAACCGCATGGATGCAGTCCTTCAAGCTCATGGAAGTCATACAAGATATTAAATATGGATCTCACAGCACCACTACTTAATTCACTGACGTTATGCAACATATTTTTGTATTTGAAGTAAATTATTTGTTCAATTTTCTGTAGGCGACAAGACTTTTGTCTTGCCAAAATCTGACCTTTCTGTGTTCATTAAATTATCAATCTTTCTTCAGTGAAGCAAATTTATTTTAGTATATTGAGCATAATTTGGGAGGGTTTTAGCTTTCATATGAGACATTTCTAAAACCAATCGATTAATTTAAAGTCAGGTTATAAGCTTTTGTTTCTACAAAATGGATAAGCGACTAGACTTTTGTCAGGGACTGTATGGCATGGCAGTATGGAGTACGACAATAAACTTACATGTCAAAAAAAGAAAATTCTCACCAACTCTGCATTTCTGTTCCTCCATTTTTACCCCAACCAAGTAACAGAACGCGAAGGAGATCAGCACCAGGCTCTACTATCCAGGAGAGTCCCCCAGAACAGAGGCTCTGGTCTGAGCAGAGGCAGAGTGGTCCTTGTAGAGTCCAGGAGGGTCTAATGAGATCAGGCTCTAACGGGAGCAGCATGACCACAGCGCTGGACGTTAGCATCTTCTGAAATACTTTGCACGAGAAGTTACTTTGAAAACCCGAGTCATGTGAAGAGAAATGCTGAGTGGACAGCTCCTGAAAGTCTGTTTCTTTTATATATATTATCTGATACACAGATATGACACAGCTTGGTTGGGGATGTCCCCCTAGAAATCCATGGTCATTGAAATACAGATTTAAAATCTAACAAGCCCATTCTCTTTTAAGAAGGGGCATTATGCAAAACAGACTTTTCGGAGCCTTCTCTGAAGGTGAGGTGATTTAGCAGAGAGAGCATAGGGAGGGGAGACACTTGTTTTGGGTGACTATAGCATTTTCAAAACAATAAAAGGTTACATGGTGATGTAAATATCTTATGTGTTACAGTTAATACCCCACATTCATATTGTCAGTGGCAAACAAAACTCCAAAGTTAAAGGGACAACCACAGCTGCTAATTTGTATCACGTGTCTCTCAAATGCCGAAAACATCTAAAACTATTATATCATTCAGAACAAATATATCACATCTTTTACCTGAGGTACTGTAAGAGTTTAGAACTTTGCTTATTGAATTTAAGTTAATGCCGTACTCTGGAACACTGCCGGCAAAACAGTCACATGACCCTGCACATTGGATGTCTTATGGTATGCAGATATTTGATCCATTAAAGTATATTTGATTGATTTATGTAAAATCCCTCAGTCGTCCAGGTAGAATCCATGGCAAGAAAAGGAGAAAATTTAATTTGTCAACTGGACATAGTTTATTTGGTTGAATACGTTTCGCAGCTCATCCAAGCTGCTTCCTCAGTTCTGGTCAGATGCTGGCGGACACTGCTTTATATCTGCCTGAAGGGAGGAGCTTAATTACAATGAAAATTACTCTGAGACAACACATATTTAAACACATGGTTTGAGAGGGGAGTTAAAGAAGCTATTTTTGTCAAGAAAGAGAATCCTTCCTTGAACAGAAATGGGGGTCTCAGACATCATTTGTCTCCCATCTATAACTCTATCCTCAAACCTAAATCAAAACAAACTGGGAAAACAATGGGACTAGCCAGGTCAGGTCCAGAGGTGTGAAAACACCATCATGGCCCTGAATGGATATGCTAACTACTCCCCCACTCCCACTCCATATTGAATAGACTCACATGACTAACAGAAACTGTAAACAACTCCATATTGTATCACCTGATCAACTGAAACTGTATTTAAATATGTGTTGTCTCAGAGTAATTTTCATTGTAATTAAGCTACTCCCTTCAGGCAGATATAAAGCAGTGTCCGCCAGCATCTGACCAGAACTGAGGAAGCAGCTTGGATGAGCTGCGAAACGTATTCAACCAAATAAACTATGTCCAGTTGACAAATTAAATTTTCTCCTTTTTTTGCCATTTGATTGATTGATCACACTGGGGATGTACTACATGTATGTTTATGGCAGATGCATTAACAAACACTGTCAAATAAGTCAAGATAGCCTGTGATCAAAATGAGCGTTCATGGTCCTGTTTGGAAGTTTGATATTTAACAAAAAGGTGAGAGTGACTAACTGAAAAACTGTTGGCGCATGCTAGCTAGCTGGTGACGCTAATTTTATCTTGTTTAACAGCACAAATCAGCTCACCTGTTGTAGTTCCAACTAAGTCAGCTGTTTATGGTTAGATTGTGTTAAAAATAAAGCTCAGATTGTGTGTGTGTGTGTGCGCACACACACACACACACACACACACACAGGCCCTCCTCTGTAATGGGATATTGATCAGAGAAGCAGCGCACCCAGCACACCTCCCCCTGAATGAGCCCTTTGTTCTGGGCTGAGCACAAAGCCTGAAGGTCCCTGGCAGAAGCCTCTGTGTCCGGCCCCAGTGTGAGGGCTGCTTTCAGGGCACGAGAGTGGACAGATGCCAGTGGAGAGGCAGCCTGGCATTGCCCGCTCATCCATATGGAAAGGGAGAGGTGAAGGGGGGCAGAGCTACTGAGAGTCACAGCCTACATTCATTTAAAGACCTGTATGTGGCCTGTGCAACAAACACAACTGAACCTGTGTCCCCAGGGCAGTAATATAGGTCACATCCAAGTTTGTCTCATTCTCAATTTATGGACAATGCCTCATGTGAAAGAACCTCTAGAATTCCTTCCCTGGGCTGCAGAGGCTGCACTAGCACTGATTCATGACTGTTTGTAGGTGTTGGGGTTTAGTGACCGTTCAGATCAGAGAGAGGCATTATAGATTTAAACCAACTGGATTTCAGCTTTTAAACTGGCAACACAAAAGAGAGACTCATGTGGGGCTCATTCTGCTTTCAGGTTGGATAATCGTCTTGAACCAAAACACCAAATTAAAACATAAATAACTTGTCCATGACATCCAGTGTTTTTGTAACTAAGAATAAATCAGTATTACACTTGTTATCAGTAAGAGCTACTCTATATGTTTATCTTCCCTGTATCTGGGGACACAGGTCATGTTTATGAAATTTAAAATCACTGAGGAAGCAGCTTGGATGAGCTGCGAAACATATTCGACCAAATAAACTGTCCAGTTGACAAATTAAATTTCTCCTTTTGCTATGGATTCTACCTGGACGACTGAGGGATTCTACACACTTTTCTTCCACTTCTTTCCATCTGGGGTTGTGCCGGAGCGGGGCTGTGGTGGAGCTGTGGTGGGGCTGTGATGGAGCTATGGTGGAGTTGTGATGGAGCTGTGGTGGAGCAGGTATGTTCTGGGTCATTTTCTGGAGTGGAGCTTTGGTGGGGCTGTGGTGGGGCTTTGATGGAGCTATGGTGGAGCTGTGATGGAGCAGGCGTGTTCTGGGTTATTTTTGGCTCAAAGATCAAATACACTTGGAGCACCAAACCCACAGAAGGACATATGACTGATTGTCCAGCCCGGTGCAGGGACCATGGTGCATGCTGGTACTACAGTATATACACAGGAGATCACTCCATGGACATGAGATTGTTATGATTCTAATATTATGGCATTAAAGCTGCAATCTGTAACTTTTCAGATAGGTGCTCCACTACCGGCGTGTCTCCATAGAGCTGTTATTGCTCTGCCTGCAATGTTACACAGTATGGCATTACAATTTCAAATACAGTCCCTGACAAAAGTCTTGTCGCTTATCCATTTTGTAGAAATAAAAGCTTATAACCTGACTTTAAATTAATCGATTGCTTTTAGAAATGTCTCATATGAAAGCTAAAACCCTCCCAAATTATGCTCAATATACTAAAATAAATTTGCTTCACTGAAGAAAGATTGATCATTTAATGAACACAGAAAGGTCAGATTTTGGCAAGACAAAAGTCTTGTCGCCTTGTCATATGATGCACCCAATCCTAGATTACAGCCTCACCTGTGATCAGTTACTGATCAATCAATTAGTGGGTGTGTATAAAAAGACACCAGACCT
Organism: Taenioides sp. WSHXM2023; assembly: GCA_029959045.1. NCBI lineage: Eukaryota > Metazoa > Chordata > Actinopteri > Gobiiformes > Gobiidae > Taenioides > Taenioides sp. WSHXM2023. Next base: position 2,197,860 of record CM057089.1, on the reverse strand, counting down.
TCACATCAACTGCAACTTGACCTCTGACAACATGCCTAAGATCCACCCTGAGACCAAAGCGTTAATTATCAAGAGGCTGAAGACCAGATCCACTGCTGAGGTGGCCGACACCTTCAATGTGTCTCAGCGTCAAGTACAAAGAATAAGAAAAAGATCTGAAAAGACTGGAGATGTTTTTGACAAGCCCAGGTCCGGCAGACCCCGCAAGACAACTGCTCGGGAGGACCGTTTGTTGATTCGAAAATCCAAGGCCGGCCCCTTTTCCACTGCAGCAGAGCTCCACCAGGCCTGGTCACCTCAAGTCCCTGTGTCAACCAGAACAGTTTGTAGAATTCTGTCTCAAAATGGCCTCCATGGTCGAATCAGTGCACAGAAACCAGCACTAAACAAAAGGCAATTAAAAAACCGTGTGGCATTTGCCAAGGCCCACAGCCTGCTAAAAGGATGGACACTGGAAAAGGGGCAGAAGGTGGATTTCTCAGATGAATCCTCGGTTGAATTACATCACAGCCACCGTAAATATTGCAGGAGACCTACTGGAGCCCGCATGGATCAATATCAATAGCCTAAAATATCAAGAAGTATTAGCTACCTCTTACATTCCCAACCATAAAAGGGATCAAATTTTGCAGCAGGATGGTGCTCCATCGCATACTTCTATCTCTACATCAAAGTTCCTCAAGGCGAAGAAGATCAAGGTGCTCCAGGACTGGCCAGCCCAGTCACCAGACATGAACATCATTGAGCATGTCTGGGGTAGAATGAAAGAGGAAGCATGGAAGGCAAAACCAAAGAATCTTGATGAACTCTGGGAGGCATGTAAGACTGCTTTCTTTGCTATTCCTGATGACTTCATCAACAAATTGTATGAATCATTGTCGAACCGCATGGATGCAGTCCTTCAAGCTCATGGAAGTCATACAAGAAGTCATACAAGATATATAGATATATATATATATATATATATATAGAAGAAGATAAATATGGCGTTATGCAACATATTTTTGTATTTGAAGTAAATTATTTGTTCAATTTTCTGTAGGCGACAAGACTTTTGTCTTGCCAAAATCTGACCTTTCTGTGTTCATTAAATTATCAATCTTTCTTCAGTGAAGCAAATTTATTTTAGTATATTGAGCATAATTTGGGAGGGTTTTAGCTTTCATAGGAGACATTTCTAAAACCAATCGATTAATTTAAAGTCAGGTTATAAGCTTTTATTTCTACAAAATGGATAAGCGACAAGACTTTTATCAGGGACTGTATACACAGTTTAGTTTAGATTTAGTCCCTCATACATGTGGACCAACCTGTAACTTGGCTTGGTGACACAACCTGCTTGTTGCCATGGAGATAGACAAGATAAATGCCGTACTCTGGAGCATTCCAGGCAATGCAATGGTATCTCCAGAGAGGAAAGCAGGTGGAAGACTCTCCAATAAAAAAGTTACATAATGTACCTTTATACGTATGTATCTCCAGGGAGACTGTGGCGGGGCTCTACTAAAAACTCAGGCAAGATCGAATTTCCAAGTGCAGGTGGATTTATTGTGCCAGTGTCCAAAGTGCAAAACAGTGCAAAAATATTTACAGTGAGCAAAATGTCCAGGTATTTACAGCAAAAGAAAAAAAAATGGGTCGAGTTCAACATTAACTCAGTTCCCTTTAATTCCAACCTCATGCAGCACACCGACGTTACCCGCTCTGTAACCAGTGGCAGACAGCCAGAAATGGCTCCCCTTTATACCCCACTTGCTCCTCCCAAATAAATGTAGGAATAAACAATTTCATAATAAATTTACATTAAAAAGAGGTAAAAATCAGGTTACATAACATGCATCATGTGATCAGCACCACGGCGCGAACAGCACCTATTTCAACTACCAGGACATACTGGCTCGGTCTGGCAGAGTCGCGCAGCGTCGGAGGAGAGAGAGGGCATTAGTGAACAGGTAAGAGCTGCATGTATGAAGTTAAGTATTCTAACGTGCTCAAGTGTGCACCCTTGGCGAATTAGTAACGGCCAGTGGTTACATTTAGGGGGGTAAACCCCGCCTAGCCTTATAGACGGACTGGCTCCGTCACAGAGATATTTTCAGGAAACATGTGACACCATCAGGCCATGGTACAGGTCAGATCTCGGGAAAAGACAAGCCTCACATTACGAATGCTTTTTTGTCAAGGTATTTTTGAACAATAAAAAAACTGCAATTGAATAAATGAAAGATGGAATGTTTAATGCCACACTATGGAACATTTCAGGCAAAGCAAAAAATAGGATCTCAGTTCATAGACAAGAAATTTACCGAACTGGACAGTGAGCTGGTAAATGTGGTAAAGGTGAGTGGAGCGTGTGAGTACGGTGAGGAGGGGGGAAGAGGGGGGTGGGTGCTGACAGAGGTGCTGACATCAACAGCCTGTCTCCTGGGGCGTGTAAGGAGCCATCAGCCAGAAGCAGGTTAATAACATTAGCTGCACTGACCCGCCCAGGACTGAAAACATCGCACACATGTGCACTTTTAAACACATATAACTCACCTCTAATGTGAGTTTAACTAGGCCACTATCATTTCTATACAAAAGATATGAAGGGTCAGTGCACAGCTGGGCAGTACTCAGTTACATTTAATGTTTAGTGCAATTGTACTTCTTATTTACAGTCCCTGACAAAAGTCTAGTCGCTTATCCATTTTGTAGAAACAAAAGCTTATAACCTGACTTTAAATTAATCGATTGGTTTTAGAAATGTCTCATATGAAAGCTAAAACCCTCCCAAATTATGCTCAATATACTAAAATAAATTTGCTTCACTGAAGAAAGATTGATAATTTAATGAACACAGAAAGGTCAGATTTTGGCAAGACAAAAGTCTTGTCGCCTACAGAAAATTGAACAAATAATTTACTTCAAATACAAAAATATGTTGCATAACGTCAGTGAATTAAGTAGTGGTGCTGTGAGATCCATATTTAATATCTTGTATGACTTCCATGAGCTTGAAGGACTGCATCCATGCGGTTCGACAATGATTCATACAATTTGTTGATGAAGTCATCAGGAATAGCAAAGAAAGCAGTCTTACATGCCTCCCAGAGTTCATCAAGATTCTTTGGTTTTGCCTTCCATGCTTCCTCTTTCATTCTACCCCAGACATGCTCAATGATGTTCATGTCTGGTGACTGGGCTGGCCAGTCTTGGAGCACCTTGATCTTCTTCGCCTTGAGGAACTTTGATGTAGAGACAGAAGTATGCGATGGAGCACCATCCTGCTGCAAAATTTGACCCCTTTTATGGTTGGGAATGTAAGAGGTAGCTAATACTTCTTGATATTTTAGGCTATTGATATTGCCTTCCACCCTGCAAATGTCTCGCACACCCCCATACTGGATGTAACCCCAGACCATGAGTTTTCCGCCACCAAACTTAACTGTTTTCTGGGTGAATCTTGGATCCATGCGGGCTCCAGTAGGTCTCCTGCAATATTTGCGGCGGCTGTGATGTAATTCAACCGAGGATTCATCTGAGAAATCCACCTTCTGCCACTTTTCCAGTGTCCATCCTTTTAGCAGGCTGTGGGCCTTGGCAAATGCACACGGTTTTTTAATTGCCTTTTGTTTAGTGCTGGTTTCTGTGCACTGATTCGACCATGGAGGCCATTTCGAGACAGAATTCTACAAACTGTTCTGGTTGACACAGGGACTTGAGGTGACCAGACCTGGTGGAGCTCTGCTGCAGTGGAAAAGGGGCTGGCCTTAGATTTTCGAATCAACAAACGCTCCTCCCGAGCAGTTGTCTTGCGGGGTCTGCCGGACCTGGGCTTGTCAAAAACATCTCCAGTCTTTTCAGATCTTTTTCTTATTCTTTGTACTTGACGCTGAGACACATTGAAGGTGTCAGCCACCTCAGCAGTGGATCTGGTCTTCAGCCTCTTGATAATTAACGCTTTGGTCTCAGGGTGGATCTTAGGCATGTTGTCAGAGGTCAAGTTGCAGTTGATGTGAAGGTCTGGTGTTCTGGGGTTCTTTTTATACACACCCACTAACTGATTGATCAGTAACTGATCACAGGTGAGGCTGTAATCTAGGATTGGGTGCATCATATGACAAGGCGACAAGACTTTTGTCTTGCCAAAATCTGACCTTTCTGTGTTCATTAAATGATCAATCTTTCTTCAGTGAAGCAAATTTATTTTAGTATATTGAGCATAATTTGGGAGGGTTTTAGCTTTCATATGAGACATTTCTAAAAACCAATCGATTAATTTAAAGTCAGGTTATAAGCTTTTGTTTCTACAAAATGGATAAGCGACAAGACTTTTGTCAGGGACTGTACTCCTACTTGAGTATTTGACAGTACTGTTACAATGCTGTTATTTGAGTCATAGGTGGTCAAATAACAGCAACAAAATCTTTATGTAGACAGTATTACCTCATTTGTGTTAAGATTGTGTTGATTGTGTTGTGTTGTGTTGTGTTGATTTGTGCTGCCATTGTGTTGAGAAATGACCAGACTTTGTGCATTATTTCATGTTTTGTTAAACCGGCCAGCAAGATGGATTCTCACGATATTTGGGAATTCACAAACTAACGAGAATTCATTTTGGAGTCGCAGAATTGTTGTTTAGGCGAAGTAAAAGGTAAAGCACCCAAACGAACCAAAACAAACATGGTGACCCCAACAGATGTACTTGAGCCTATTTTAGCATCAATACAGACTAGTTTGGAAAAACAAGCAGAAGGTAAGAGCTTTGTGTTGCTGTGGACTGTGGTCTGTGCTTTTCTTTGAACTGGATATAACTAAAGTTTGATTTTTCAGCTTGTTCCACTGTTGTGATGCTTTGACAATCAGATTCAAATGACATTCTGCATTTTCTGATCTGTTTCAGTGAGAACATCCCAGACTGATCATGTGTAGAACTCAGTTCAGAGTGACAGATGTGTCCAACTTCCGGCGCTGGCGCTGCGCTAGCTGCCTGTCACAACGCTCCCGCACTTTTCGTAACTTTTCTAAATTTTCGCTCTTAAACCGCCTCACTTTTGTAAATATTTTTTTTCCGCACTTTTGGTGGATTATTTACCTGTCTCAGCTTAAGATGTGTAAGGGACCCCGTCCTCCTCTCGTCTACACAAAGGATCAGCTGATGGCGCTGCGCAGCGCTGTTGTGTTCCCCCGGGACACGCCGTGGACGCCACGCGGGACGTAAACCCCGGGAAAAGAAGAGACGCTGCAGACTGGTCCTCCCCTCCATTGTCACGGGGAACGTGCGCTCCCTCGCCAACAAGATGGACGAGCTCGCAGCACTCGTTAGATTCCAGCGGGAGTACAGGGACGCTAGCATCATTGTTTTTATGGAAACGTGGCTAACACCGCAAATCCCGGACTCTGCCGTCACCGTGGACAACTTTCACCTGCTGCACGCGGACAGGACGGAGGAGAGCGGGAAGAAGAAGGGAGGAGGACTAGCGCTGTTTGTGAATGAGAAATGGTGCAAACCTGGACACTGTACAGTGAAGGAGCAGCTGTGTAACAAAGACATTGAACTGTTTGCTGTTGGCATGAGGCCATTCTACCTGCCCCGGGAGTTTTCACATGTCATCACACTGGCTGTGTATATTCCTCCCAGTGCTAACGCGGAGAATGCTTGTGACACTCTTCTCTCTTGTATCAGCTCTCTTCAGACTCAGCATCCACAGGCCCTCTTCCTCACCACCGGGGACTTCAACCATGCATCTCCCTCATCTGTCCTGCCAACATACACCCAGTATGTGACCTGCCCCACAAGAGACAATAAAACTTTGGACTTATTCTTTGCCAACGTTAAGGAGGCCTACATCTCATTACCCCTCCCCCCCCCGGGAAGAGCAGACCACAACATCATCCAACAGTCTAAATTTTAACAATTTAAGTTTTAGCTGCCCGCCATCTGTAATCAATATTATTGCTCTGTAGAATGTAGTGATGTCATCTGAAACCCAGCAATATAAAGTGACAAGGATAAGTGAGCTATGAAAAACATGCTCTTTCAACACTATATTATATTTATTGCATGTGACTGATCCTTCTTTAACCAGTGTCTTTGGGAGCCAGGCATACCAATGGAGAATTAGTCCACAGTGGGAGATTTGGGCCAAGAACAGCAAACAAAGAATTAAAACTAACAGAAATTAAAAGTCCCATTTAAGCAGATCCAAGTTTAAACCGTTTCATAGTCTGACGATAGTGCCCAGTTCTAAAATGTGATCTGCAACTCCTTTAAAGCTGTATTATGTAACTTTTCTGCCTGCTTGTCTCCATGGTGTTTTTGTTTAGCATGGAGTCCACAGAATTGTTACCATAAAAAAACTACTCTCTCTATCTGACTTGTAAGCTGGCCTGGCGGTATCACGTGCTTATCTTGAGGTAGATCAATAAATGCAATGCCATACTTTGGAACATTCTGGTAAATGAAATCTCCACGGAGACATGCTTGTGGCAAACCTTCCGCCAGAAAAGTTGTGTAATACACTATCAACATTCAGTCAGTAACATTTCCAAACCAAGCATACCTCCTGTGTAAAGTCTTCAATAACAAATACCAGTTTTATACACTCAAAACTCATTAAACTATTCCAAAAATATAAAGCCAACTTAATATTATGACATTTAAAACATGATCCAATATTCAAAAGGTGCCCCGTGCATAGACAGTTGAAACAATACTGACAGAAAAAGAACTCATCACAGCCACACACAAGGCCTGTGTACGAACCGCTTGTGCGCAGGCAGCCTGTGGAGCCCAGAGTGGTGAAGAGGTGGACAGCAGAGAGCGAGGAGGCTCTGAGGGACTGCTTTAGCACCACTGTGTGGACAGAGCTCTGCCAGCCTCATGGGGAGGGCATCAATGCTATCACGGACTGTATTACGGACTACATCAACTTCTGTTTTGAAAACACTGTACCCTCTCGGACGGTGCGGTGTTTTCCAAACAACAAGCCGTGGATTAACTTGGACATTAAAGCTCTGCTGAAGGAGAAGAAGAGAGCTTTCAGGTCCGGGAACAAAGAGGAGCTGAGGACTGTACAGAAGAAGCTGAGGAGGAAAATCAGACAGGCTAGGGCCAACTTCAGGAGGAAGATGGAACAGCAGCTGCAGCAGCGGAATGTCAGGGAGGTGTGGAGAATTCTGAAGAGTGTCTCTGGCTTCAGTCCTCCGCCCGTCCAGACAAAGGGAGACCAACAGTGGGTGAACGATCTGAATTCTCACTTCCTGAGGTTTGATCAATCACCCACCCCTATCCCCGCACCGCTGCATGGGCTCACCTTGTCTCCTGCACTGAGGCCCAGACTGCCACCTCTTCACACCTCTGCCTCAGCCCCCCAGCCCCCGAATCCACATCAAGAACTCAGCCACACCTCCAGCACACATCCCCGCTCTTTGTCTGTCACAACAGCTCAGGTTAGGAGAGAACTGAGCCGGATAAGGAGTAGGAAAGCTGCTGGACCAGAAGGGATCAGCCCCAGGCTCCTTAAGTCCTGTGCAGATGAGCTGTGTGGAGTTATGGAGCATGTCTTCAACCTGAGCCTGAAGCTGAAGCTGGTGCCACAGCTCTGGAAGACCTCCTGTGTGGTACCTGTGCCCAAGACACCGCATGCCAAAGACCTCAACAGCTTCAGGCCAGTGGCTCTCACGTCTCATCTGATGAAGACTCTGGAGAGGCTCGTCCTGGGTCACCTCCGCTCCACGGTGAGCTCAGCGATGGACTCGCTGCAGTTTGCGTATCGGCCCAGCATCGGAGTAGAGGACGCCATCATCTCTCTGATGCACCGCTCACTGTCCCACCTGGAGAGGCCCGGCAGCACTGTGAGAATCTTGTTCTTTGACTTCTCCAGTGCTTTCAACACCATCCAGCCGCTGCTCCTGAGGGACAAGCTGGAGTGGGCAGGAGTGGACTGTTACCTGGCTGAGTGGATCCTGGACTACCTCACAAACCGGCCCCAGTTTGTGAGAGCCCAGGACTGTGTGTCTGACCTCATGACCTGCAGTGTGGGGGCGCCCCAGGGCACGGTCCTCGCGCCCTTCCTCTTCACCCTCTACACTGCAGACTTCAGACATAACACGGACAGCTGCGTCCTGCAGAAGTTCTCCGATGACTCCGCCATCATCGGTCTCATCACGGACGATGACGACGTGGAGTACAGAGAAGTAACGCAGGACTTTGTGGACTGGTGTCACCGGAACCACCTTCTCATCAACGCAGGGAAGATCAAGGAGATGGTGGTGGACTTCCGCAGACGCCACTCTACTGCCCCCCCACCAGTGAACATCCAGGGAAGAGACATTGAGAGAGTGGACTCTTACAAGTACCTGGGTGTGCATCTGAACAATAAACTGGACTGGACTCATAACACAGATGCACTGTACAGGAAGGGCCAGAGTCGGCTCTATCTCCTGAGGAGACTGCGGTCCTTTGGAGTGAGAGGGCCACTCCTGAGGACCTTCTATGACTCTGTGGTGGCATCAGGCATCCTGTACGGTGTGGTCTGCTGGAGCAGCAGCATCACAGAGAGGGAGAAGAAGAAACTGGACAAGATCATCAAGAAGTCCAGCTCAGTCCTGGGCTGTCCTCTGGACTCAGTGCAGCAGGTGGGGAACAAGAGGGTCCTGGCTAAACTCATGTCTATGCTGGACCATGAGTGTCACCCCCTGCAGGACGCCCTGTCTGCTCTGGAGAGCAGCATCAGTGACAGACTGATTCACCCTCGCTGTGTTAAGGAGAGATTTCGCAGGTCTTTCCTTCCTGCTGCTGTCAGACTGTACAATGAACAATGCTAGTCATGTGTCATCTCCATAGCAACCATGTGTCATCTCAATAGTAACAATAACAATGTGCAGTATTATTTAAAGTCACTTTACCTGCTACTTATTTATTTAACCACCACTGTCCATCACTGCACTGTACACAATCATCTGAGTCACTTTATTGTAGTAATATTATATATTACTATACTGGAGTCACTTTAACTGCTGTTTGTTCACTGCTCAGAATCAAAGACACTTACTGTGCAATGTTCCTGTGCCTTTTAGCTTGTGTTTTTTTTAGTTGATTGTAAATACTTATTATTTATCTTGATTTTGATGCATGCTCTTATCTTCCTACTGTTTCTGAAACTTGTGTTGTGACACTGCAATTTCCCCATTGTGGGACAAATAAAGGATTATCTTATCTTATCTTATCTTATCTTATCTTATCTTATCTTATCTGTCAGGAGCCAGGTGAATGTTTTGTCTTTTTAATTTCAAATTCTTAATCAGACTTTACATCCAGGAAGTTCCTTACAGTGACTCTTATTGGAATAGTACTTTTTACTGTACTGTACTCTACTTTTTAGTACCATTACTTTGTAGCTTATTTCTACTTGTTGTTTTAGAGTAACTTTACTCTGATGTGAGTAGAATTGCCTCTTCAAAGAGTTATTCAGAAGATATCTGGAAAGAACACAAAATTATACAAAATGGATTTGTTTGAGTGTTCTCCACACAGCCCTGGGGTTGTGTTTAGCTGTTAGCTTCAGTAATCCTCATAGTCCTGTAGTTGCCTTTATCTCACAAAACACTCACTGTGTATTTTACCAGGATTGTTGCATCACAAGCAGCCTGTGCGGTTTTGAAGTCCAAACCTCATAAGCAGACTGTCTCGTGGCATTTCTGCCATAACCATGACAACCGCATACATACATAAACATGTGGTTCTACATCATGAGACACCAAAGCAGATGTCCTCCAGAGCATGTGTAAGGCCGAACACCACACACATAAGGAGATTTAAACAGAAGCCCCTTATTGTATAACCAGGGACCAGTTCTATAACAAAGCTCATAAAGTCCAAGTGGAATGTGAGCCCTTCAGGTGGGACCCTCTGCTCGTGCTGTGAGACCTCTGGGACAGGAGCCTGGGACAGTGGACGATCAGTAATGGGCCAGTTTAGAGGCAGTAATGGTCTAGTGTGAAAGATATAGTTCCTAAAGTGTGGAAGGATCCTCGGAGGAACGAGGTGTGCTGCGGCCTCATTAAAAGTGAGCGCTGTCTCAGATGTCCACTCCAACCAAGTAATGAGCCCACAGGTCACCCCTCTACACCAGAGGAGAGACAGGAGAGGAGGAGAGGGAGGAGAAGAGAGAAAAAGCAAGAAGAAGTGAAGAGTAAGGCGAGATGATGGAGAGAGAAAGAGGAGAGAGACGAAAGGAGGAAAGGGGAGGGAGAGAGGAGAGGAAAAAGATATAGAAGGAGAGGGAAGAGATGAGGGAGAGAGATGAAAAGAAGAGATAGAAAGAGGAGAAGGCGATTAGCAGGAAGAGGAGGGAGAGGAGAAGGGCAAAGGGAAGATAGGAAGGAGAGAGAGAGAAGAAAAGGAGGGGGGAGATGAGAGGAGAAAACAGAAAGGAGATAAAGGGAGGTATTGAGATGAGAGGAGGAGAGAAGGAAGTGGAGGGAGTAAGCAGAGGAGAGAGAAGAGGAGGGAGATAAAAAGGATAAGAGAAGAGAGGGAGTTAGAAGAGAGGAGAGGGAAGAGGAGAGAAGAGGAGAGAGAAAGAAAAGAGGGGAGAGGAGAGGAGTGGGAAGAGGATAGAGAGAGAGATAGAGAGAGCGAGAGAGAGAGAGAGAGAGAGAGAATGAAGCACAGAGAAGAGGGAGGCAAAACTGAGAGAGGAGGAATGAGTGAAGCTGGTATCTGCACATCAGCAGCATTAAAGGTCCTATTTTACACTAAATGGACTCTTGTGAGCGCTGAGACATGTTAGAATGTTGTTACTTCCTCAAAAACAGACCTGGAGTTGTGTTTTGTTTCATTTGTTTCACACATGTTTGAGTAATCCTGCATTATTGGTCTGTTTGCATCTCCAAAGCTCAAAATGCTCTGTTCCACCTTGTGATGTCATGAAGTGATGATTTCATGTTAACAGCTCCTTTTACCTTTAGTTCAGTAGAGATTGGCAATTCCAGGGCTGAAATGATCCAGATGATTCTAGTGAAGGTGTGTGGAGTTTAAAAACACAGTGAAGCACTTCTTGTATATCCACATGACATCACAAGGTGGAACAGAGTGTTTTCACCTTGAGAGAAGAACTCAGCCTGATGAGTGAAACAAAACACAACTCCAGGTGTGTTTGTGATGAGGAAATGACATTAGAACACAGATCAGAACATGTAATCTGGGCCTTTTCTCCTGATGGTTTCTTGGTCACGTGCACGTCTTTAGAACAGATTTTTCAGACAGATGTGGAATAGGGAGGACAGACAGAGCTCAGTCCTCTCAGCACACAGATCGATCCAACACTTCATCATGAGCTGCACACAGAGCACAGAGCTGATGGTCCAAAGTGCGGCTTATACACAGTGATGGAATGCAACAAAGTAAAAGTAGTAGAGTTCTATACTTAGGGCTGTGCCAAAAATCATAAGATTGATAGATCATGATCTCAACTTTGGTAGATCTCGATAATAAAGCATGCGCTGTAAGAGCCACAGGATTGGCCTGGTGTGGTGCTTTCCTCAGGAGATCTCACATTTTACAAGTTTTAACTTAAATCTTAATTAGTCTTAATTATAGGTCCTGTCAACACAAAATAAAAACTGCAGTGATCATGACACCCTGAAACTAGACAATTAAAAACAGCTAAAAAAATATCGATTTAGTTGTTTCTATTGAACAAAATTTAGCCCAAATCTGTATCAAAATCACTACATTTGAAGTTTAGGTCTCAAAATCTGTGTGAAATACATTTTAAGCAGGTACTTTAATTCTTTACTTTTTCTTTTACTTTTTTTGCTCTAGTATCTGTACTTTTACTTAAGTATCAAAATTGAGTACTTCTTCCATCACTGCTTTCACAGTACACTCCATATGGAAAAATATGAGGGGAAAGTGAGTACCCGGCTTTAAGAATGACACCACTTTATGTAATGAAAAAAAAAAAAAATCTGCCTAGAGTTGATTTGTGCCAACAGGGATGAAGAGGGCTCTCAGAACACAAGACCAAACATCCACTTTACAACACTTAAAGAGGAAAAATGACACTTGTATGGGGTATTAATTGTAACACAGAACATATTTAGATCACCATGTTACCTATTATTGGTTTGAAAATGTGTTATCTGCTGAAAACAACAACTACTGCACATTGCATCAGGTTTGTTAGGTTGTAGTATTGTAGAGTTTTAGACAGACTCGTACTGCTAACCATAAGTAGGGTTTGAACAGGGCCCAGGAGAGATCACTATATTACTCAAACATGCATGGATGACATCTAAAACCTCTTCAGGTATTGTTTTGTTTTGTTTTTTTCAGGGGTTTTTTTTTTACATATGGTAGAAAGCTCCAAAAAGTCCATTCTGTGTAATATCTCCTCTTTAACCCTAACAGTGGATTGTCAGCACACCACACCACCACAGCAGTTAGAAGAACACAGGCGTGCACACAGACGTCAGCAGAGTCAAGAGTCTGGACAGTCATTTTGATTCTACAGGAGCCCTGACCAGTGTCCAAGGATAAGACACAAACTCTCATTATTGTTCTGTGAGGAGGTGGAAGCAGGATACTGTGTTTGCCCCTCGTACTGTCACCGGTCTGTCACTGTGGGCCTCTGAAACACAAATACACTCTCTCCCTCCTCAATGCTTCCATGTGAGTGAGAGACTGTGACAGCGCCCCTGTTCACACTGAGGCTCATGGACCAAACAGCACACACCACAGTGATTTAGAAATACTGAAGGAATAATGAGGACAGCAGCTGGAGAACAGTACGACACACGCACCATCAGTATTCACCAACGCCATCTTATATATCTTATAGGGGGGGCTGTACAATATCAGATAAAGATGCATTGTTCGATATCGAAGTGGATTGATATGTTTTGAATATTATTGTAATATTCTAATATACTTTTTCGGACAATAAGTTCAGCTCATTTCAAACAAACAGATGCACATACCTTCATTTACGATTCAAACATGTCATTATCATTATTACTAACTGCATCAACCAGTATTGTGACATCGATATTTTGCGATATATTGTGCAGCCCTATTACATAGTATTTATTGCTTAAAGGTGCATTATGTAACTTTTCACTTGTGGGTCCATCACCTTCTTGTTGCTATGGATATGTCATTGCTCTGCTTCAAATGTGTCACAATATGACCTTAAACAGATCAGGTGGTTTTAGAGCTCAAAAAAACCTAGAAAAACAGGCATTCTGACTGTGACTGTGTTCTCGCCTCTCCACAGATCTGACCTCTGTCTTGGTCTGGTTTGGTCTCTATGAGCGTTTTAATGCCATACTGTGAAGCATTTCAGGCAAAGCAATAATATCTCCATGGAGGAAAGCAGAAGGCAGACTCTCCTCCAGAAAAGTGACACAATGGACCTTTACTTTGACTCCATTTAACATTCCACTGTTTGAATCTATCGCCATAGAGACAAGGGGTTGGCCAATCTAGATCAAGTTACAGCACTGATCTGTGGAGAGGCAAGCCCAATCACCACAAGTATGTCTGTTTGTCAAGGTTTTTTTGAGCAATAAATGACAATTCCAGGCAAAGCAATAACATTTTCATGCAACAAGCAGGCGGCGCTAGTGGACCAGAGTTACACAGCACCATATGGCAAATCAGTACTGCCCGGAGAAGACTGAGAGACTGTGCAGGTGCTGTGTGCTGTGCAGAATTGTGCTGCACATTTGTTTTCATCTATATCAGAGTAAGGGAAGTCCTTTGAGATCAGAGCGCTGTGCTCCTGTCCTGCTCCTATTGTCACGGCTGAGGGGAAACTAAACCTGTGTAAACATGTGTGAGCTGTGTGTCAGATGCCCTCCCATCCCCCTGGTGTGGCCTGGTTCTGCTCCTATTGTCAGGGCTGAGGAGGAAGCTAATTTTGTAAACATGAGCTTTATAAAGAGGAGACCAGAGACAGGCTCACCAAACTCAATGCTGAAATCCAGTGTGTTTAAACCTAAAATGCCTCTCTCTGATCTGAATGGTCAATACCTAAACCCCAGCACCTGTGGCCAGTCATGAGTCAGTGCTAGTGCAGCCTCTGCAGCTCAGGGAGGGAATTCTGGAGGTTCTGATCTTTCACATAAGACATGGCCTGTCCATATACTGAGAATGAGACAAACTTGGATGTGTCTCTGTCTGCAGGTTAAGGCTCTGGAGACACAAAATACAAAGGAGCACCCATACAAAAGAACAGTATTGAAGAGTACACAACTTGATTTAACAGAATTGATCAGAACATAAAAATTAAAATGAATACAAATCAAAAAAGTGAATTAAAACAAATCCTCCACTCTCACTACCACCTCACAACTCCAATCCTGGTAACAACCACCTCTTTCTCTCTAACATCTAAGTAGCCAAAGAGTCAATGCAAAAATCTGTACTTACACTCCGCAGGGACAGTCCTGCAGTGTCCTCCAGTCCTCAGAGACACTGGGATGATGGACACAGAGATGCACAACACGCTGTCTCTGCTCAGTAGTAAGCAGGAGAGGAGAGAGGGGCTGAGTGAGGGGGGAAGCCAATCACAGTCTGGATACACATACGGCCCTGAACAGTCTCCTCTGCACCTCTGTGGCTCAGGGCAGCATTACGGGTTTTCATTGTGGCTTTTGAAAATATCTGAAGAACTAGTGCCCCTGGAGGGATGGACACCAAAACACCCAGTCCACTGAAAGAGGACATTTGATCTGCACAAACATGTTTGAGGAGGGGTCCTCACTGACCCAAACACTCATCTGCTGAGGGAACACTGCCATCTGCTGGTTAAGACCAGGATGCAAAGTATCCAGAATTCCCTCCCTGAGCTGCAGAGGCTGCACTAGCACTGACTCAGGATTGGTGCAGGTGTTGGGGTTTAGGCAGTGACCATTCAGATTAGTGAGAGACATTTTAGGTTTAAACACACTGGATTTTAGCATTGAAACTGGCAACACAAATGAGAGACTGACACTGCACACACACCCAGAGTGACGTCAGGGTCCAGCTCCCATTCATTTCCTGTTTGGCTGGAGCAGGAGGAGGAAGAGGAGAGGAGGAGGAGAGGTGGAGGAGACTGGAGGAAGTGGAGGAGAAAAGAGGAAGAGAAGAGCAGAGCAGGAAGAGAATAGAGGAAGTGGAGAGGAGGAGATTAGAGGAAGTGG
This sequence comes from Taenioides sp. WSHXM2023, assembly GCA_029959045.1. Classification (NCBI taxonomy): domain Eukaryota; kingdom Metazoa; phylum Chordata; class Actinopteri; order Gobiiformes; family Gobiidae; genus Taenioides; species Taenioides sp. WSHXM2023. The sequence continues at coordinate 2,182,683 of CM057089.1, read as the reverse complement.
AGAGGAGTAGGAGACTACAGCAAGTGGAGGAGTGTGGTGTGATCCGCCCAACGAACTTTTAGCTGGTTCAGTGACAGCTTTTCTCATGACAGATTTACACTAAACGCAGGACACAGTAACAGAAGTCCAGTGATCAGACTCTGAGCTGTTGGGAGACTGTCCATAAACAAATATAAGTACAAAGAAACAACAATGGGAGAAGGGCACACCAGACCGTATGCTCTAACAAACTCTTTGCATATCTTTAAGAGGCAAAGCAGTGTTGCCCTCTACTGGTGAGAGCCACAGTTCTTTACCTTACAATAGAGGCAAGAACATTCAGACAGAGGCTCCATCCTCAGTCTCTTCTGTCGCCTGCACTCCTCAGCTGTCAGTCCCACCTGTGAACTACTGTCTATGGCCTGATCTTCTGAGGAATCAAGAAGCCATCAAACACAACTGGACACAACCCTTGAAGCTCATTCAACATGGACACTGTACTTCCTCCTTTCACCCTCCTGTCTCCAAGATACATACAGTTCCTTTAAATATTATCAGATTTACAAATGCAAAGAAAAGGCCAATTCATGGGTTTTAGCTTACTGTTTAAAAGCTGAGAACTTTTCACCATTCACAGAAACTGAAAAGATACAAATATTTTGCTTTGAATAGTTAATCTCTATGGTAACAGTGCCAATTACCAGACTGCTCGTTCATCATGCGGATGGCTTTAGCTTTGGCGAGCTCCAGCGCAGTCACCCATCTCTGCCTCTCCACCTCGGTGCTGGCCTTCAGGTGGTAGGTGCGCCCCCCACTGCTCAGGATGATATTGCAGGCGTCCTCTGTGTCAATGTGCGCCGTGGCCAGGTTTATGGTGCCACGACACGTGTGTGCCATCTCCGCCTGAGTCCTGTGGGCAACGCAAACACAAGGAGGAGATCTGTTTCACAGAACACCAACACAAATGACTCTACTCTGCTTCAATCAACATAACCATTTATTGGTACTCAGCAGTCACAGCACACTGGGGGTGTTCTACATGTATCTCTACGGTTAATGTTCAGCAGTTACCAAGGAGACACAATGCACACATTAGCAAAAAAAGCTTTAGGATCGTCTGAAAATTCAAGAAAAAAAAAAAGAATGTCTGTGATCAGTGCAAGCGTTCATGGTCTTGTTTAGGAGTTTGATTTTCAACATAAAGGTGAGAGTGACTAACTGAAAAACTGACTGACTAATGCTAGCTAGCTTGTGACTGTAGTTTTTTATGTGCGAGACTTGCTCAACAGCACAAATCAGCTCATGTAGTTGCACTAAATCAGTTTTTTCTGGTCACATTGTGTTAAAATAAAGCTCAGATTAAAGTCTAATAGAGCTTCTGACAGAGTAGTGCCTTCAGTTAGCCCCCAGGGAACGTTGATGCCATCAGCTGCAAACTATAAAGTAAAGTAAATAAGTAAGTTAAGGACTTTTTTACCCTTATTTTCCATTAGGCGAGCAAAAAGATCCTTCTGCTTCAGAAAAATGTGATTAAAGTTCTTGTCAGATGCGCTTTAAGTTTTTGAATGAGAACCATGTGGAAACAACTGCCTGTGATTATTCAGGGTTGCTGTTTCTTTGTCATGGTTCAACATCTAGGGGACAGGGCTAAAAGTTCCAACTTAAATATTCTTTGTCTAAAAGTCAACTTTGCACCATTGCAAACTAAAATGAAATAGTTGTGTTTTTTCACATTTTTAAGACAGTAGAAATCAGAGAGTTGGGCATTTTTCTGAACTAGGCAGTGTGAGCGAGATGAAGCACAGAACAGGGCTTTGTGAGACCGCTGCTGAGGAACCAGGAGCTCCGGGGAGAGGAAAGGGTCTGACACTGGGCCCCGGGCTGGGGGGGTCAGGCAGGGCACTGGACACATCCATCTCCAAGGAAAACTACAGCCAGCGAAATAGCCACTATGCATTTGAGTTTTACATTATGCAGCAGATTCATAACATGCATGGAGGCATACAGGTGTGATCCCACCACCAGGCCAAGTTATGAATTAGATCTGTGAAGAGGCAAGCCCGGTCATGTATCTCCCATCCTGGGAGATGGGATGCATGTTTTTCAAATTGAAAAACTGACAAACATGCATACTTACATAGTGCAGGCTTGCCTCCTCACAGACCTAACTCATCATTTGGCCTCCCAGGTTGGGAATCACTGGTGTAGAGGGTGAAGAGGAAAGGGGAGAGGACAGTCCCCTGTGGAGCCCCTGTGAAGCTGATGAGTCTGTCAGACACATAGATCTGTCACCCTGTGACCACACATACGGTGGACCATCAGTGAAGATGAATCACCTTCAGAACAATTGAGGAAGTCTCCCTGCATCACTGCAGCTTCACACTCACATATAGAAGGACTCAGCGTGCACTATTTATTTATTTATTTTTTAACTTGAATCATTTTCAGTGAATGTCCTACTTTGTTGCATGTTGGTACAAAGGTGCGTCACATAGAGGACGTTACACCCCCAACAAGTATGCCACACTGTGGAACATTTCAGACGACATTCCAGGCAAAAGAAAACACTTCCATGGTGGAAAGTGTCCATGAGCTTAAATCTGTTTGGTCTGAAGTTGACTTTGAGCTGAGGGTTAAGGGTCATAGTGCAGTGTTTACCCTCCTCAGCACAAGAGGTCTGTTTCCATGGTTACTGATTAGACAGTCATGTGACACTCGTGCACTCAGTGTGGTTAACAGCCCTCAGTGCCTCCAGCAGCTGACACACACACATACACACACACAAACAGGCGTGCACACACACACGCACACACATACACATGCATACACACACGCACACATATACACACACACAAATGCACAGACCAAAACACACACACATACACACACACACAAACTTTTACATTGACTTGCAGTCATTATAGAGAATGATCCATAATGAGTTGATTTGAAACTTGTTGCACTGTTTTCAAAACACGTTCATAACACATTCTGAGCATCTTAATTCTTCACCGTGATGAGTTTACAAATGCTTTTCAATTGAGGAGTCGTGAATTGAATCTGAAAGATCTCAGTACCAAAAGTAGAGAAGCCCATACTCTGATACTCATTGCATGTAACAGCAGAGTCTGATTTACACGAGGAGCAGGCGTTCAACTGCAGGAGGTAAGAAATAGCCAGGCAAATATTATGTATATGAATATGTAAATATATGTGTTTGAACATGTTCCCACATACTTTAGATCAGCAGTGATAACAAACTACATTCTCTTCACTGTGGACTAGCACACGTTTTGTTTCATCCATTTCTGCCCAAAATGTGGTTATATGTATATGAGCAATTCTAGTTGCAAAGTACTAATGCTAAATTACTAGATCATCCTGAAGACCTCTAGTCCCGTTCATACTTGTTGGGTTCTTTGACCTGCTGTAGACTGAGACAGTGGTCAAAGATGATCTGGATTAGACTGTTTAGAACACTCTCGGTGACTGTAAACATAGTGAGAGAATCTTCAGACGGTGTGAATGTGCATTCCGTTTCTGACAGACACAGCTACGAAAAGCAGCCAGCCACATCCATGTGAAATGTGTAGACACAAGCTTTTAAATGAACACAGTGTGGCAAGGCAAGCCATGCGGAGGTCAGGAGGCAATGCAGCCAGAGCAGCCAACAGACAGCAGCATAACAGAGGAGCAGAGGAGGTACTGTACAGAGGAGGTAGAGCAGAGAAGGGACAGAGGAGGGACAGGAGGAGCAGAGGAGGTACTGTACAGAGGAGGTAGAGCATAGGAGGGACAGAGGAGGGACAGGAGGTGCAGAGGAGGTACAGAGAAGGGACAAAGAAGGAGGTAAAGAGGAGGTAGAGCAGAGGAGGGACAGAGGAGGGACAGGAGGTGCAGAGGAGGTACAGAGAAGGGACAAAGAAGGAGGTAAAGAGGAGGTAGAGCAGAGGAGGGACAGAGGAGGAGAGTTACCTGTCACAGCCCTGTGCACACATCCTCATAAAACACAAGTCGACCGTTCTGCAGCGTGGAGACAAGAGCCACATCAGACACACGTCTGCGTTCAGACCACACACATCTGCACACACACATCTGAGCGTACATGTCTGCACTCAAACCGCACATGTCTGCTCTCAGACCGCACATGTCTGCACTCAGACTGCATGTCTGCACTCAGACCACACACATCTGCACAGACACATCTGCGTTCAGACCGCACGCATCTAAGCGTACATGTCTGCACTCATGTCTGCGCGCAGACCACACATGTCTGCACACACACATCTGCACTCAGACTGCACACATCTGCGCTCAGACCACACACGTCTGCACTCATGTCTGCGCTCAGACCACACGTCTGCACTCATGTCTGCGCTCAGACCACACACGTCTGCACTCAGATCACCCACATCTGCACTCAGACCACACGTCTGCGCTCAGACCACACGTCTGTCCTCAGACCACATACATCTGCGCTCAGACTGCACGTGTCTGCGCACAGACTCAAACTTCACGCATCTTTGGTGGTTACTGAAAAGCTGAACTTTTGGAGAAACGTGTTTCAAGCCTCTGCCCACAAAGTCTTTAACAGGAGGCATTCGACACGTTTTTGGCACGACTTTCTGACCGCAGCATGACACACGAGGAGGACCACACATACAAGAACATGAGGGAGTATGTCTACACAAACATGCACAGAGACACTCTTCAGTTACATTTCTATTGTTGTTGGTGACTAATCAAATTACAGCTCCCAATGAACTTTAAAGTACAATCATGGCTAACAACAACTAGCATGCTATAGCCCTTAAAAAAAAACACTGTATAAGATGCAGACAGCGCACAGCTGTCCTAAGAGCTGCTTTTACAATACAGTATATCGCTATTCAGGCAAGTCAAGTTATTACATAAAAATGTGTGTATGTATTTGAAGAGGAAAAATATTTGGCTAAGATGGGTGGATACTTCTTCCACCTTCGGACACCTTCTGGCCCGGTCTGCTGCCTTATTGTCTCCATGGAGATGCCATTGCTTTGCTTGGAAGTTCCATAAAACTTGTCTGGAGACAAGAAGGTAACACCAACTCCTAACACCACAGAAAAGAATTTGCACTAAGAAACATAGTGCAAAGTCAGGAACCTGTGATCAGTGACTCCACAGCCCAACAGAGGCGGAGCTGGCAGCAGGAGGACCAGACCGACACAGCCCAACTGAAGAGGAGAGGGCCGAGTGTGGAGCTGAGAGCGGGGGATGGGGGGCAGACCAGAACCAGGGTCTGTAGGATTACTGTCAAACTTGTTTTACAGTATTTTCCTCCAGTAGTAGTTAGGGTTCTCTATCCAAAATGAAAGAACTATTCATGCATGGAAGGCATTTTTCAGTTCATCCGTTTTATATTAATACAACAAAATATTGATGTAATTTATCTTTATTTATCTGATGCTTATTTGATCCTTTCACTGGTGTTTTATGTTTTTGTTTTGTTTTCCATGTATTGAGTTACCTTGTGACTAAGTACTGAGCCATGTGGATCGATAAAGTCTAGAATGCTTTTGTCCCTTGGGCTGCTTAAAGAGCATATGTGAACACTCCTGTCACTGAAACACAGTTAACGCCACTATATTTAAAGCTGACATATTGTGCTCTATATGTGACCGCTGCAGTTATAACCTATGACACCGTGGATAATTATATTATAATTTGCACATTTTAAATCACAATATTCATCTAAAACAACTTAATAAAACAACTGCATTGACTTCAAGGTTAGAAAACTGTGATGCCCAATGGAAGCTGAAGTTGCTGTAAATGTCATTACAATAAAGCACCGCATGCTGTGGGCCCCTCCTATGGATAACTGCACATCACACTAGCGAGAAGCAGATTTTGTAATAAAATGGTTACACATTGCTGCCGAATCTTATGCATCTCATAGATAAACCTGGGAAATAAGAAAATAAACCTGGAGAGCATACATTACAGTGGGCGTGTACCAGTGGAGGTGGAAACGGGGGTAGATTGGAGCGATGACGTCTTGAATACAGGAGAATAAAGATGACTCAAACCTGCATGAATCACTCCAAATACAACTTCAGAGGGTCAATGAGAAGAAACTACTATAACATGGTTAAAAGATCTGAAAAGTCCATTTTGCAGAACAGGTCTGATTTAAGATTTTATGAAAAATCTATCATTTTAGTTTTGATGCAAGTTTATTATTTTACTTCCTGGTTGGACATGGACAGCAGATATGACATATGTAAAGGTAATTCCAACTTCAACTGTTACCTAGCAACCATAATGTAAACAAAGACCAAAACCTATTTAAATTACACTATCATTTTGATTAGACATTGAAATATTTTATTAAATTAAGGTTTAAACTGAAAACTGAAAAATGCCTTCCTTGTGCATAAATTGTCTCTGCATTTCGGATTTGACATCAGTTGGCGGATTCTGTTTTACAACTCTACTTCCTGTATTTTTCTTCTCAACTTTTTCCACCAACTGCCACTTAACTGATGTAAAACTATAATACATACTGACCACACCAAACCAGGTCAGAATTAGAAACATGTAAAGCAGTCACGTACACTTTAAACACACTGACACACACACGTAGCAAGAATGTGTCAGGGGGACATCAGTCATTAGCTGCAGTCCTCTGTTTATGTCATAGATGTTCAACACATCTTCACAAACCTCCACAATCTTCCATTATATTATCACCAGTTACAACAGCTTTTCTGAGGGAATTCTGCCATCTGCTTGTCTCCATGGAGATGTCATTGCTGTGCCTAAAATGTTCCATAGTATGGCATTTAATTGATCTATCAAGCGTTTATTCAATTATAGGTGATTCTATTGCTCTTTGGTAAACATGGCTTCTTAGACTTAGACTTAGACAAACTTTATTGATCCACAAGGGAAATTATTTGGATACAGTAGCTCAGACATCACAATATAATATAATAACAGAGAGTAACAAAAATAGATGGTATAGCAAAAAGAGTAAGAGACACGTGTCAAATGAGACATAATTATAAAAATATACATGTACAAGTCAAAATAAAAAAAAAAGAAATATAAGTAATAAAGTAATAAACTATATAGTCACAGCTATATACAAGAGACAAGAACGACAGTGCAAATACTATGCTGATTGACAGGGCATGAGGTAATCCGTTACTTGAGATTAACTTGTAGTACAGTTGTAGGGAGTATTATCTGTTACATAAGGGTGAATTGCGTGTAGAATCCCTCAGTCGTCCAGGTAGAATCCATAGCAAAAGGAGAAATTTAATTTGTCAACTGGACAGAGTTTATTTGGTCGAATACGTTTCGCAGCTCATCCAAGCTGCTTCTTCAGTTCTGGTCAGATGCTGGTGGACACTGCTTTATATCTGCCTGAAGGGAGGAGCTAATTACAATTAAATTACTCTGAGACAACACATATTTGTTTACAGTTTCTGTTAGTCAGGTGAGTCTATTCAATATGGAGTGATTACAGTTTCTGTTAGTTAGGTGTGTCTATTCAATATGGAGTGGGAGTGGGGGAGTAGTTAGCATATCCATTCAGGCCCATGATGGGTGTTTTCACACCTCTAGACATGTCCTGGCTAGTCCCATTGTTTTCTCTGTTTGTTTTGCTTTAGGTTTGAGGATAGAGTTATAGATGGGAGACAAATGATGTCTGAGACCTCCATTTCTGTTCAAGGAAGGATTCTCTTTCTTGACAAAAATAGCCTCTTTAACTCCCCTCTCAAATCAGTTCTTTTCTCTGGCCAGGATCTGGACCTCACTGTCCTTAAAGGAGTGGCCCGTGGCTTTTAGGTGGAGATGTATGGCAGATTGCGTACATCTCCACCTAAATGTTGTTGTTGAGTTGTTGTACAACTGTATGGCGTATGGTATGAATGTAGTCCTGAATCTCTCACTGTTTGAGCGGAGCTGAAGGAGCCTGTTGGAGAATGAGCTCCTCTGTCCCTCTATAGTCTGGTACAGGGGGTGAGCAGGAGTGTCCATGATGGAGAGCAGTTTGTCCAGTGTCCTCCTGTCTCTCACTGTGACAAATGTCTCCAGCTCACAGCCAATCACGTGTCCAGCTTTACGGATCAGTTTGTCAATCCGCCCAATGTCTCTTTTACTGGTGCCGCTCCCCCAGCAGACCACAGCGAAGTACAGTGCGCTGGCCACCACAGACTGGTAGAAGATCTCCAGTAACTTGCTGCACACATTGAAGGACCTGAGCTTTCTCAGGAAGTAGAGTCTGTTCATGCTCTTCTTGTAGACAGCATTACAGTTGTCCCTCCAGTCCAGCCTGTTATTCACCTGTACGCCAAGGTACTTGTAGCAGTCCATTATTTCCACGTCCTGGCCCTGGATGGTAATGGATTCCACAGGTGTCCTCTTTCTCCTTTTCCTTGTTCCTTGGTCTTGTCAACGTTCAGCAGCACATGGTTTGCCTGGGACCACTCCACAAAGTTTGTAATCAGTGTCCTGTACTCCAGCTCTTGTCCATCCCTGATACACCCGACCACTGCAGAGTCATCAGAGAATTTCTGCAGATGGCAGGACCTGGAGTTGTACTGGAAATCAGAGGTGTACAGAGTGAACAGGAACGGAGACAGGACTGTACCCTGGGGAGCTCCTACATTACTGACCACAGTGTCAGACAGGGTGGTCCCCAGTCGCACGTACTGAGGCCTGCCTGACAGGTAGTCATTAATCCAGGAGACAATGGAGGAGCTGACACCCATCCTGAGCAGCTTCTCACTCATCAGAAAGGGCTGGATAGTGTTAAAAGCACTGGAGAAATTGAAGAACAATATCCTCACAGAGCCCCCAACACTATCCAGGTGAGAGTGAGCCCGCTGCAAAAGATAGATCACAGCATTATCCACACTAATGTGGGACTGACAGGCAAACTGTAGAGGATCCAGGGATGGTGCCACCAAGGGTCTGAGCTGAGCCAGAACAAGTCTCTCAAACACTTTCATGACATGTGATGTCAAAGCCACTGGTCTGAAGTCATTAAGTCCGGATGGAATAGTCTTCTTGGGCACAGGCACAATGCAGGAGGTCTTCCATAGCACCGGTATCCTCTCAAGCTTCAGTGTGTGTCCTGTCACAGGCTGCCTCTTCATCAGCTGAGGGAGGGATGTAAACTCCGATGAACAGGACAGGAAGTAAATTCCCTCAGTTAATAATATGGACGTATTCCCAAGACCATAAGTTCAATGTCCGGCGTGCAGATCCATTCCTTCACATTAATATGGCCAGGATTACACCACTTTTCGTTCACAAAAACTGCAATCCTGCCGCCCTTCTTCTTACCGCTAAGGAAAGTGTCTCTGTCCGCACGCACTGTCTTAAAGCCTGGTACAGATGCACTTTTGTCCGGGAAGTTTGTATGAAGACAGGTCTCTGTGAAGCACATGATACTGCTGACAGCGTACTCCCTCTGGGTCCGAACAAGCACACACAGTTCGTCCATCTTATTTCCAAGTGACCTTATGTTCCCATCAGAACTGACGGAACCGCAGGCCTAAATTTCCTCAGGCTTAACTCCAAACAGCACTGGGGACTTGGAGAGTGAAAGAAGGTGCTCTCTGGAATACACAAAGGGCAGTCTGGACTGCTGAGCCACACAGCAAGAGACAAAGAGGCCAGCAAAAATCAAGAAAAAAACAACAAAAATGCCCAAAAAACATGATGAGTGTTTTTTTGAACAAATAGAGTAAATAAAAATAAAGTACAAAACTTAAAGTGCACACAAAAGTACCTTAAAAGGTAGATGTTATCAAGAAAAAACGCAGGAGCTACTGTACCCAGCTGCCGCTCTCTCAGGTGCTCGGGTGTGAATCTCCTTACTGTATCTCCATGGAGACAGACAGGTGGTGGATTTTTAATTTCCATCAGAAAAGTTTCACAGTAGCTAGCCAACTGGCCTTATTAGAGAGAGAGAGATACTGTATTGATCATGAGGCAAATTCAAGTTTTGCTGCAGCAACATTTCCACTGTGCATCTTAGTGGCCTTTGTGTCTCAGTCAAAGGTCTCAGTACAGTTTAACAGGAGGACTGGTCAGGGAGGGTCAGCAGATCCTGTGGAAGAGCCAAAAGTGTCCCTCCTCCGTGTCCTACAGCATCACAGCAGTGTGCAGGGAGCACCAGGTGAAAACAACAGGAAATGCCTCATTCTTACTCCACTCTGGTGTTTCATTTGGTAACAAAATGGTCCATTCCTTTGAAGTATTTCCTCTGGAAGGTCTTCTGAAACATTTGCTGCTACATCTTAGATCTATAGCTGGCTCCTTAGCTCACCTCTTGCACAGTCTCCATGATTATAATTGTTTATTAGTAACATATCCCACTGTCCTGCTGACGCCCCACCCCAGAGATCAGCTCTGGCTCATTGCTCAGTTACACCTGTGGAAACCCGACTCCCCTGGGTGCAGTCCAGAGCTCACCCAGCACCTAGCAGCACCCAGCAGCATTGACACGGAGAGGGGGGACAGGGTGACACTGCTCCTCTGCTGGGTGTCCTCTTTCACACAGGAGACATGACTTCACTCAGCCAGTCTCACAGCGTCCTGTCTCACCACGTGTATCTGATCCAAATATGTATGAGAGTGAAGACTGCACAAGCTTCTAATCAGGGCTATTAGTAGGCCTGTTTGACTCATACTTTGCAGTGACATCACACTGGGGGTGTTCTGCATGTATGTCTATGGTGGAGTGTTCAGTAGTTACCATGCTGACACAATGCTCACATTAGCAAACACTGTCAAAAAAAAGTTTTAAGAAAAACTCCAGAAAAAAATACCAAATGATTTTAAACGCACATTTTCATGTGATCAGTCCGAGCGTTCATGGTCTTGTTTAGGAGTTTGATTTTTTACAAAAAAGGTGCGAGTAACTCACTGTTGGCTAATGCTAGCTAACTTGGGACTGTAGGGACTTGTATAACAGTAAAAAAAATGTTGTAGTTCAGCTAAGTCCATTCTTTCTGGTCAGATTGTGTTAAAGTAAAACTCAGATTAAAGTCACAGACAGAGCATGCCTACAGTTAGCATCATACCTCCAGGGAATGTTGATGACATCAGCTGCAAAGTATCAGTATGTTGAGTAGAGAAATATAATCAGTCATGACTGATCTAAAATACAAAACAAGACTTAAATTATAATAAACCCCAAAACAAGATGACACTAAAATCCTGTCTGACACTCCATGTGGACACTGGAAGAGGAAAAGATATGTCCCTGCAAAAGACACAAAACTGTCCAGTGTCCACTGCAGTCACAAGCCTGGCACTGTGGCACAGGCCCCATGGCACTGACACCACGACAAATGCTTCTATTCACATCCAAAAGTGTCTCCTGTGTTATGACCACGTGTGTGTTAGGAACATGTGTGTGTGTTATGATCACATGTGTGTTATAAACACGTGTGTGTGTGTGTGTGTGTGTGTGTGTGTGTGTGTGTGTGTGTGTGTGTGTGTGTGTGTGTGTGTGTGTGTGTGTGTGTTATGACCACATGTACATTTGTGTTGTCTCTCTTCTGCCATAACGACACATGTGATGTAGTTACTGTGATCAATTTCTGGCATCCAGTCTGGCCCCAGCCTCCAGAACTGAACCAGAACTGAACCACAGTGGACCATGAGAGCAATACGACAAGGACTGAGCCAGGACCAGTTCTGAAGCCAAAATAATAATACACCATAACTAAGACAGAACTACACTAGACCAGGACAGAACTGGACTGAACCGGGGCTGGACCTGCGGGGTGTGGATGGAGAGGCAGCCGCTCAGAGTGCTCGTGTCTCGGGTTAGCTGTGTTAGCCGTGGCCGTGGGTTAGCTGCGTGTGCGTGTGTGAGCATGTACCTGTAATAGGAGAGCAGGCCGTTGCTCAGCACGAACCATCTGCGCTGGTATCCTTTCAGATAGTTTGTCCATTTGAAGAGCCAGCCTTTGTACGTGTCCGAGCCGGGGCCGGGCGCTGGGGCCCCGGCTGAGGATATAGAGCCCTTCCCCTGCTCGCTCATCCTCCCACGGCCGCTGGAGAGCACCACTGTGCCCGGGAGCAGAGAGGCGGTCTGCGCTACACACGAGCCCCGCGGAGGAGGGTCAGCTCCAGGAGGACAGGACACGGCATGCAGCCCGCTCACATGACGCCAGAGCGGACACGGAGAGCGGAGGGAGCGCGCTCGGCTTCAGCTGCAGACTGCGGAGGAGCACAGGGCCTGTGTGAGGACCGAGCCGCACTCACTCATGAGACCGGCCCCGGAGCAACAGTCACACGTCCTGGGGCATGACCGTGGCGTCCGCGGAGGTGCTGCCCAGGCTCAGCGCTGTACGTGGCGCTGTGAGGGCCGCTGCGGAGGGGAGGTGCGCTGTCACCGGAGTGTAGCTCCAGAGCAGCACGTGACCGGACTCTCTCTAAACACCGTACATGCGCTCCGTTTGACAGTCAGCTGAGTCGGGCCGCTCACCACATCGGCGCCCCGAGACACGGTTAGCCTCAGCGAAGTGTGTAGTCTACTACTGCCGCCTGCGGGCCAGTTATGGTATTACAACAATAAAACCAGTGTCAGACCCGCACTGAATGAACGTGTTTAGCGCACATATTTCAGAAAAGCCCTGCTCGTGTTGGTCATGATAACTGCGCATTCCAGCCAGTTAAGTTCAAGTTGGGTTCATTCCCCATTTTAGTGTCACTGTACGCTGTCCGTGATACTGGTCAAATTAGCTCAGTTATTAATAATTGTGTTTTTCTCTCTCTTTGTGTCACTAATTCTCTCTCTCTCTCTCTCTCTCTCTCTCTCTCTCTCTCTCTCTCTCTCTCTCTCTCTCGCTCTCTCTCTCCTCTGTCTTTCTTATTATTTAATTCTTTCACATGGACATAGCAGTTACATTGTTTTAGACCAGATGCATTGTTTTAAGTGTTATAGTGCTAATGAAACTAAGATTAAATGTATTCCCCATATAAATTACTCAGTACCTTATTAATATACTACACTACTATATACTCTACTACTATTATACGTTTACGATATTAATATTTAATATATACAATGCTGAATACTTATCTAGTCATTGCAGTTCTCTTTCATTACCTCAAATCATTGAGTCGCTGTCCATGGTACTTGCCCGCGAGCAGGCCCTGGCCCCTGAGTCCTGCTGTCCAAGGTATGTGGTACTTGCCCATTTTAGTGTCTCTGTCCGTGGTACTGACACTCTGTACTTTGCGGTACTGGGATCTCATGGTGTGTGTGTGTGTGTGTATTTTTTTTTTTTTTTTTTTTTTTTTTTTTTATTTTATTTAACCAGGAGATCCCACTGAGATTAAGATTTTTAAAGAGAGACTTGGCCAAGGCAGCAGCAACACAATCAACAAGGTTTTCGGAGGTGATTTACTGAACTATTCAGTTCAGTTATTAATAATTCTATTCTTTTTATATTATTTTTCTCCTCTGATTTTTTTTATTTTTACTTCTATCTTTAATGTAGGTTAGCTCTTGGAAAATTCACATCATGGAACCTAATAACCTGTAACTTAATAAATCAGTGCCGCTGTCCATGGTACCGGCCCAGAGTGCTGCTGTCCATGGTACTAGCCCTCCTAAGTGCTGCTGGCATGTCTGACTTACTTTACTTGACTTTTTTTTTTTTTTTTTTTTTATAGATTACCTCAGGTATTATCATTTTTTGGTGAAGTTTATCATTTGACATACATAGAAGTAATTACATAACTAAAATATGAGCACCACTGTCCATGGTGCTGCCCCTTTTCAGTGTCGCTGTCCGTGGTACTGACTCCCCTGAATGATGGTATCCTAGACTTAGACTTAGACAAACTTTATTGATCCACAAGGGAAATTATTTGGATACAGTAGCTCACACATCCAATATAATATAATAACATAGAGTAACAAAAATAGATGGTATAGCAAAAAGAGTAAGAGACAGGTGTCAAATGAGACATAAGATAAGATAAGACTTTATTGATCTCACAGAGGAGAAATTCACTCGTGACAGAAGCTCACAGTCAGGGGACAGTATAGTGCAAAAAGTACATTTTTACATTTTTAAAAGTAATTATAAAAATGTATATGTACAAGTCAAAATAAAATAGAAATAGAAGTAATAAAGTAATAAACTATATAGTCACAGCTATATACAAGAGACAAGAACGACTATGCTGATTGACAGGGCATGAGGTAATCCGTTACTTGAGATTAACTTGTAGTACAGTTGTAGGGAGTATTATCTGTTACATAAGGGTGAGTTGTTGTACAGCTGTATGGCGTATGGTATGAATGTAGTCCTGAATCTCTCACTGTTTGAGCGGAGCTGAAGGAGCCTGTTGGAGAATGAGCTCCTCTGTCCCTCTATAGTCTGGTGCAGTGGGTGAGCAGGAGTGTCCATGATGGAGAGCAGTTTGTCCAGTGTCCTCCTGTCCCTCACTGTGACAAATGTCTCCAGCTCACAGCCGATCATGTGTCCAGCTTTACGGATCAGTTTGTCAATCCGCCCAATGTCTCTTTTACTGGTGCCGCTCCCCCAGCAGACCACAGCGAAGTACAGTGCGCTGGCCACCACAGACTGGTAGAAGATCTCCAGTAACTTGCTGCACACATTGAAGGACCTGAGCTTTCTCAGGAAGTAGAGTCTGTTCATGCTCTTCTTGTAGACAGCATTACAGTTGTCCCTCCAGTCAAGTCTGTTATTCACCTGTACGCCAAGGTACTTGTAGCAGTCCACTATTTCCACGTCCTGGCCCTGGATGGTAATGGGCTCCACAGGTGTCCTCTTTCTCCTAAAGTCAATCACCAGTTCCTTGGTCTTGTCAATGTTCAGGAGCACATGGTTTGCCTGGGACCACTCCACAAAGTTTGTAATCAGTGTCCTGTACTCTAGCTCCTGTCCATCCCTGATACACCCGACCACTGCAGAGTCATCAGAGAATTTCTGCAGATGGCAGGACCCGGAGCTGTACTGGAAATCAGAGGTGTACAAAGTGAACAGGAACGGAGACAGGACTGTACCCTGGGGGGCTCCTATATTACTGACCACCGTGTCAGACAGGGTGGTCCCCAGTCGCACGTACTGAGGCCTGCCTGACAGGTAGTTATTAATCCAGGAGACAATGGAGGAGCTGACACCCATCCAGAGCAGCTTCTCACTCATCAGAAAGGGCTGGATAGTGTTAAAAGCACTGGAGAAATTGAAGAACAATATCCTCACAGAGCCCCCAACACTATCCAGGTGAGAGTGAGCCCACTGCAAAAGATAGATCACAGCATTATCCACACTAATGTGGGCCTGACAGGCAAACTGTAGAGGATCCAGGGATGGTGCCACCAAGGGTCTGAGCTGAGCCAGAACAAGTCTCTCAAACACTTTCATGACATGAGATGTCAAAGCCATTGGTTTGAAGCCATTAAGTCCAGATGGAATAGTCTTCTTGGGCACAGGCACAATGCAGGAGGTCTTCCATAGCACTGGTATCCTCTCAAGCTTCAGGCTCAGTGTGTAGAGAAAGTGAAAGATCCCAGTGAGCTGTGCTGCACATGTCCTCAGCACACGGGGGTTGACTTGGTCTGGTCCAGGAGACTTGTTATGGTGAATTTTCTCCAACTGCCTTTTCACCTGCGCAGGAGACAAACACAAGGAGCTGGGTTCCTCCGTGGGGGTGGGAATAGGGTGTTCCTCTGTGGGGGTGGGAGCAGGTGTGGGAGCAGAGGTGTTGGGCTGATGAATGGTCATCTGAGTGGTCTGTGGTGAGGTGTGGATTGGACGTCTGGGAGTTGTAGAGATGGGGGTGCCAGGGGATGAGAAACGATTAAAATGCAGATTGAGCAGGTTTGATCTGTCTGGGCTATTGTCCTGCAGCTTCAATCAAGGGCTGAAGCCAGTAATGGCCTTCATGTCTTGCCATACTTCCATGATGTTATTTTGCTGGAGTTTTGCCTGGAGTTTTGTGCTACTGGCATCTCTGTATCCGCTAAATCAAATCATTAAGCATTTATGTTTATGTGTATGTAAGTACACACACACACACACACACACACACACACGCACACACACAAACACACACACACACACACAGCTAGCTAGCTAGCTAGCTAGCTAGATAGCTAGATAGATAGATAGATAGATAGATAGATAGATAGATAGATAGATAGATAGATAGATAGATAGATAGATAGATAGATAGATAGATAGATACATGCTGTACATATTCACACACTGACTTAGTTCTTCATGTCGTTTGTAATGTTTCCCATGATGCTCTGGGCAGGGTGGACTGTTCATTAGCAGAGATGGCAGGTGTTGACATGTTCTTTCAGTACAGACTGGCAGTTGCAGAGCTGAAATCATCCAAATGATTCTAGTGAAGGTGTATAGTTTAAAAACACAGTGGAGAACTTCCTGTATCACCACATGACATCACAAGGTGCTTTGTTTTAGAGAAGAACTTAAAATGCATGGTTTGTGAAAGTAACAACACAACTCAGAGGTCAGGGCCAGTGCCATGGACCGCGGAGCTTAGGGGCAGGTACCATGGACAGCTACACAATGATATGAGGTAATGAAAGACAACTGCAATGACTAGATATGTATTCAGTACTGTATATATTCAATATGAATACTGTAAACATACAGTGGAGGAAATAAGTATTTGATCCCTTACTGATTTTGTAGGTTTGCCCAATGACAAAGAAATGAAATCTATAATTTTAATGGTAGGTTTATTTTAACACTGAGAGATAGAATATTAAAATCCAGAAAATCACATTATAGAAAATATATTAATTGATTTGCATTTCATTGTGTGAAATAAGTATTTGATCCCCTACCAACCATTAAGAGTTCTGGCTCCCACAGACCAGTTAGACACTCCTAATCAACTCGTCACCTAAATTAGCCACCTGTTTTAACTAGTCACCTGGATAAAAGACACCTGTCCACAGAATCAGTCAATCAATCAGATTCCAAACTCTCCAACATGGGAAAGACCAAAGACTCAAAGGACATCAGGGACAAGATTGTAGACCTGCACAAGGCTGGAATGGGCTTCAAAACCATAAGCAAGAAGCTGGTGTTAAGGAGACAACTGTTGGTGCAATTCTTTGAAAATTTAAGAAATACAAAATGACCAACAATCGACTTTGGTCTGGGGCTCCACACAAGATCTCACCTCGTGGGGTTTCAGTGATCATAAGAACAGTGAGAAATCAGCCAAGAACTACACGGGAGGAGCTAGTCAATGATCTCAAGGCAGCTGGGACCACAGTCACTAAGAAAACCACTGGTAACACTTTACGCTGCAATGGATTAAAATCCTGCAGTGCTCACATGGTCTCCCTGCTTAAGAAGGCACATGTGCAGGCCTGAAGTTTGCCAATGAACACCTGAATGGTTTAGAGAGCGAATGGGAGAAGGTGCTGTGGTCAGATGAGACCAAAATCGAGCTCTTTGGCATTAGCTCAACTCACCGTGTTTGGAGGAAGAGAAATGCTGCCTATGACCCCAAGAACACCATCCCCCCCGTCAAGCATGGAGGTGGAAACATTATGCTTTAGGGGTGTTTTTCTGCCAAGGGCACTGGACACCTTCACTGTGTCAACGGGAGGATGGATGGAGCCTTGTACCGTTAAAATCCTGAATGACAACCTCCTTCCCTCTGCCAGAAAACTGAAAATGGGTCATGACCCAAAACATACAGCCAAGGCAACGAAGGAGTGGCTTAAGAAGAAGCACATTAAGGTCATGGAGTGGCCCAACCAGCTGAAGCTCCGAGTTGCTAAGCAACAGCCATGAAACCTTAATGATTTAGAGATGATCTGCAAAGAAGAGTGGACCAAAATTCCTTCTGATATGTGGGCAAACCTGGACATCATCTACAAGAAACATCTGACCTCTGTGCTGCAAACACGGGTTTTGCCACCAAGTCTTTTTTGGTTAGAGGGTTCAAATACTTAGTTCACACAATGAAATGCAAATCAGGTTATATTTAAAGTTATTTTCTGAATTTTCTTTTTGATATTCTATCTCTCAATGTTAAAATAAACCTACCATTAAAATGATAGACTGTTAATTTCTTTGTCAGTGGGCAAATCTACAAAATCAGAAAGGGATCAAATACTTATTTCCTCCACTGTATAATAGCAGTAGAGTATGTAGTAATAGAGTATGTTAATAAGGTAATGAGTAATTTATATGTGGAACTAGAAAAGCACTCAGAGAGCGCAGACCTCCGCCAAGCAGCTCAGTTTTCAAAGTGATCCAGAATCCAGGATTTCTTCTGGATCATCACCAAAATTTAATCATCTGTTGGATTTACCATTAGGAACATTTCATCAAGATCCGTCCATAACTTTTTGAGTTATCTTGCTAACTTACAAACAAACAAACAAACAAACAAACAAACAGACAGACTCAGGCGAAAACATATCTTCCTTGGCGGAGGTAATAAATGTGATCTTAGTTAAACACAAACATTAGTTAAACAGTGCATCTGGTCTAAACTCTCAATGCTTAGAAATTCTGGACTTTGTGGCCCCCAAAAAATCCAGAAGACCCAAAGTTAAATGTACACCAACACCGTGGCTAAATGACTCGTACACTTAGACAAGCTTGTAGAAGAGTGGAAAGAAGATGGAAAAAGGACAAACTTCAAGTGTCTTATGAAATATTGAAATCTTCCTTAAAGTGCTATCAAAACGCTGAACAATCTGCAAAAAGTAAGTATTTTTCCATTATCATTGAATCAAATGCTCATAAACCTCAAATCCTTTTCCAGACTTTAAACTCCCTACTACGTCCTCCATCCTCGTGCGCCTGTCTCACCAACTCAGTGGACTTCTGTGAATTGTTCAAGGACTTTTTTTAATGAATAAAATAGTCAATATTAGAGCACATTCGCCCCTCCAACGCTCCCCAAGTTATGCCCTGTGCTATCCACCACCTCGCTGAATTTAGGCAAGTGTCTCTCCCAGAACTAACTGAGGCACTTGCACATCTCAAACCCACTAGCTGCCGCCTGGACACTTTACCTGCAACCTTTTTTAAAGATGTATTTCCCTGTACCAATCCAAGTATTTTATCCTTTATAAATTCATCTCTGCTTAGTGGTGTTGTTCCTACATTCTTTAAACAATCTATTGTGCATCTACTCATTAAAAAGGCTAATTTGGACACTGAGGTTGTATCAAACTTCAGGCCTATATCCAAATTACAATTCATACCTAAAATTTTGTTCTCTCAAGTTTCAGCTCACGTTAACAGCCTACATGTCTTCGACAAGTTTCAGTCTGGTTTTCTATTGGACTTACAGTAAGTGCAGTGTTTGACAAAATTTACCACCAGATCCTCCTAAAACGCCTGCAGCATGTCGTTGGGTTGCAGGACTCAGTCCTAAAATGGTTCACTTCATATCTGACAGGAAGATCCTTCTCAGTCAAAGCAGGTGAGGAAATGTCTACTCCTGGTCCGGTCACGTGCAGCTTGCCCCAAGGGTCCATCCTAGCGTCTCTCTTATTTTCTTTATACAGTGCCTTGAAAAAGTATCCAACCCCCTTGAACTTTTCTACATTTTCTCACATTATGACCACAAACATAAACATATTTCACTGAACCTTTGTGTGAAAGACCAACACAAAGTTGCACACAATTGTGAAGCAGAAGGACAGTCATACATGATCTAATTTCTTTTTTTACAAATAAAAAGCTGAAAAGTGGGCATGCAAAATTATCCAACCCCCTTTTTTTCTGAGTGCAACACATTGCTTTTAGAGGCTTTAGAAGGATCCAATGTTGACCTCACGATTAAATAGAGTCCACCTGTGTGTAATGTACTCTCAGTATAAATGCAGCTGTTCTGTAAAAACCTCAGAGGTTTGTTTGAGAGCATTGGGGAGCAGTCAGCACCATGAAGTCCAAAGAACACACCATACAGGTCAGGGATAAAGTTGTGGAGAAGTATAAAGCAGGATTGGGTTCTAAAAAGATTTCCAAGGCTCTAAACATCTCACGGAGCACTGTTTACACCATCATCCAAAAATGGAAGGAGTATGGCACAACTGCAAACCTACCAAGACCAGGGCGTCCACTTAAACTTACAGTCCGAACAAGGAGAGCACTGGTCAGAGATGCAGCCAAGAGGCCCATGGTG
Source organism: Taenioides sp. WSHXM2023 (assembly GCA_029959045.1). Lineage (NCBI taxonomy): Eukaryota > Metazoa > Chordata > Actinopteri > Gobiiformes > Gobiidae > Taenioides > Taenioides sp. WSHXM2023. The sequence continues at coordinate 2,162,517 of CM057089.1, read as the reverse complement.
ACTCTGGAGGAACTGCAAAGATCCACAGCTCAGGTTGGGGAATCTGTCAACAGGACAGCTATTAGTCGTGCACTACATAAATCTGGCCTTTATGGAAGAGTGGTGTAGCATATGTGTAGATGCTGGCCAAAAGTAGAACGGAGGTTACTGTAGACTAGTTCAGAAGGTAGGTATCGGCTCTTGGAGGTGCGTGACAGTAAAACACGGAGACAATGATTTTGATTTGGTGGCTGGTGCCGTATATTAACAGTGTTTAACAGTGAGACAAAACAAAAACCAAAGTATATACAAATCTGCAGATTATTGGACTAAATGCGTTTCCCACAATATAGACAGGTTGAACAGAATAAAGTACTTGACAGCAACGATATTGATCAGTCCAGTGCAAATCCCAACAACAACAGTTACCACGAGTTTTGCAATCCACAAGTAGTAGTGGAGTGAGAGTCCGGAGTAATGACTGAGGTTATGAATTGTCCTTTGAGCGCTTAACCGGGTTGTGGAATGCGAGTAGTGGCGTATGGTGGAAAGGTGTAGGGAGTGACTGGCTGTATCAAGCCTCCTACCAGACCGCAGAAGGGTAACGTTGAGATGAATAGCTCGGTGAGGTTCTGGGCTGTTCTAGCTCGCCATCAATATGGGTTTGTACCCGACTGGGCACACCTGGCCAATCCCGCTTTATAATCCACATGCAGCCCGAACTGCACTTCCGCGGCGGCAAGAGACTTCTGTACAGCAGTCCTGCGGCTCCTCTCCCCAACTCCCGAATACGGGAGAGCAGACACAGGAGGCTTATATCAGGCGCTAACGAGGAACGCTATTGGCTGACCGGCACGCTGCGTGTGCGTACCACGTACGTGCGCATTCACGTGACTCGACGTAGGAGTACCATTTAGAAAAGTTTAGACGCATTTTCTAACCTGGGTTACAGTGGTAAGAAGAAAGCCATTGCTGAAAGAAAGCCATAAGAAATCCCGTTTGCAGTTTGCCAAAAGCCATGTGGGGGACACAGCAACCATGTGGAAGAAGGTGCTCTGGTCAGATGAGACCAAAATTGAACTTTTTGGCCAAAATGCAAAACGCTATGTGTGGAAACCTAACACTGCTCATGACTCTAAACACACCATCCCCACTGTCAAATATGGAGGTGGCAGCATCATGCTCTGGGGGTGCTTTTCTTCAGCAGGGACAGGGAATATGGTCAGAGTTGATGGGAAGATGGATGGAGCCAAATACAGGGCAATATTAGAAGAAAACCTATTGGAGTCTGCAAAACACTTGAGACTGGGGCGGAGGTTCATCTTTCAGCAGGACAACGACCCCAAACATAAAGCCAAGGCTACAATGGAATGGTTTAAAACAAAACATATTCATGTCTTAGAATGGCCCAGTCAAAGCCCAGACCTAAATCCAATCGAGAATCTGTGGCAAGATCTGAAAACTGCTGTTCACAAACACTCTCCATCTAATCTGACTGAGTTGGAGCTATTTTGCAAAGAAGAATGGGCAAAAATTTCAGTCTCAAGATGTGCAAAGCTGGTAGAGACATACCCAAAGAGACTTGCAGCTGTAATTGCAGCAAAAGGTGGTTCCACAAAATATTGACTCAGAGGGGTTGGATAATATTGCACGCCATATTTTTCAGTTTTTTATTTGTAAAAAAAAAAATTTACTCATGTATGACTGCCCTTCTGCTTCACAATTGTGTGCAACTTTGTGTTGGTTTTTCATATTAAAGCTCAATGAAATATATTTATGTTTGTATTCATAATGTGAGAAATTGTGGAAAAGTTCAAGGGGGTTGGATACTTTTTCAAGGCACTGTACATGCTCCCCCTGGGTTTAATTCTAGAGAAACATCAGATTAAATTATTCTGTTTGGACGTTACACTGACACCCTCACATCTGACCTTGGGCCTCTTGTTTCAAATTTGCACAGTTCTGCAAAGAACCTTGGTGTTTTTATGGACTCTTTTAAACTTTGAGAAACAAATTTCAAATGTTGTTAAAACTAGCTTTTTTCAGCTAAGACAAATCGCTAAATCCAAAGTCCAAAAAGAGAGACCATATTACACCCATCCTAGCCCAACTCCGCTGGTTACCTGTTAAATATAGAATTGATTTTAAAATTGTATTATTTGTTTTTAAATCACTGAACTCACTCGCGCCACAGTAAATCACTGATCTTTTAACCCCACACACTGCCCCTCGGTCTCTCAGGTCAAACTCTCTCCACCTACTGTCCGTCCCACCATCCCGCCTCAGACCAAAGGAGGCCGAGCTTTCTCCGTTGTGGCCCCTAAGCTCTGGATGCCCTCCCTCTTCATCTGAGATCATGTTCCTCTACCTCACTTTAAAACCCTCATAAAAAGACATTTTTTTTTAGACTTTAGACTATTATCTTTGTGTATTAAGCCACTCTTTCATGTAATATTTTATATATTACATTTTATATATATTATATATATTTTACATTATATTAGACTATAGAGGGACAGAGGAGCTCATTCTCCAATAGGCTCCTTCAGCTCCGCTCAAACAGTGAGAGATTCAGGACTACATTCATACCATACGCCATACAGTTGTACAATAACTCACCCTTATGTAACAGATAATACTCCCTACAACTGTACTACAAGTTAATCTCAAGTAACGGATTACCTCATGCCCTGTCAATCAGCAGAGTATTTGCACTGTCGTTCTTGTCTCTTGTATATAGCTGTGACTATATAGTTTATAACTTTATTACTTATATTTCTATTTTATTTTGACTTGTACATATACATTTTTATAATTATGTCTAATTTGACACATGTCTCTTACTCTTTTTGCTATACCATCTATTTTTGTTACTCTGTTATTATATTATATTATATTGTGATGTGTGAGCTACTGTATCCAAATAATTTCCCTTGTGGATCAATAAAGTTTGTCTAAGTCTAAGTTTAAGTCTAATTTGTTTTATTGTTTCACTATGTTGTGTTTCATGCTGTAAAGGACTTTGGTGCAACTTGTTACAGTTGTTTTGAATGTGCTATAGAAATAAAATGACTTGACTTGACTTGACATTGACAGGCTCGTTTGCAAAATAAAGCACCAAAAGTATCAAGCCTCTAGAGAAGTGAGAAAAGTCCATGTCAATTACACAGACACCTCTTACTCACTGACCACTAGAGGGGGGACATTACCATAAGCATGCATGTGATACAACACTGAACAGAAAATACATGGTGTTTTCAAATGCTTTTAATAATTCATCACGTGTCCAAAAATAAAAGAATCACAATACGACCACAGTGAAACTCAAGCCGTACATTAGTGGTACAAAAGAGTAGCCCTTTTTCATTAGAAACACAGACGGACCGTGGACTCATGCTACGCTACGAGTGGATCTGCTACATCTGCCACGGGAGACACTGCAGGCGCGTCACAAGCACTGACCATGTGATGTTCCAAACTTTTACTGTGATTATAAAACATGTTCAGATGCAGGACAACGGTATTTAATGTTGTACCCACAGTGGATTGTATCCGTAATAATGCCCTAAATCTCATACAGTTCCACATACAAAATATGTAATATCGATGTAGCCAGTTTTAATTAAAGAATTAAACATTTTGAGCTAAGCATAAACGAAAACACTGGAAATAAATAAAATTAGAGAAAGAAGGTACAATTTTCATGCAGGCTGGGGAATAGCTCAACAATGCCCATAGTACTTAGGTTTGTACTACTACTAGTACTTACTACTTTAAATACCTTTATATGTTATCTGTATTAGTCATGCTCTTTGAACTACTTTGTATAACTTAAATAATGGAATGGAAATGGAAAACCCTTGATTTATGTGGATACAAAATGCCATGGTTTCAAGCAGAGGGCGCAAGGACACACACTCAGAGTGAAGCAGGTAAAATTCAGTTATAAACAATAGCGCCAAAGCTACACTTCTCTGGTGAGTGTTTTCACCCCTGTAGAGATCAGGATTGTGTCATCACGCGGCTAATTTTCAGTTAGCCAAATGTTAAATCAATGCAGATTTGAAGATGCTAAATGCTAAACCTGTTATCACTAATAACCACAAACCTTCTGTTTACTTTTGACACTGTTTTGGTGAAAGCATCTCCTTCAGTCTTTGACCTCTGATCCTGAGCTCTGTTGGGAGACAGGCTTAAGTGGAGTTTTACTTTGAACAAGAAATAATTATTTTCTTTTGTGCGTTTACCTTGACATGTTTGCTCTGCTAATTATGAGTCATTCTCAGAACTGTCACCGGTGTTGGTGTTGATGTGTTGTGTAACAGCTGTTGTTACGTCCTGAAGGCGTGGTCAGCCTGATGGATCAATCAGGTCGCTCAGACTGACCACGCCTCCTGTCGCCCGGGGCTCTCTGGAGGAGGCGGTCCAAAGTGTGTGAAAGGAGGAACGCTCCATCATCTCAGTTGATGGTGTCTGTGCCTTTCTTCCTGAATGAGACTACTGAAATCAGAAAATGAAGCACAGAGACCATCAACGGAGCTCTTGGTCCGTCAGGCTGACCACGCCCACAGGAAGTAACAACAGCTGATATAGGACATGTCACCACCAGCGGTGGGGACAGTTCTCAAGTTAGCAGCCCAAACACATCAACAACGTAAATGCATTTCACTTATAAGTTGTCTGATTAAAAGAAAATAAGACACTAACTATTACGTGAAGACAAGATGAACATTACAAAAGTAAGAAACAAAAGGGCTGGTTTACAACACTGATTTGCTGAAACATGGGGTCTTTGTATATTTTGGTCTCAGAGTGCAACAGGCGTTAGAATGTCCCATGTAAAACCTGGAGTTTACCTGCAGTGTCTCTCCTTTAGTGAAAAAAACAGAAACAAACGCCAAGAGTGTGACAGCTCCAAGTGAAGGGTTGTCCACAGACACAGGGGACACCAGAGGACATCAGAGGACACCAGAGGACATGGTCACCACATTCTACCACCCCCCCACCCCCCACAAACCCCAATACTCCTCCCACCCTCCCCCTGATGGAGCATGCAAGTCCACACACGTATCATATGTACAACACAGGCTCCTGCTCGCTCTGACTGGGCCCCTGTCATGGCTTCTGTCAGGGCTCCTGTCTTGGCTACAGTCTGGGACAAAGGGGGGCTTGTACAGGTGGAAGTTCTAGTATGGAGTGACCTGGTTGTTGGGCCTTCACTCGTGCCTGTGAGTGTGTGTGAGGGGTCAGACATGTGCGCGTGTGAATGGTTGCTTCAACAGGGCGGCCATCTTGACTTTTGTAGTTGAGGGTCTGTCACCTGCTCGTCTCCATGGAGATGTTTGTGCTTTGGGGATGTGATGGAGTATGGTATGAATGTTATTTTCTGCATGGAGACAAGGATATGAGTTACAGATTAGGTCTGTGGAGAGGCAAGACAATAAGTATGATCAATAAAACCAAAAAGTGTCACTGCAGTGGAGGTGGCGCTGTATGGTGGTGGTGTGTGTGGTGGTGGTGCTGTGTAGTGGTGCGTGTGCGGTGTGTGTGTGTGTGTGTGTGTGTGTGTGTGTGTGTGTGTGTGTGTGTGTGTGGGTGTGTGGTGTCTGTGTGGTGGTGTGTGTGCAGTGTGTATGTGTGTGTGGTGGTGCTGTGTGTGTGTAGTGTCTGTGTGGTGGTGTGTATGTGGTGTGTGTGTGTGTGGTGTCTGTGTGGTGGTGTGTATGTGGTGTGTGTGGTGGTGTGTATATGGTGTGTGTGGTGGTGGGTGTGTGGTCTGTGTGTGGTGTCCGTGCAGTAGTGTGTATGTGGTGTGTGTGGTGGTGCTGTGTGGTGGTGCAGTGTGGTAGTGTGTGGTGTGGTGTGTGTGTGTGTGTGTGTGTGGTAGTGCTGTGTATGCAGTGGTGCTGTGTGGTGGCAGGCGTGTGGTGTCTGTGTGGTGGTGTGTGCGCGGTGTGTGTGGTAGTGGTGGGTGTGTGGTGTCTGTGTGGTGGTATGTATGTGGTGTGTGTGTGTGTGTGTGTGTGTGTGGTGCAGTGTGGTAGTGTATGATGTGTGTGCGGTGTGTGTAGTGGTGTGTGTGGTGTGGTTTGTGTAGTGTGTGTGTGGTGTGTATGCGGTGTGTGTAGTGGTGTGTGTGCGGTGTGTGTAGTGGTGTGTGTGGTGTGTGTGCAGTGGTGTGTGTGTGGTGGTGCGTGTAGTGGTGCAGTGTGGTGGTGTATGATGTCTGTGTGGTGGTGTGTATGTGGTGTGGTGGTGTATGATGTGTGTGTAGTGGTGTGTGTGGTGGTGCGTGCAGTGGTGTGGTGGTGTATGATGTGTGTGTGGTGATGTGCGTGTGGTGTGTGTATGTAGTGTGGTGGTGTATGATGTGTGTGTGGTGTGTGTGTAGTGGTGTGTGTGCGGTGTGTGTGTGGTGTGTGGTGTGTGTGTGATGTGTGTGCGGTGTGTGTGGTGGTGCAGTGTGGTGGTGTATGATGTGTGTGCGGTGTGTGTAGTGGTGTGTAGTGCTGTGTGTGCTGTGTGGTGGTGGTGGTGTATGTTAGAGGCTGGTACCTGCAGGACCTGTTTGCTTTGATGTGGAGCCCTGACATGGGGCTTATCTGCCTGTGTCCTCTGTCTGTCTGAATGTCAGCAGCCACCTCACTGCTCTAGCCTGGCTCTCCGGCGGGTCTCGCTCCCCTGCAGCTGTAATGTATGCACAGGCTGAGCAAGTGCGCGTATATGTATGACACTGTGGGGACTGACATCTCACTTTACTGCGACCTAGAGACAAAATACAAGTCTCCATGAGGTTTGACAACATTAAGTTTAGATATGGGTTAAAATAGAACAGTTCTAACCTCTGACCCCTGTGGATCATTATGTTATAATTTGGACATTTTCAATCATAATATTCATTTAAAACGACTTAAAAAAAGAAACAAGTCCACTGATTTTCACGTTAGAAAACTGTTGTGTCCAGTGGGAACTGATGTCGCTGTAAAAGTCATCACAACAAAGCGCCGTATACTGTGGGCCCCGTTTATCCATTTGTACCAAAATAACTACACCGGCTCGCACAAATCGCCAAATCCCATGTGTATCACCAATTAAGAAAATAAATCAGAGCGATGACAACAAATCAGACCAATTACATCTTGAATACAAGAGAATAAAGATCACTTAAACATTCATGAATCAGAAGAATGATATTGTAGATGTATTGTATCATGTTGTTGTGTATTTGTTTGTTGTTCATGTTGCTTGTTAAGTTTGCAACTGCAACATATTTGTCTGGTGAGTGTTATTATGTATGCAACTGCAACATATAGTATTGTCCAGTGAGTGTTTTTATGTCTGGGACTATGGATGGAAATTAGCATTGTGCTAAATCCGGCATATTTACGTCAAGTTGTGTAATTTTGTGCAAATTGTACGTTCATTAATATGCACTGTCCCATCCAAATTAAAAAAAAAAAAAAAAATCACTCTAAATACAACTTCAGTGGGTCACTGAAAAGAGACTACAGTAACACACTCAAAATCTGTATAATATAATATCACTCTTTTAAGGTTAGGGAATTCCAGGAAATGAATGGAAGTGAATGTCATGTCCCCAAAGTGCATGGAAATATAAGGTGTGTGTGTGTGTGTGTGTGTGTGTGTGTGTGTGTGTGTGTGTGTGTGTGTGTGGGTGTGGGTGTGTGTGTGTGTGTGTGTGTGTGTGTGTGTGTGTGGGTGGGTGGGTGGGTGTGTGTGTGCGGGGGGAGGGGGAGGGGCTACATTAAAGTCTATGCTACATCCTGATAAGGGACTGCAGTGTTTTCTGCTGCAGAGTGTCCTGCTCGGCTGGATTCCGACTTAGTGAGACTCTGCAGGGGAAACTGTGTTCGTCAAAATTCAAATCAGTGACTGAAAGATGAGGAAGCATGCTAATGCTAATGCTAACGCTAAACCCAGAGCACACCTGAGTATTCCCATTAGGAGCCAGGATAAGTGAGCACATGTGGGGCTACTGTTGCAGTCTGGTCCAGATTGGTCCAGACTGGTCCAGACTGTTCCAGCCTGATCCAGCCTGGTCCAGACTGGTCTAGCCTGGTCTAGCCCGGTCCAGATTGACCCGGCCTGGTCCAGACTGGCCCAGACTGTTGCAAGTGTGTAAACCTCATTCTGGGAGGTTGAATGTACAATACTAGAACATCTGGAGTTTAGGTTGCAGACACAAAGTATTCTGATGAAGACCTAATGTAGATCTATGACAGTGGTTCAGTGATAGAGCATTTGCCTTTTAAGATATTTAATCAGTTGGTAGTTCGATCCTCAACTCTGACCCATGTTTACCCTTGTGCCTTTAAAGCTCCTATATTAAACAAAATTGACTTCTGTGAACTTTAAGCCATGTTAGAATGTTGTTGCATCATTAAAAACAGACATGGAGTTGTGTTTTGTTTCATTCACATATGTTTGAGTCATTCTGGATGATTAGTCTGTCTGCATTCCCAAAGCTCAAAATGCTTGTGATGTCATTAAGCGGTAGTTTTGAAGATGTTTGTTAGCCCCAACTATAATATCAAAGACACTAGAAAGACCTTCAGCTGTTACTTTGATTTTTAAATATTTTTTTGCCTTTTGTACAGTTGAGATTGCCAATATATATAGTATATAATAATATAGTCATATATGTGTGTGTATATGTGTAATATCTGCTGGTGCACAGTGGAGTGAAGCAGTTTCGATGAGGCTAAAACAATAGCTGTAACTTCGAATTTAGGCAATTCCAGGGCTAATCCAAAGATGATCCAAAGACTCTAGTGAAGGCGTATGGAGTTTAAAAACACAGTGGAGGACTGTATTACCACATGACATCACAAGAGTTTGTGTGTGTGAATGAAACGAAACACAACTCCAGGTATGTTTCTGATGAACAAACAACATTATAACATAAATCAATACAATACAATATAGGCTCTTTAAGCAAGACACTTGACTCACTTGTTTCCATTATGTTGCTGCCTGCTGGTGGAATTTCCCCAAAATGGTTATTAAATGAGATGTTTTCCCCACAGTTAAAGCAACGGTTGAAATAAGCAGTGTCTGAACACAGAGGTGTCTGAACACAGCAGTGTCCGAACATAGCGGAGTCCGAACACAGCAGAGTCAGAACACAGTGGCGTCTGAACACAGCGGTGTCTGAACACAGCGGTGTCTCAACATAGCGGTGTCTGAACACAGCAGTGTCTGAACACAGCGGTGTCTGAACACAGCGGTGTCTCAACATAGCGGTGTCTGAACACAGCAGTGTCTGAACACAGCGGTGTCCGAACACAGCAGAGTCTGAACACAGCGGTGTCTGAACACAGCGGTGTCCGAACACAGCAGAGTCTGAACACAGCGGTGTCTGAACACAGCGGTGTCTGAACACAGCGGTGTCTGAACACAGCAGTGTCTAAACAGTGTCCAAACACAGCAACGTCCGAACACAGTGGTTTCTGAACACAGAGGTGTCTGAACACAGTGCCCAGACACAGCAATGTCTGAACACAGCAGTGTCTGAAGACAGCAGTGTCTGAATACAGCTGTGTCTGAACACAGCAGTGTCTGAATACAGCAGTGTCTGAATACAGCTGTGTCTGAATACAGCAGTGTCTGAATACAGCTGTGTCTGAACACAGCAGTGTCTGAATACAGCTGTGTCTGAACACAGCAGTGTCTGAACACAGCAGTGTCTGAATACAGCTGTGTCCGAATACAGCTGTGTCTGAACACAGCTGTGTCTGAACACAGCAGTGTCTGAATACAGCTGTGTCTGAACAGCAGTGTGAGAAGTGTCACAGTTCAGTAAACTCCCTGCTCCTTGTATTTCTAAGTTTGTGCTGATCATTCAAACATTTGGTAGCAATTCGACACAGGTTTTTAAAAACACATTTTGCTGTCAGAGAGGTGGGCGATAAGGACAGGAAGTAAAGGTACAATATGAAGAAGTTTTATTACACATTTCATAAATAAACTCAAATAAATAAACTAAAATTAAACATGACTTTGATCTGTGTCCCCAGAACTTATTCAAACCAAATATAGTTTTTATTGAGAACTACTGTAATGCTGTCTTAATTACAAAAACATTGGACATGATGGACATTTATGTTATGATTTGGTTTTTGCTTCTCCATTCAGAAAGCAGAATGAGCCTCACACGGGTCTCTCTCAGTTGGTTTGCCAATGCTGAAATCATGAGTCAGTGCTAGTGCAGCCTCTGCAGCTCAGGGAGGGAATTCTGGAGGTTCTGAGCTTCACATGAGACATGTTCTGTCCATATACTGAGAATGAGACACACTTGGATGTGTCCTCCACAGGTTAAGGCTCTGGAGACACAGGTTCAGTTTAGGGATGCACCGATACTGATACTGGCCCTTTATTAGTATTGGTTAATATCGAGTCAAAGTATCAATATCAGTATTGGAACTGAAATAGCTGGATCGGTGCATCCCTAGTTCAGTGATTCTAGTACCTTTTTTTAAACCAGCATGAGTGCAGGCTACATACTGTACCTTTAATATCTTAATATCAGTTTTCCAGAAATGAAAGAACAAGAATGCATACATGTTGAGCCTTATCTGGAAGATGACACTAAAGTTTTAAGCTCATTTTCAGCGTTATGACCTTCCAGAGCCCACAGGCAGTGTTAATTTCGTTGACGAAAATTATGACGAAATTATTTCGTCAACGAAGGTTTTTTGCGGACGAAAACGAGACGAAAACTAAATCAAAATTACTTTTAAATGACTAAAACGATGACGAAATAGACGGACATTTTCGTCAACAAATAAAAGACGAAACGAAAATATAACCTGTGACGAATAATAGATCCATGGTGACGAATAACTGGTCAGGACTCCTCAGGAGAAGAGAGAGAGGAACGAGCGGCCGCTGCGCTAAAGAGCCAATCACAGCGCGCGTTGTTGCGCGGTGCCGAAAAGCTAACGCGCCCCGACGAGAAACATGAGGAGGACAGAGGAGCAACAAGTGCTAAGAGAAGATGTTGGCGACTGGGATTGGGAGAAAAAGACGGTCTGACCTGTGGTCTCACTTCACGTTTGATAACAAAGAGAATAAGACGACGTGTAAACCATGTGGCGCGTCAATCAAGGGGAAAAAGAGTTAGAGTTAGAGTTGTAGAGTTCAAAGGTTGTTACAGTACTTGTTATGCATTAATAAGCTGCAGTAATAAACTGTATAGGGCAAAAGGGCCTTTGACACCTGCACTTTCATTTTTTTAAAATATATTTTGGATTTAGCTGTGAATTATCATTTTGACAGTTATTGCTGTGGTTTACACTGGTGTCATAAAGACAAACAGCAATAATTTATACTGTCTTTGTGCTTTGTTTGCTACTGCTTTTCCATTTAAACACTGAAACACATTTTCAATAAAAACAGTTGTGTGAAATGTTTGCATATTAATATCCCAATTTCAAGAAAGTATAGTTTTATGTTCAATGTAAAAGGTCAAAATTGATACGTGTGAAAAGCTTTTAGTCAACTAAATCTATTTTCATTTTAGTCGACTAAATCTATTTTCATTTTAGTCGACTAAATCTATTTTCATTTTAGTCGACTAAAACTAGACTAAAATTAAAAGTAATTTTAGTCAAAAGACTAAGACTAAAACTAAATTAAAATTCCTTGTCAAAATTAACACTGCCCACAGGGACCCCTCTGTATCGCCCACCTCTCCTCTCACACTGGTACTGGGACCATGACGATGTGACTCTCTGGTTGGAGGAAGACTGGATACTATTGCTGCGTGCGTTGGTACATGGGGGCACAGCGCGTTCAGGAGAGGAGCTGTAGAGGTGAGGGGGGGTCTCTACAGCACATTCAGGAGAGGAGCTGTAGAGGTGAGGGGGGGTCTCTACAGCACATTCAGGAGAGGAGCTGTATGGAAGTGAGGGGGGGTCTCTACAGCGCGTCGTACCACAAACACCTCAGCTCAGTAAAAATCAGCTCAGTGAAGCAGCAGGCCACAGGATGGTTATCCAGCCATTGAAATCCACACTGCAAAACCACGACTGTCCAAACACTCAGAGTGACTTGGGTTCAGAGTGAGAATCTGTTTTTGAGTAAGATTTAAAAAAAAAAAAAAAAAACGTATCAAAGTAAACATATAAAGTATTACACAATATGATACTTTGCAGTGACACAATGCACACATTAGCAAACTGCCAACAAAGTATAAAATGGATTTAAACAGCACATTTTCACAAACCTGTGGTCAATACAAGCGTTTCTGGTCCTGTTTAGGAGTTTTATTTTCAACAAAAAAGTGAGAGTGACAAACTTGCTAATGCTAGCTACCTTGTGACCGTAATGTTATTGGAGAGGGACTTTTTAAACTCCACAAATCAGCTTTTCTGTTGTAGTTCCAGTTTAATCAGTTCCATTGGGTCAGATTCTATTAAAATTTGAGTAACAGAGCTTCAGACAGAGCAGTGCCCCCAGTTAGCTTTACAATCCCAAGGAATGTTGATGACGTCAGCTGCAAAGTATCCATTTACCCTATTTTAATGTATGATGTGAGGTCCAGACTGATCTCTGTGTATTTCTTCTACAGTCTGGTCACCACTCCCTCCATCGCACCTGGAGTCAGCCTCACACACAGACGGCCAATCAGGTCTGTTTATGTCAGTGACACATTTCAAACTAATGAACATTCTTTTATTTTTATTTATAGCTAAACTCTGTAAGATATTAGAAATAAACTGGAAAAATAATGCACTGTCTTTGTGTTTTTAAATCATCTAAATTAGTCAAAATCACAGCCTCAGCATCACGAGTCCTGATTTCTGAAATGTTTGTCTCTCCCTGCTCTTCACCCCCATTTCACAACTACGTCTTGTGCAATGAATCCTATCAGCCAAAATAATAATTCAATAAATAAATAAAATACCTACTCAAAAACAGTATTCTGAACCCAGGTCATTTAGCGTGGGACAGCCTTCATGTTTTGCAATGCACAGTCTTGTCTCCTTTGGCGCCTGAGGTCGGAGGTTGTACGGATGCCTCTGGGGGTCACATGATAGTGCAGCGGTTTCTCTGCAGTGCCCCCTGCAGTCTGATGGAGGTGTGGTTCTGCCGGACGCCACGGGCCACGGCGATGCCCAACAGCTCCTTGAAGAGTAGGACCACGTGCCAGTTGAACTTGGCCGAGCACTCCACGTAACCACACTTCCACGTCTTCTTCACCAGGACGGAGACGGCACGGCGTGGCATGAAGCGCTGGCGCTGCAGGTCACGTTTGTTCCCTACCACCAGGATGGGCACCTCACTGCTGCTGCCCTCCCTGTAGGAACACACATACATGCGCACACAGAGAGCATTTTTAAGGCTCATAGAAAACGACTTTGGATTAATGGATAAATGAAACATTTTATCACACTTCAAACTCTGCCTCTTCTCACTTCCCTGTGTTTTGACTCCTCTTTATGTAACACATTGTTGGCTCATGTTACATGCATAATGCACTGGAAATATCCAGTTTTTGATCTTGGAACGAGTGTCACGCATTGATAAACAAGAAACAGCTGTTGCTAAAGTGACCTAGCAGTCTTGTGCTAAGCATGTCGGCCCAACAGAAGTGTCCATCACTGCAAATACAATATGATACAAGATCAAGTGAGCGTTTAGTGACTAATTATTCTTTTCTGTTTAGATCTGCTTTTTGCTTTTTATTTTGGCCTGTGTGTGTGTGTGTCCTGTCTCACTCTTATCCAGTCATCTCACTTTGATGCTTGGCACCTCCTGAGCTCAAAACGATCCAGGAGCCCAAACGAGCCAAACCTCACACCACAAGGTACAACTCCAAAGTGAACCTGTGCAAACATCTTCAGGTTACATGTGCTCATGGGTAATTTAACAAATGTCTCATGTGTGACAGCAGCCATCACAGAAAGGTAAGACCTGAGTGAGTCCAATCTGCAGCTGAAGCAGCAGGCCTGTCAGATGCCCTGGAGCACAAGTGGAGCAGAGCAGTGTGCAAACATCTAATGATGCAAGGGACAGTTTCTATTTCATGGGCAATAGCACAGACTAAATGTGAGCCCTGGGTATGGACACTGTGTCCTACAGAGACAGTGCAGTCTGCACTGTGTCCCTGTGTTCAGAGGAGGTTTTAGAGCAGGGGGCCAAATGTGGCCCTCAGACCCATTTGTATTGGCCCTCAGGCCTTTATGCTCAGTGAGCCTGAAATGGCCCCACTGAACAGAAGCATGATGTGAAACAAACCTAAAGTTAATGTTTGAAGTATTACTATTAAAAGAGCACTGGCTCTGTTCAAATCATCATCTGAATGTCCCACTGTGCTCCACTGACCCGAGTCACTCAGCCTCTAATGTGTTTCAGGATGTGGCCCTCAGTAAAGAAGTTTGGTCCCTGTTCTAGGGCATATTTTAAAGGTGCAGCAAGTTACATTTATAGTGGGGGGTATACAACCTGCCTGTCTCCATGGAGATGTTGTCGCGTTGGCTGGAATGTTCCACAGTGTGGCATAAATCTTACCTATCATGCCATATCCATTACAAATGTTTAAAATGCTCTAAATACCCTGAAAAACATGCACTCACCTCTCCACAGATCTGACCTGTAGCTTGGCCTAGTGGTGTCATCTGCTTGTTTCCATGGAGAGAGGAAATGACAGGATTCAACACTTGTATTGATGGATCACAGTTTTTCATTTGATTCAAATTCTTGGATATGTTAAATGTATATATATGCATTTATGTATACATGAACGTATCTGCATTTACATATACATAAATGTATACATATTTGAACTGCTGGACCACTTTACACCTCATGTATTTGTGTATTTGGTGTGTGCATTTGCTCTGTGCTTGTGCTTGACAGTTCCAGGCTTGTTTAAATGGAACTGTAGAAAAGTAAAACAGATGAGACGACAAAACAACGACAGCCCCCTGAGACCAGCAGGTGGCAGCCTCACACTGTGCCCCTTTCATTTCCCCAACATAAACGAGACAGACGTTAACCAGTGCCATTAAAGCAGACTTACTGTGTTTGTGTGTGCTCTATAGTTCTAACCTCTGACCCCTGTGGATCATTATGTTATAATTTGGACATTTTAAATCACAATATTCATCTAAAACGACTTAATAAAAGAAACAAGTGTGCTGACTTCTGCATTCAAAAACTGGTGTCCAAAGGGAGCTGTTAACGTCATCACAACAAAGCGCCGCATGCTGTGGGCCCCTCCTGTGGACAGCTGCACATCACATGAATTCTGGAGGTGCTGAGCTTTCACATGAGGCATAGCTTGTCCATGTGAGAATGAGACAAATGTGTGTGTCCTCTATCAGGTCTATAAGACCCGGGAGAGATCACTAGATTACTAGATTACTATGCATGGATGACATCTAAAACCTCTTCAGGCATTTTTTAATGAGACAACAACATTATAACATGGTAGAAAGCTAAAACAATAAGAATAAGTGCATAGGTGCTACATACAGCTCCTTTAAGTGAACAGTCCTCTCTTTAGACCTCTCTTTGGGCCCCTCTTTGGGCTTCTCTTTGGGCTTCTCTTTGGGCCTGTCTTGTGATTATTTTGCTGTGATTCATAGAAAGCACACAGCCTTATTAGGACAGGAGTTTTTGGAGCTGATAGTGGAGCACAGATGGAGGTGCACACAGATCTGTGCGTTATAAAGAGCACGCTCTCTCTCAGGCCTCTCTTCACACTCACACGGCTCAGATCCTCCTCGGAACGCACAGCACGTGTGCACACGGCCCTAAAGTCATCGCACGTGTGCACACAACCCTAAAGTCATCACACCTGTGCACACGGCTCTAAAGTCATCACATGTGTGCACAAGGCCCTAAAGTCATCACACGTGTGCACACGGCTCTAAAGTCATCACACCTGTGCACACAACCCTAAAGTCATCACACGTGTGCACATGGCTCTAAAGTCATCACACGTGTGCATACAACCCTAAAGTCATCACACGTGTGCACACGGCTCTAAAGTCATCACACCTGTGCACACTACCCTAAAGTCATGACACGTGTGCACACGGTCTAAAGTCATCACACCTGTGCACACAACCCTAAAGTCATCACACGTGTGCACACGGCTCTAAAGTCATCACACGTGTGCATACAACCCTAAAGTCATTACACGTGTGCACACGGCTCTAAAGTCATCACACGTGTGCACACGACTCTAAAGTCATCACACGTGTGCACACGGCTCTAAAGTCATCACACCTGTGCACACAACCCTAAAGTCATTACACGTGTGCACACGGCTCTAAAGTCATCACACGTGTGCACACGACTCTAAAGTCATCACACGTGTGCACACGGCTCTAAAGTCATCACACCTGTGCACACTACCCTAAAGTCATGACACGTGTGCACACGGTCTAAAGTCATCACACCTATGCACACTACCCTAAAGTCATGACACGTGTGCACACGGCCCTAAAGTCATCACACCTGTGCACACTACCCTAAAGTCATGACACGTATGCACACGGTCTAAAGTCATCACACGCGTGCACACGGCCCTAAAGTCATTGCACGTGTGCACACGGCCCTAAAGTCATCACATCTGTGCACACGGCCCTAAAGTCATTGCACGTGTGCACACAGCCCTAAAGTCATCACATCTGTGCACACGGCTCTAAAGTCATCACACGTGTGCACAATGAACCACAAGGCCAACACACATGTGCACACGGTCCCATGTGCACATGGCCCCAAAGTCCACACACACAAACACACACACATTGCACACAGCCCCATCTGTCAGACAGTCAAATGCTATCAGGCCTTATTGATCAGTATAAGACCAGGAAGATGATTCAAATGAAACTCAGAAACGTGCTTTAAAGTGGAGCTTTCTGACACATTTGTTGTATAACACATTTGTTGTTTATGGAAGAAATTAAGAAAAATTGCAGCTTTTGTGATTAGCTAATTGCGTTCATTCAAATAGTGATTTTGACTGACTTGTGCTCAGTCATATCCCTCAGTGCCTGTGAGTGTCGTGGTTAAAGTGTGGCGTTTTTCAGAGAAGCCCTGGTTAATGTATTCAATATGGAATTCTAATTTTGTAATTACAGCGTGACAAGAATGTCAGGTGTGTGTGTGTGTGTGTGTGTGTGTGTGTGCGTGTGGGTGTGTGTGTGTGTGTGTGTGTGTGTGTGTGTCTGTCTAATGTGCATACTCGTCCCTATCAAATAAATAAATGAATGAATGAACTGTTTGTATTTTTCTTGTTCAGTTACATCACAGGTAAAACTCCAGACATCTTCTCATAAACCATCACAGGACTCATTCTGCGCTCAGACTGTGTTCACAGTGAAAGCATGGCTCTGTTAGCATGGCATGGCTCAGTTAGCATAGCATTAACAGGATAAGGACTTCATTCATTTATCTTCTCATTTTCCATCACGTTGCTGACAGCCAAATGTCTCATTAGAAAGAGAGGTGTAGTTTAAAGCTCCTGAATCTTAAAAATCCATTTAACATTGGGCTGACAAATGATCTGTGTTGGAAATGTCAGAATCCTACAGGGGCTTTGATACACGCCTTTGGTTTTTCCAGTATGGAGGAAAGTGTTGGACTGGTTACCATGGGGCCCAGGCTGTGTCTGCCTGGGACAAGGGACATGTGGCGGAACATCTGGACCTATTCAAGGCTCTCCATACAGCACATGTGGTACACCAGTGGTCCACTCTTTGACCCCCACCCCCCCCTCACCCATCCTTGTATGGACGTCCGTCCATGCTCCCCCTGTCCCTCTCTTCCCCTCTTGGTCCCTCTCTGTCTGGATGTCCCCCTCTGTCCCTCTCTTCCCCCTTGGGTCCCCCTTTGCCTCTGCATCCCTCTCTGTCTGGACATCTGCCTCTGCCCCATTTGTCCCTTTCTGCCCCCCACCCCTCTCTCTGTCTCTGCACCCCTTTCTGTCCCCCTCTGTCCCTGTGTCCTCTCGTACCTGTTGTCCATGATCTGCTGGCGGATCATCTTGACGTACTCGAAGCTCTCCACACAGCAGATGTCGTACACCAGGATGTAGGCATTGGCGTTGCGGACTCCCCGACAGCGCAGGTCCAGCCATTCCTAAGGGACACAGAGAGGGGGCTGGTCAGGATGGGCATTTCAACAGCATATGTTATGTTAGTCATTATGTAACATCTTAATATTGACCTAAAACAAGTTAAACTGGACCTAAACACTAAATCCACTGTTTTCACTACTCACTACTTTCTGAGTACAAACACCTGACTGCAGGGGCGGAGTCTGAAGTAAGGATATTTCTTGTGGATACCTCCTCCACCTCACTCTCCCCTTTAAGGTTTATAGTTCTGCATTAAAACAACGCAGAAGTGCTGCACAGCTCCCCACTTGAATGAGCTCCCCAACGCTCATGAGAGCCAATCAGAGACCTCCCCAAGCCACATGAAACCAACTCAGAGAGCTCCCCGACGCACATGAGAGCCAATCAGAGAGCTCCCCAACGCACATGAAAGCCAATCAGAGAACTCCCCGACGCACATGAAACCCAATCAGTCAAAAAGTTATTACATGCCGAACGTCCGCCAAACACAAGGGTCGTGATTGGTGGAACTACAAAGACTATACGTACAGCTAATGTTTGGCACAGAAATGTCTGTATATGACCCTAATATGATTGTTTATTGTTGCAGTAAATAAAAAAATTAGAATTAGAAAAATTCTAATTAAAGAGTTTGGCCAGTATGGTTCAGGTCTGTGTCAGGACGTCAGCTCTCAGCTGAGTAGGGCCCCACACACAACTGTAAACCAGCCTTTAGTCCTCCAGGTACTGCTCAGTTTAGCAGCTCTATTTGAAATGTAGCTGTGAAGTTGCAGATAGTCCAACTTCTCCAGGACGGCACTTCTGGACGTGCGTTGCAATTGCACAATCTCCAGAACATGTAGGAGATTTCAGGAGACAGGCAGTTACTCTAGGAGAGCTGGACAGGGCCGTAGAAGGTCCTGAACCCATCAGCAGGACGCATATCTGCTCCTTTGTGCAGGAGGAACAGAGTTGACCACTGCCCGTGCCCTACAGAATGACCTCCAGCAGGCCACTGGTGTGAATGACTCTACCCAAACTATCAGAAACAGACTTCATGCGGGTGGCTTGAGGGTGCTACATCCTGTAGTGGGCCCTGTGCTCAGCAATGTTCCCCCTAATTTTTCATGTGTCTGAGCAAACATACTAACTCCCTGAGCATTCCTTGGACCCCCGTGAGCACCACTCGACATGCACACTATGGCCACACCAGTATCACACCTGGGATCATCACAATCAAATAACTGCGGTTATTTCTGTTAGATTACTTTTAATATAAAGGATTTGGCACGGTGGCTGAGTGGCAACACTCATGCCTCACAGCAAGAAGGTTACGGGTTCGACCCCTGGGTCGCCCAGGCCTTTCTGTGTGGAGTTTGCATGTTTCCTCCCCGTGTCTGGATGGGTTTCCTCCGGGTACTCCGGTTTCCCCTCATCAACCAAAAACATGCAACACCCCTATGAACAGTATACAATCAAGGACTGTCAAGGAATTCCTCCCTCCTGTGGGCTCACCACCTGCAGAGGGGTTCATAGGGGTCTGGGTCTGGTGCACAGAGTAATGGGCAGTGTACTGCCCCCGCGACCCAGCCGGATTAAGAGGGAGAAGACGGATGGATGGATAAATGATTTTTTTTTTTTTTTTTGGCCCACTTAGAATGACAAAGACAAAAATCTTGTTGGTCATGAGCTTTGTATATGTTGTATGGCAGTGTGAGGGTCCTGCTGTGGTCAGTGAAACATTGAACATTACAATATTTTGAAAAAATGCTTTGGAATCATTAGCCTATTTAAGTCATTTTGTGTGAGTGACAGAGCTCTGTACACGCTTTGGGGAGAGGCTTCACACTTTGAGAAAGTCCTGTCTTTTATGCTCACCAAAATCTATGGCTTGGACAGAAACGGGGGATTACATTATGGCTCTACCTGTCTCCTCTACATTCATACTGAAGGAAGCAAGCGAAATGCGGTCAAAATGTATCTGTTTGTAGTTGGCTTGTCCCTAACACGTGTGCACATTCACGTGTGCAACCTGAATCTATCAGATTGGTCTTTCTGTGCGTCAAACCAGCGCTGTGTTTATCAGTTCAGGTTAGATTTTATTTTATGCTCTGCAAAGAATCTGATGTGCGCGCTTAAAGTCTGGGCAGTGCACGCGCGCCCCTTAGAGGGAATATTGGTGCTCAGCACCCAGCAGTGTGGAGCTCCATTGGCATTTACTAGACCACATCAAAATTAGTAAGTCCTCCACTGGTGCCCTGTGCTTTTCACAGATGAGAGCAGGTTCACCCTGAGCACCTGTGATAGACGTGAAAGAGTCTGGAGAAGACAAGGAGAACACTCTGCTGCCTGCAACATGGTTCAGCATGAGCAGTTTGGTGGTGGGTCAGTGATGGTCTGGGGAGGCATATCCATGGAGGGACACACAGACCTCTATCAGCTAGAAAATGCCAGTCTGACTGCCATTAGGTCCTGGGTTCCTCCTGATGCATGACAATGCCCGGCCTCATGTGACAAGAGTTTGCACACAGTACCTGGAGGATGAAGGGAGTGGTACAGTTGAGTGGCCCTCACAATCACCTGACTTAAACCCGATAGAACACCTCTGGGACTTTATGTTTGGGTCCATCAGATGCCTCCAGGTTGCTCCTCAGACTTTACAGGAGCTCAGTGATGCCCTTACACAGATCTGGGAGAACATCCCACAAGACTCCATCCGTCGTCTCATTAGGAGTATGCCATGACGTTGTTAAACACGCACACAGGCACATGGGGGACACAAAAGAGATTGAGAAGCATTTTGACTTGCAGAAATGAAATTTCGCCAAAATGGACTAGCCTGCCACATCACTTTCACTTTGAGTTTCAGGGTGTCTACACAATTAAGCCCTATGTAGGCTGAAAATTGTATTTTCATTAAAAGAGGTGGCAGCGTTTTGTTCCTAAGACATTGCCCTGCCCATATTTGTATAGATATACTGCGTTTTTTTTGTTTTTTTTTCACATTGAGATCAGATGTGTTTTTAAAGTGTTCTTTCATTTTTTTAGCAGTGTATTAAGATGCATTATACACAGTGGCAAATAAAAGTGGATCTAGTTATAAGTGCCCTCCTGTCAACGCATATTTTAGGTTTAATATTTGCCTCATGAAAACAGTAGATGTGTAAAAGTACTTTTAAACACTTTAAACTACAAAATATTTTGGCTGGCGCACATTCCCTCTCTCCCTCCTGCCTCTCGCTCATGTGTATGTCCGTGTGTGTGTGTGCAGCTTCAAAGTTCACCTGTGTGCCCTTAACAGCACATGGTGAAATCAAAGACTCTTTTTTTCCCAATCCGCCTCATATTAACCATGTTGAAATGTGATTATTGTATTACACCGCGTTCCAAATTATTATGCAAATTGTGTTTAAGTGTCATAAAGGTAAATTTTTTGTTTTCCAGTGAAACTCATGGATGGTCTTGTGTCTCAGGGCTCATTGGGTCAGTGAAACCAATCTCACACACCTGTGCCAATGAGTTTGCCCGGTAAGTCCAATTAAAGGAAAAACGACTTAAGAAGGACATTCCACATTATTAAGCAGAGCCTCATTTTCAAGCAATATGGGAAAGAAAAAAGGATTTTTCTAGTGCTGAAATGTGTGAAATTGTTCAATATCTTGGACAAGGTATTAAAACCTTAGATATTTCACAAAAACTTAAGCGTGATCATCGTACTATAAAGAGATTTATAGCTGATTCAGAGGACACGGATTTGTGCAGATAGAGGCACAATGAAAAAGGTTTCTGCCAGACCAATACATCAGATTAAGAGAGCAGCTGCTAAAATGCCATTACAAAGCAGCAAACAGGTATTTGAAGCTGCTGGTGCCTCTGGAGTCCCGTGAACATCAAGGTGTAGGATCCTCCAGAGGCTTGCAGTCATGCATAAACCTTCTATTCAGCTACCCTTAAACAATGCTCACAAGCAGAAACGGCTCCAGTGGGCCCAGAAATACATGAAGACTCATTTTCAAACAGTCTTGTTCACTGACGAGTGCTGTGCAACCCTGGATGGTCCAGATGGATGGAGTGGTGGATGGTTGGTGGACAGCCACCGTGTCCCAACAAGGCTGCGACCTCAGCAAGGAGGTGGTGGAGTCATGTTTTGGGCTGGAATCATGGGGAGAGAGCTGGTTGGCCCCTTTAGGGTCCCTGAAGGTGTGAAAATGACCTCTGTAAAGTATGTGGAGTTTCTGACTGACCACTTTCTTCCATGGTACAAAAAGAAGAATCGTGCTTTCTGTAGCAAAATCATCTTCATGCATGACAATGCTCCATCTCATGCTGCAAGGAACACCTCTGCATCATCGACTGCTATTGACATAAAAGAAGAGAAACTCATGGTGTGGCCCCATCCTCCCCTGACCTCAACCCTATTGAGAACCTTTGGAGCTCCTCAAGTGAAAGATCTATGAGGGCTGGAGGCAGTTCACATCCAAACAGCAGCTCCAGGAGGATATTCTGACATCCTGCAAAGAAATTCAAGCAGAAAGTCTCCACAAACTCACAAGTTCAATGAATGCAAGAACTGTGAAGCTCCTGTCAAATAAGGGGTCCTACAGTGGAGGAAATAAGTATTTGATTCCTTGCTGATTTTGTAGGTTTGCCCACTGACAAAGAAATGAACAGTCTATAATTTTAATGGTAGGTTTATTTTAACATTGAGAGATAGATTCTTAAGATGTGTGTAGAATCCCTCAGTCGTCCAGGTAGATTTAATGGCAAAAGGATTCAATTTGTCAACTGGACAAAGTTTATTTGGCCAAATACGTTTCAGAACTGAAGAAGCAGCTTGGATGAGCTGCGAAACGTATTCGACCAAATAAACTTTGTCCAGTTGACAAATTGAATTTCTCCTTTTGCCATTGGGAGATAGAATATCAAAAAGAAAATTCAGAAAATAACTTTGAAGAAAATATATAAACTGATTTGCATTTCATTGAGTGAAATAAGTATTTGAACCCTCTAGCCAAAAAGACTTAAACCCTTGTTTGCAGCACAGAGGTCAGACGTTTCTTGTAGAATTAACTTCAGCCTTTATGTCCTCTAAATCCTCAACTTGTATGTTAGACCCAATCCCAAGTAGACTTTTCAAAGAAATTCTCCCTCTAATTATAGATCCTATTCTTAATATAATAAATACTTCACTGGAAAGTGGCTATGTGCCTCAGTCTTTTAAATATGCAGTAATTAAGCCGCTCCTAAAAAAGCCTAATCTTGATCCTGACCTCTTAGCCAATTACAGACCTATTTCAAATCTTCCGTTTATTTCTAAAATTCTGGAGAGAATTGTAATTAAACAGCTTTGTCATCATCTGCAGGAAAATAATTTATTTGAGAAATTTCAATCTGGATTCAGAACTCATCATAGCACTGAGACAGCCCTGGTTAAAGTAACAAATGATTTGTTATTGGCTGCTGACAATGGTCAGGTCTCAATACTGGTTCTGTTGGACCTCAGCGCAGCTTTTGACACAATCGACCACAACATTTTACTGCAGAGGTTGGAATGTGATGTGGGCATCAGAGGAACTGCCCTCAGCTGGTTTAAATCCTATTTATCCGATAGGTACCAGTTTGTAAATGTAAACCAGAGCTCCTCACAGTGCTCTAAAGTAGCCTACGGTGTGCCACAGGGTTCAGTTCTGGGTCCAGTTCTGTTTACCCTTTACATGCTACCATTAGGTAATATCATCCGAAAGCACGGTATCGATTTCCACTGTTATGCAGATGACACCCAGCTGTACCTATCAATGAAACCTGATCAGACCAATCAAATTGAAAGGCTTAATGACTGTGTGAGGGACATAAAAACATGGATGACCTTTAATTATTTACTTCTTAACCCTGAAAAAACTGAAGTCATTCTATTAGGCCCTAAACACCTACGAGACTCTATTGTGGTTTTGTTCCGGCCTGCAGCTGGGCCCGATGTAAAGTTTGACTCTTTAACTGAGCAGATAATCACATTGGACAATGTCAGTGTAGCCTCCAGCTCCACTGTAAGAAACCTTGGAGTCCTATTTGATCAAGAGCTCTCATTTAAAGCACACATAAGCCATGTCTGTAAAACGGCTTATTTTCATTTACGCAATATAGCCAAAATTAGAAATGTACTGCCAAAAAATGATGCTGAAAAACTTGTCCATGCTTTTGTCACTTCGAGGTTAGACTACTGTAACTCCCTGCTTGCAGCTTGCCCTAAAAGCTCTATAAAAAGCCTTCAATTGGTTCAAAATGCAGCAAGAGTACTAACAGGTACTAAAAAACGAGAGCACATTACTCCAGTATTAAAAAATCTTCATTGGCTTCCGGTTGAGTTTAGAGTAAAATTTAAAATTCTTCTTCTAACCTATAAAGCTGTAAATGACATGGCCCCTTCCTACATTAAAGATGAAATTGTACCTTATCATCCTAACCGTTCGCTTCGCTCTCAAAATGCTGCACTATTGGTGGTTCCTAGAGTCGCTAAAAGTACTTTAGGAGGTAGAGCTTTTAGGTACCAAGCACCCTTGTTGTGGAATCAGCTCCCCGCTCATGTCAAAGAAGCTGACACAGTCTCTACATTTAAGATTAGGCTCAAAACGTTCCTCTTTGAATTAGCTTATGGTCAGGTCAGTTAGGAACAGAAACTAAACCCATAGGTCTAGTTAAGCTGCTCTAGGAGATATATTACTGGGGAAAGTATGGCATCTTGAGCACTGTCCTCTGGTTTCTTTTTCTCCTCCTACTGTTAAGAATATTCAATTACTAGTTCATTCGTAGTCTGTTCTTTGCTTTTCACATGTTGTCCCTTGTCCCACTCTCCTTTTGGGGAGTGTAACTGTTTCAGATGCTGCTGTTCCAGTTTGGACCGCTGCTGTCCCCTAGTGTCGAGGACCTGGACCCCTCCTCTCCTTCCCTGTCCTGGATTAACTGTCCTCGTCCTGCTAGATTAGTAGTTTCCTTCTGCCAATAGCTTTGGCCTACAGACTTACAACTTTACTTGCAATGGATACGTCCTGGCCTCATCTGCCTGTCCGTCCATAGGAGTGGATCTCTCCTTCACTGTGGTTCTCCTTGAGGTTTCTCCGTTTTCCCATTGGGTTTTTTAGAGTTTTTCCTTGCCAAGAAGGAGGGTCTAAGGACAGGAGATGCTGGGACAATTATCCATTTGCCTGCTTGTTGTTGGACATTCTGTATTTTTGATTTATGAATGTTTCTTATTCTGCTTTATTAATCAACAATTTTGTGAAGTCCGCCGAGATAACTCTTGTTGTGATTTTGGGCTATACAAAAATAAATTGAATTGAATTGAATTGTAGTTGATGTCCAGGTTTGCCCACATATCAGAAGGAATTTTGGTCCACTCTTTGCAGATCATCTCTAAATCATTAAGGTTTCGTGGATGTCGTTTGGGAACTAAGATCTTCAGCTCCCTCCATAGGTTTTCTATAGTGTTAAGGTCTGGAGACTGGCTGGGCCACTCCATGACCTTAATGTTCTTCTTCTTGAGCCACTCCTTCGTTGCCTTGGCTGTATGTTTTGGGTCATTGTCGTGTTGGAAGAGCCAGCCATGACCCATTTTCAGTTTCCTGGCAGAGGAAAGGAGATTGTCACTCAGGATTTTAATGGTATACGGCTCCGTCCATCCTCCCGCTGACACGGTGAAGTTCCTGTCCTTGGCAGAAAAACACCCCCAAAGCATAATGTTTCCACCTCCATGCTTGACGGTGGGGATGGCGTTCTTGAGGTCATAGGCAGCATTTCTCTTCCTCCAAACATGGCAAGTTGAGTTAATGCCAAAGAGCTCGATTTTGGTCTCATCTGACCACAGCACCTTCTCCCAATCGCTCTCTAAATCATTCAGGTGTTCATTGGTAAACTTCAGGCGGGCCTGCACATGTGCCTTCTTAAGCAGGGAGACCATGTGAGCACTGCAGGATTTTAATCCATTGCAGCGTAAAGTGTTACCAGTGGTTTTCTTAGTGACTGTGGTCCCAGCTGCCTTGAGATCATTGACTAGCTCCTCCTGTGTAGTTCTAGGCTGATTTCTCACTGTTCTCATGATCACTGAAACCCCACGAGGTGAGATCTTGTGTGGAGCCCCAGACCAAGGTTGATTATTGGTCATTTTGTATTTCTTAAATTTTCAAACAATTGCAGTTGTCTCCTTAAAACCCATCTTCTTGCTTATGGTTTTGAAGCCCATTCCAGCCTTGTGCAGGTCTACAGTCTTGTCCATGACGTCCTTTGACAGCTCTTTGGTCTTTCCCATGTTGGACAGTTTGGAGGCTGATTGATTGACTGATTCTGTGGACAAGTGTCTTTTATACAGGTGACTAATTAAAACATGTGTCTTTAATTCAGGTGATGAGTGGATTAGGAGTGTCTAACTGGTCTGTGGGAGCCAGAACTCTTAATGGTTGGTAGGGGATCAAATACTTATTTCACACAATGCAATGCAAATCAATTAATATATTTTCTATAATGTGATTTTCTGGATTGTCTTTTTGATACTCTATCTCTCAAATAAACCTACCATTAAAATTATAGACTGTTAATTTCTTTGTCAGTGGCAAACCTACAAAATCAGTAAGGGATCAAATATTTATTCCCTCCACTGTATGTTCAAATGGAACTTGACCTGTTAAGATGTTTTGATTGAAATAGCTTTTGATTTCAGTAATATGCTAATGCTTCTAATTGAAAAATAAACAAATGACCATTTTCAGTTCTTTATAACAATAACATGATTTGAAACTCTGTTGTGCAGAATAAACTGGAACAGTGAATTTTAAGATTTTATTTTTGAAAAAAAATACTGTTATCATTGAGAGGTTTGTTCACTAACACTGGAACTGTACTCTAAATGTTGATGACTTGAAAATTATGCTGTCATTTATTTTGACAATTTGGCAAAATCAGAAAAAAATATCATTTGCATAATAGTTTGTCAGTTCAGGTTTCAGTCTTTTGTCAATTCTTCTGGGCGTGTTTTTAAAATATGAACTTTACACAGACTCACATTATTAAAACATAAATCAAAGATCAAATCGGAATTGCAATGTTTCTCCAGCTGCTCTTCAGCTCTTGGACCACAGTTGATTTCAGCACAGACCTTTTCTTTGTGGTTCATGTGGTGCCTGTGCTTTTGGCTGTGAGGATGTGTTTTGAGGAGGTTTGGAGCAGAACAAAGTCCTAAACTGAAGAGAAACAGCTCATGGACAGCACTTTACAGGCAGAGAGGCTATTCAGACTATTCACATTTACATGATCACAGTGACCACGACACCTCAAGTTTAATAATAAAAACATGTTTTCCATCAGATAAAGGGCAGATTTGTGCAGAGTGTATTTGGTTCATGTTTCCTCATTTCAAAAAATGCCCTGACAGACAGTGACAGTGATTTCTGGTGTTGACATTTACAAGAGAAATCTGATCATCAAAACCCCTGGTGACCATGGCTTTGTGTCACAACATTGTTCCCTCATCAAAAACATGTCTGAAGAGGTTTTAGATGTCATCTATGCATGTTTGAGTAATCTAGAGATCTCTCCTGGGCCTTGACAAACCTGATGCGATGTGCAGTAGTTTCATTAGCGGGATGCACGCTGATTGTGTTGTGATAGTGCTCTGAAGGGGGAGTGACTTAGGGGAGCAAAAGGAGGGGATCCTCAGAACATCAAAAATGAAAGTGAAACTTATAAAACATGTTAATATGTTGTTTTGGGCGAATATAGCATTTACAAAACAATAAAACGAACATGGTGATCTAAATATGTTAAATGTTACCCCATAGAAGGAAAATTATATGTATTTCATCTTTGTCTAAGTATATTTTGGTCTAACCCTGCACAGGTGTGAACAAACCCTGCACAGGTGTGAACAGTCAGAGAGAAATCAGATTACTCACTTTAGAAAAACTGTTTATATGACATTCCAATAGCCTGATAACTCTGGAAGCCAGTTTTACAGTCTCAGAGCATGGACACAGGCTGGGGTCAGAGGTCACATGTGCAGTCGCTGACCTCTCTCACATCCCTCTGTATCTCAGGCTGTTTGGACCTGTCCAGACCTGTCTTTTGGTCTGATTCAACTGTGTTGACTTGTTAAGAGCTGTTGGTCAGCTGTGTGGAGTAAGGTAAGGATCAGGCGTAATGTGAGACTCATGTGTGTTTGAGTGGAGGGAAACCTGTACCTGCTTTACAAAAAACTTCAGACCTCCTAGTATACTATGTGTGTCCTCTGTGAGCTCCACAACAGTCCCACTCACACATCACTCACATGAGCACAGGCACTCTCATTCTAAACGTACGTTTACACTGGACGCATCACACACGAATTGCACGAGCGATTCCCATATTTTAACCCTGTGTAGAGGCGCGTTGATGCTCTTGAGTCATGTGTCAAAAGGGCGGCGCGAAGCGTTTTCAGCGTTTTGGACAAATCGAGTGGCGTGAACGATGCTTACGGGCACTGACGCGCGAACAACAGGTGTGAACGATGTGCAGGCATTTAACACAATGGAAGCACAGAGCCACCAGTATGAACGGTGAAGCAGCATCCAACATGCTCCAAGTCTACACGCGGCATAAATTCCATGGGCCTAATTGCCCAATCAATAACCTCAGCTGTTACATGTCAAATAAAAAAATACCAAGTAAAATCACTTAAAGTTCATGCTTGTCAATGAAACTTTGAACTGTAATCTGAAGCTTACCTTTCATGTTTATATGCAACCCATGCTAACTAGAAAATCTTTACAGGCAAAAACAAAGGCCAAAAGAACAAAACATGCATGACTTACTGTTTAGAGCCACTACAGAAGAAAAAAAAACACGTACTGTGTAAGATGTACTGTGTAACACATACTGTGTAACATATACTGTGTATGTGTACTGTGTAACACGTACTATGTAACATGTACTGTATAAGTGTACTGTGTCAGTGTAGTGGAAATGTAAGAGGCGCACAGTCTTCAGTGGTGGTGCGTCTGAGGAGCTAAAAATAGACCAAGTGTTGTTCTCTCATGTCTTTGTCTCCACAGCACTGCTCTGAGACCTGCACTACAGGGAATACCTCAGGAGGACATCACTAAGGTCTGTACCTCAGGAGGACATCACTGGGGTCTATACCTCAGGAGGACCTCATGGAGGGTCCACAGTAGCCTGCAGGAGACCGTCCTCCCCAGAGTGTTAGACACAGACTCTGTGTGTGTGTTGAGCTGTGCAGCCCGAGCCCAGAGCCACTTTAACACTTGTATTATTCCAACAGGAAGTGGGAGGGTCTGACTCAGCAGGCAGCAGTCACTTCTATGAGTACTATTACGAGTACTACGACCTTGTGGGTGTATCAGTATCCATACAGTAGTAAACTCATTCGTCAGTAAACTCAACCTGCAGCACTGGATATACATACATGTTCAGGAGGACCTAGAACTCCATTACAAGTACAAGTACATGTTTAAAGGTCTACTCAGTTACAGTAATGCGAGTATTGCAATTGGTTACTTTCCAGCCATGGTTTAGGTTGACAGAGGAAAACAGCACTAAGAGAAAGCTCGCTCAGACACAGGCAGAACATGCACACTCCCACAGTAAGGCCTCATCTGGCTCAGGGACTGAACCTGTGACCTTGTGGTTATGTGGCGGTATAATGACCTGTGTGCTGGAGCGCTGATGACACAAGGGTCACAGGGACCTGTCACTCTATAATTGCATGTCTTCACCTGCCCCCACCCCCCCCCCCCTTACCCCTTCACCCCCACTCACAGCACGTGCTGCTGTGTGAGCTACTGTGTGAAAACTATGGAGAGGGAAGTTCATTGTGCATTTGTGCAAGATTTTAGTTTGGTCTTATTAAAATAAAAGCATCAAAATGGAATTCAATGTTAATACTGACAACCATCCAAGCTTAAAGAGGGGGTATTGTTGTCCTGAAGAGGTTTTAGATGTTATCCATGCATGTTTGAGTAATTTAGCGATTTCTCCCGGGCCCTATTCAAACCCTCCTTCTGTGCAGCGCTCCACCCACAAGCCTACGTCACTCATGCTCCCACACAGCAATTCTCTATAAATATATGTGCAGTAGTTTCATTAGTGTGATGCACGCTGATTGTGATAGCGCTCTGAAGGGAGAGTGATTTAGTGTAGAGAGCAAAGGGAGGGGAGACTCAAAGGATTAAAAACAAAAATGAAACTTTAATTTAAGATTGGTACGTTGTTTCCAGTGTTAATTTTGACAAGGAATTTTAATTTAGTTTTAGTCTTAGTCTTTTGACTAAAATTACTTTTAATTTTAGTCTAGTTTTAGTCATCAGATTTGTTTTAGTTTTAGTCTAGTTTTAGTCGACTAAAATGAAAACAGTTTTAGTCGACTAAAATGAAAATAGATTTAGTCGACTAAAAGCTTTTCACACGTATCAATTTTGACCTTTTACATTGAACATAAAACTATACTTTCTTGAAATTGGGATATTAATATGCAAACATTTCACACAACTGTTTTTATTGAAAATGTGTTTCAATGTTTAAATGGAAAAGCAGTAGCAAACAAAGCACAAAGACAGTATAAATTATTGCTGTCTGTCTTTATGACACCAGTGTAAACCACAGCAATAACTGTCAAAATGATAATTCACAGCTAAATCCAAAATATATTTAAAAAAAATTAAAGTGCAGGTGTCAAAGGCCCTTTTGCCCTATATAGCTTATTACTGCAGCTTATTAATGCATAACAAGTACTGTAACAACCTTTGAACTCTACAACTCTAACTCTAACTCTTTTTCCCCTTGATTGACGCGCCACATGGTTTACACGTCGTCTTATTCTCTTTGTTATCAAACGTGAAGTGAGACCACAGGTCAGACCGTCTTTTTCTCCCAATCCCAGTCGCCAACATCTTCTCTTAGCACTTGTTGCTCCTCTGTCCTCCTCATGTTTCTCGTCGGGGCGCGTTAGCTTTTCGGCACCGCGCAACAACGCGCGCTGTGATTGGCTCTTTAGCGCAGCGGCCGCTCGTTCCTCTCTCTCTTCTCCTGAGGAGTCCTGACCAGTTATTCGTCACCATGGATCTATTATTCGTCACAGGTTATATTTTCGTTTCGTCTTTTATTTGTTGACGAAAATGTCCGTCTATTTCGTCATCGTTTTAGTCATTTAAAAGTAATTTTGATTTAGTTTTCGTCTCGTTTTCGTCCGCAAAAAACCTTCGTTGACGAAATAATTTTGTCATAGTTTTCGTCAACGAAATTAACACTGGTTGTTTCCAGCAAATATAGCATTTTCAAAACAATAAAATGTAACATGGTGATCTTATGTAATATGTTAACAATGAATACCCCAAAGAAGTGTTATACCCCCTCTTTAAAATCCGCCATTTAACACAAAAACGAGTGTGTTCCAAACCACAGACTTTTACTGATGGAGAAGGGACTGCAGACCTCTGCATTAACAAGACCAAAGAGGATCACTGACCATACAAATTGATTATACAGTGATTCATTTCACTTTAACTCCAGCCCTCTTCCTCAGCCCCCTACCCTCAGCAGGTAGAGTAGCACATGAACACGATGCGTTGTGTGTTGATGTGGTTGATGTGGAGGTGTATGTGTGTGATTCATGTGCGGGCCTGTGTGTGAAGTGAGCCGTCTGCTTGAGTCTGCACTCTCCTCAAAAGAGCATCCTTTCCTCCGCTCGGCCACAGCCAAACACTGCACATCGCCATGGAGATGACAGGTCAGCTCTGCGGGTGCTGACGAAGCACAACTGCAGAGACAGGCTCACACTACAGGAGGTGACAGGGGCAAGAGTAGAGAGAGCTTCAGACAGAATATGAAAAAACTCCCACCATGTTTGACATGAGTGTGCAATACACATCAGACTAAACAAAGTGAACTAAAGACGAGCTGCTGTCACTGCTGGAGAATACGTCACATCATAGGTCACTATAGGTCAGAATAGTTTTGGATGGACATGAGTGGACACTACCTGTGAGTCAGGAGCAGTTCAACAATTACAAACTGATTCACACCAGTGCATCCTGTTCCACCTCCTCAGACTGCCCCTGATCCAGCTGCAGCTCCAGTGTGGGAGATCGTTATCTGTGGTGTGAGATCTCACAGTGGAGCTCTGCTGTGTGTCTCTGCCTCTGAAGCTGCACACAGACCAGAACTGTTCATATATAAAGGAAAAGGCTGTGGACTGGTCTGGTGGAAAAATACACTCCCAACAGAAAGAATCTGGAGCATCCTGTCACCTCATCCAGCACCTTCTTCAGCACCTCCTTCAGCACCACCAGACTGCACATGAATTATACAGACAACTCACCAGACCAGAGTCTGAGCCTGGAGTCAGACTCACCTGTGAGGTGTGGGTGTGTGAAGTGTGGGTCTGTGTTTGTGGGTGTGTGCAGTGTGGGTGTGTGAGGTGTGGGTGTGTGAGGTGTCAGTTGTGAAGTGTGGGTGTGTGGAAACAATCCACAGTCTATTCCCCCGACACTGCTGAGGTTTGGAGTGGTTTGTCGGTAACCACACGAGTACTCCTCTGGGATACTGCGTGAACCAAATGAGCCTCTACTACCCTGGTCAAACACACACTCTGTAGTCTGTTCATAATACACACTGAACCAGTATGAATCCAAGTCTAGTACTTAACATCTTCAAATCTCTACTGGTTTAACATTAGGCTCGCTGAACATTCTGTTATGTGACGACACATCTCGAATCAGAGAAGCAATTCAGAAATGACGTGGAGCAGGTTCTGAAGCAGCAGAGCGTGTGCTTCAACACTGATGTGCATCCAAACTAATCAGGGTCAAAATGAGAGACTGAGACTGAAATGAACCAAATGAATATTGTTGTTGAATATTTGTCCAATCAGATCCTTCTGTGGAGTGTGCAGAGGACAGAGAGGGTGAGGGAGGGGGTGTCACGCGAGGACACGGTGGTCGCCGCGGTAATTAAAAAGCGCTGTGTCTCAGAGGAGAGCCGCTCATTACTCACACTGCACTGATGCTGTAACACTACTCCTCATCATCACCTACAGTCCATTCATGTAAAAACACATAGATTCATGCTGTACTCCTCTGACAGGACAGTAATGACTCATTCTGAGCAGTAGAATCATTCTAACTACACTGTATGAACCAGTGAATTTAAGGGACCAATTACCCTATGTTCTGATCTGTTCAATGTTTCCTCTTCACAAACAGACCTGGAGTTGTATGTTGTTTCATTCACACATTTTAACACACAAACCCCTGCATATTTAGTTCTTCTCTAACACAGAAAACACTCTGTTCCACCATGTGATGTTATGTGGTAATACAGGAAGTGCTCCACTGTGTTAAACCACAACAAGTCCGCTCTCTGGGAGCTGACGTCACCATAAACGTGCCACATGCTGTGGGCTCCTGTGGATAGCTCCACATCACACTGGTGAGTAGCAGATTTTTTCTCATTTGTTCCAAAATGACTACACGATGCTGCTGAATCCTACGTGTATCACCAATAAAGAAAATAAATCTGGAGAACAAAGAGTGTACATCACAGTGAGTGTGTACCAGTGGTGGTGAAAAGGGGGGTAGATCTGCAAAATAAGTGATTAAAGATTACTCAAACATGCACAAATCACTATAAAACAACTTCAGAGAGAAGGGAAACAACTATAACACGGTTCAAAAGCTCTGCTGATTTTGCAGAATAGGCTTTAATGAGGGAACAAAAGCTCAAAAACTCAAAAACGTACAATTTGCATAATGAGTCCTTTAAGTCAGTTTAATTTTTATTGAATGCAATATTGAGCTAAACTGGTGTAAAGTACGCATGTTATATTTTAATACTAAATAGCTGAAAACAGCAAAACATGTCTCCTCTAAGGTGTCTAGAAGAACTAGGAGAAAAGCTCAGACCTTGATTATGAACAAGCATAAAAACAGGACATGACCTGAGCAATAATCACAGTGAGTGGTTCCATTGACGGCCCCATCTGTCACACAGGCCCTGACAACACTGAGCAGAGTCAACACAGTCTACAGCAGCAAAACACATCGTAAAACAGCCAAGAAACTGGGCCTCAGACCTGAGCACACACACACGCATACACACAAACACACACACACACACACACACACACACACACACACACACCAGTACACACACACAGAGACACTGCAGAGATGCTAACATATTCAAGCATGTCAGAGTTTGGGTAAAATATATATAATTAAAATGAAATCAACATTAAGTTATGACATAAGGTCCTGTTATATTATACCAAACTGACACCGACAGGTATCCATGAATGCAAGAAGCTAGCTAAGGCGCAAGCTATGGACATTTGAGCTGCTACAGTTTTTTTTACAGCATATGTGGCAGCAAATGTGGCAGAAGACCTTCAGAGGAAATACTTTTAGGGAACGAACACAAGGAACTATTGGATTGAAGTTGTTGTTGTTGTTGCTTTTCCTGTATCCATGGAGACTGTGCAAGAGGCTAGTTAAGGAGCTAGCTATAGACATTTGAGATGCTACAGGCTTTTACACCATATCTGGCAGAAAATGTGTCAGAAGACCTTCCAGAGGAAACAATTTGAGGGAATGAACCATTTCATCACCAACTGAAACACCAGAGTGGAGTAAGAACAAGGCCTTTCGTGTCGTGTTCACCTGGCTCCCCCTGGACACTGCTGTGATGCTGCAGGACACAGAGGAAGGACACTTTGGCTCTTTGACCTTTGACTGAGACACAAAGGCCACTGATAAGCGCAGTGTAAATGTTGCTGCTGCAAAACTTGAATTTCCCTCAGGATCAATACGGTATCTCTCTCTCTCTCTCTCGGACTGAATCATTCAAATGATTCTCGTGACGGTGTGTTACCACATGACATCATAAGGTGAAACAGAATGTGTTCTTGAGAGAAGACCTCAGTCTAAATCTGCAGGTTTTGTGTGTTAAATGTGTGAATGAAACAAAACACAACTGCAGGTCTGTTTGTGATGAGGAAACAATGTTAGATCAGAAATATTGTAACATGGGCCCTTTAATCACAATCAAATAAAAATAGGCTGAATTTTTGAAGCCCCATCATTTGTCTTATTTTGCATTAAAACTCCTAACCCTGTAGTTTAGATCGGTGCAGACATGTTGTGATTGTGATGTTTTTGTCAATTCTCCTGGAATGCTGATCAGAAACATCATAATATATATTTTTTCTATCTGTTCGACCCTGTTTTAGGACTAGAACAGTGATAGAGCAGCTGATTCAAAACCAGCCACATGACAGATGAGAGAAGGGCCTGGCCGAGTGAGTCTCCATTTCCAATTTAAATATGGCTTCCAAACAGGCAATAAACAGTGTTAAGGTGCACCATGGAGTAAAACTGCCACCTCTGACAGTATTGACGGAGCTCATTTACATAACAAGAAGCAATGAACCCCCATACCAAAACATTTTTACATCAAGTCCCTTGTTTTTGCTAAAGGTCCCATACTACACAAAACTGATTCTTGAGAGCTTTAAGCCATGTTAGTATGCTGTTACCTCCTCAAAAACAGACTGGAGTTGTGTTTTGTGTCATTCACTCGTGCTTGAGTAACCCTTTATTATTAGTCTCCAAAGCTCAAAATGCTCTGTTCCACCTTGTGATGTCATGAAGTGGTAGTTTTCAACACCTTTTACCTTTAGTTCAGATCTGAAATCATCGAAATGATTCTAGTGAAGGTGTGTGGAGTTTAAAACACATTGGAGGGCTTCTTGTATTACCACATGACATCACAAGGTGGAACAGAGTGTGTTCTTTTGGAGAGAAGAACTCAGCCTAAATATTACATATTCATTTCCTTTTTACAATACATAAATACAGAAAACATAAATATAAATACATCTTGGACTAAACCAGCCTCAAATCATCTCAAAGTAGTGCAGTCCGTTTTCACTCAGTGGTGATTCGGACACCACTAAACATATGTAAGTAACAGAGTGGACATTTGGATACAGCCTCTCTGATCTGAATGGTCACTAGTGCAGCCTCTGCAGCTCAGGGAGGGAATTCTGGAGGTTCTGAGCTTCACATGAGACATGTCCTGTCCATATACTGAGAATGAGACAAACTTGTGATGAGTGGATGTGTCCTCTATCTGCAGGTTAAGGCTCTGGAGACACAGGGTCAGTTGTGACT
This sequence comes from Taenioides sp. WSHXM2023, assembly GCA_029959045.1. Taxonomy (NCBI): domain Eukaryota; kingdom Metazoa; phylum Chordata; class Actinopteri; order Gobiiformes; family Gobiidae; genus Taenioides; species Taenioides sp. WSHXM2023. The sequence goes on along the minus strand of CM057089.1, from coordinate 2,126,238 downwards.
GTATTTGTGCTGCGGCAGAGTGGTGGCTCAGGCATCTGTTCTGGATGCCTCCTGGACGCCTCCCTCGGGAGGTGTTCCGGGCATGTCCCACCAGGAGGAGGCCCCGGGGAAGACCCAGGACACGCTGGAGGGACTATGTCTCTCGGCTGGCCTGGGAACGCCTTGGGGTTCCCCTGGAGGAGCTGGAGGAAGTGTCTATGGTGAAGGAAGTCTGGGAGTCCCTGCTTAGACTGTTGCCCCTACGACCCAGCCCCGGGTAAGCGGAACAAAATGGATGGATGGATATTTGATTTGGATTAGCCTCTTTTAAACATAATGAGACCATATGGAGAACACAGGGAGGGCATCTGACACACAGGGACATTTCAGAATGTTTGTAGAGGTCTAAACTACAGGGTTAGCAGCTTTTACATAGAATAAGACCCCATGGAGACACATTCAATTCCAACTGATCGTTCCACCCTATAGTTAATATTAATGAGTTCATACACTCTGATCTTCTGACATTGTCTTGTGTTCTTGGAGAGTCCACTCTGAGGACACTCTGAGGACACTCTGAGGACACTGTGAGGACACTGTGAGGACATGGTGGGGACACACTGATGAATGGCATATTGGTCTGGCTACTGCACACGTGCCCTGGGTGAGAGCCTGACGTGCCCACAGAGAGGCTCTGTGGTTCACTGGCTTTGGCAAAAAACAATTCCCGGATACTAATCCTCAGAAAAAACATTATTACCACTGCTGTATTGGATTTGTATCTGTACCGACTCTGATACCACTATGATAAACAACACTTTCTTTAGACAACAGAATGTGATCTCTAGGTGAGCAGAAGAGAAGAGAGAGAGGAGAGTGGAGAGGGGCTGAGGAATAAAGAGGGGAGAGAGAGAGAGAGAGAGAGAGAGAGAGAGAGAGAGAGAGAGAGAGAGAAAGGAGGAGGACAGAAGACAAGAAGCTGGGAGAGAGCAGGCTGGAGAGGGGAGGAGGGAGGCGAGAGGACAGGAGGCTCAGGAAGGGAGGAAGATAGGAGGAGTAAAGGAGGAGAGAAAGAGGAGAGGAGAGGAGAGGAGAGGAGGAGGAGAGGAGGGTGGGTGCACGCAGCTCTTTGAAGGCCGTCTCTCAGATGGTGTTGTTCTAATGAGACTTGCCAGATGACCTGTGACTCAATGAAAGGCCAGTGCAGCTATTTTTACTCCGACAGGTGCAATGCTACAGTGCGGGCCACCAGGAACCATCTGCCCCAGGAACCATCTACACCAGGAACCATCTGCCCCAGGAACCATCTACACCAGGAACCATCTGCACCAGGAACCATCTACACCAAGGACCATCTGCCCCAGGAACCATCTACACCAGGAACCATCTGCCCCAGGAACCATCTACACCAGGAACCATCTGCACCAAGGACCATCTACATCAGGAACCATCTGGGAACAATTTGGGAAAAATGTCTAATCTAATGTCTAATTTCAGAGCCCTCTCTCGTGGTGTGCTCTCAGTTAAACTGTGTATATTTGCCTCAGTGCCCTGTATAAATGCAGCTGTGCACAAACTCTTCTGATTCTGACTCAGATCCATAGAAACAGGCACATTTATTTATTTAACTGCTCTATTATTAGTCTTTGTTAACATTCATATTGCGATCTCCATTTGATTTCAAGCATAGTCCTCTCACAGTGTACATACAGTATCTGACTGTGATCAGAGCAGCTCTGCTCTTGGGCCTGAGCGCTGACAGAGCAGAGCACATGTGAGCGGAATTCCTCCTATAAGGGAATCCACCAAGCCAGTCTCCTCATCTCCATGGCAACTGGTGAGACCGCCGACCGGGAGACAGCACAGATACTACCACTGGGGCAGGTGCACATCTAAATGTGGCAGGTGCATGGTGCAACAGGTGCAAAGAGGGACAGTTGGACTGTGGCAGGTGCAGGGGAGGGTCCAACTCTCACTAGCACTTCTCAGTATTTCACTCAGTCCTGATTATTACACATAAAAAGTTTAAGTGTGGGTGAAAACAAAGAGCCGCTAACATCAGGTTGTCCAGCTGCAAAGTGAAAGTGAGTGAAGTCGATGGAGCTGACATGGTGAGAGGTGAGGAGCAGGTTTTGACTTTGAGACAGCCCAAATGTGCACAATTACTCAAAGATGTCAGAATGATCTGGAGCATGAATGATGAGGGTCTGTCTAATGCAGAGTCCACAGCCCGTCCTCTGTCAGAGAAACACGTGGAGCCAAACACAGGAAAACACTAGACTATTTTTGTGTTAAATGTCACTGATTAAAAGTCTGGACTTGCGTTCAGAAAATAATCAAGATTGATCAATATGAGGATGTTCATTTTCATATTGCCCAACCTTAACCATGGGTTTAAGAACAAATTATGGCCGTCACCATAGTGATTTACAATTAATTACAAAATATATCTTCTGAATGAGAACCGCAGCCAGTTCTCTGGCTGGGGTTCTCTGACCTGTCCAGCCAGAGAACCGCACGCTTTGACAAAACTTTACAAAGACGAACCATGTCCTGTCCCTTGATTGTAGATGGGTGTGATTGACAGGCGGATTAACCAATCAGAGAGATGCAAAAAAAAAAACCCCAAAAAAAAAAACATAGTGGCTTATGCGTAATAAAAAGGGGAAAATAATGCAGAGTACTGAAAAACAGCGCAGATTTCTGCATAATCATCAACCGACGCTACTGCACATAACATCAGGTTCGTTGCTGTGAAAAGTTTTGTATAATGTTTTTGTATATTTATAGAGAATTGTTGTGTGGGAGCATGGGTGACGTAGGCTTGTGGGTGGAGCCTTGTACAGAATCTTACAGCTAACTCTAAGGAAGGAGGTTCAAACAGGTCCCGTGAGAGATCACTAGATTCCTCAAACAGGCATGTTTTTGGTGAGGGAATGTTATAACAAAAGAAGAATGCTGCATAACACCCCCTCTTTAAAGGTATCACAATACACATTTCTGTTTGGACTTCTTGAATATTGCCATGAAGTCCATAACCATATTTGGATTACACCCCATCCTCACCTGGCTGGAGCTGGCGGGGAAGGCGGTGATGGGGGGCACGTCCAGCACCTTGAGCTCGTACATGCTCCCATTGAGGATGACGGCGGGTCGGTACACGTAGCGGCTGCGAGTGGGCGTGTAGGCGTCGCAGAAGTCGTGGTAGATGAACTGTCGGATGATGGACGTCTTGCCCACGCCCGGAGCCCCGATCACCGCGATGCTCAGAGTCTCCACCATCCCAGAGGAGCAGCGTCAGCACCATGGACAGAGCCACCGCCCACAAGCACACACGGAGGGACGGGGACAAACCTGACCAACACGAGCACAGGATCAGAGGACAGGAGCAGACAGGATCAGAGGACAAGAGCAGGGACAGGATCAGAGGACAGTGAGCAGAGACAGGAGCAGAGGACAGAAAGCAGAGACAGGAGCAGAGAACAGAGACAGGAGCAGAGGACAGAAGAAGAGGACAGGATTAGAAGACAAAGAGCAGAAGACAGAAGCAGAGACAGGAGCAGAGGACAGAGAGCAGAGACAGAGCAGAGGACAGAGAGCAGAGACAGGAGCAGAGGACAGGAGCAGAGACAGGAGCAGAGGACAGAGAGCAGAGACAAGACAAAGGACAGGTGTAGTTAGAGAAGACAGAAACATAAGAATGTGAGACCCGAGGAGACACAGAGACACAGAGGCTTATGACGCACTTTAAACTGTGATTTTCAACTTTTTACACCAAGCACCACATAAAACAGGATCTAAAGCCAGACTTTATCAAGTCTGAATGTGGTCTGAACCAGGTCTAACATGAGACCAGATCAGGTCTAGATTAGGGCCAGATTAGACTTGAAACATAATTTTATCAATAAGACCATTCGAAAGGCCTGGTGATGAAAAGCAGAGCTCACTGTAGAAGAGCTGCAGATCTGCTCTTCAGAAACACAAGCAAAGTGAGAGAAAAAAAAAAAAAAAAAAAGGAGTTTCAAGTTTCTTTTTTTTTCTTTTTGGCAAAAAAGTTGCGTACTGTGGCTTTAAGGAACAATAACAATATTCACACAAACTGCTGCATCTTTAAAGCTCCTGAGTGCTTGGAGCTTTAAAGATGCACTATGTCACTTTTCTGGTGGGAGCAAATAAGATGAATATAATAATAATAATAATAATAATAATAATAATAATAATAATAATAATAATAACACATTAAATTGAATAAAAGAATGATAACTTTGATTAGACAGAAGTTAAATGCTATACTAAGGAACTTTCCAGGCAAAGACATAACATTTCCAGCAGGTAGCGGACCCGCCACCAGAAACGTGACAGAGTGCACTTTACGACAACACTGCCTCGTGAATAATAACTGATGAGATGTGGATCCTCCGCTTCGCGCTCACGTGAAGCGAGCCTAGTACAACCTCGTCTGAATCTCGCCTCTGATTGGCTCCACCGACAGCGCAATGGAAATGTGTTCCAATTCTGATCCAAAATCACACTTACTTCTCCTGCACGCGCCGTGACAGCGGGCCACAGCGAGAATCAGTCCTCCCGCAGGGACGCACCAAAGCCCGGGCTGTGGAAGAGCGAAAGAGCCGGGGGCCACACGGCGGGAAAAGGCATGTCAACAGCAGGCGCACGGACGAGCCGCCGCTGCCTCTGCAATCCCACGGTAAACGGACAGTCGGTGTACGCGGGGCGACCGGAGAAAAGGTGCTCCGGGAGGAAGCGTCAAAGCCCGCGCTGCTCGTGCCCACACCGCGGACATCTCTCTCGGAGCGAACCCGGGTAGAAGACGGAGCCAGGAGAACCGTGCGCCTCCGGTCGCTCTGTCGGTGACGGTTTTACGCACGTCTCTCACTCACTTGCTTCCCGCCACTGCAGCAGCCCGAGCGCGCGCCTCCATCACACGGTGCGCACGCTTCAGTGTCGCCGTCCCTCCACGTCCCGCGCGTTCCTTTTCTGATGGAGCGCTCACGGTGGAGAGCCACGGAGAGCGGACCCAGGCGAGCTCAGTACCGGGAGGCAAGCTGTCAGTGCATGCGCCGCGGCAGTGAAGGCATCCGGAGGCGAGAGGGAGCCGAGTGGAGTCGTTCACCCCCTCCCTCCGCTTTCAACCCCCGCGCAGCCAATGAGAGCGCGGCGAGTGGGGTCTCCGGCGCAGCCAATCAGAGCGCGGCGTGCGACAGGCTTCAGCGCCGAAAAACCCTCATTATCGGTCTAAAAATAAGAAACAAAAAGCATCTTTCTATAAGATTTCATGTGTGGGAGGCAGTGCTCAGTGAAGAAAGCGCCCATTTACTCGAAGGTTGCCAGTTCTATTCCTCCTTAAGCCTACCGTTGAGTCATTGAGCATGACACTTACCGATCATATTAATAATTCTGTGGTTGGAATTTGGAGAAGCACTTCGGCGCAGAATTACAAAAAATACAAAAAAACACAGTGATTTGTCCATTAATCTGAGTTCATGAGTTTATTTACAGAGTCCACAGAGAAAAGGTGAGGAGAGCGTGTTCAGAGGAGAAGCAGAGGGCCAGAGGCTGCTCTGTTTGGCTCTACAGAGTACACCACAGTACTCCATTCATTACCCTTATCCACAACCAGGTCACAGAGGCAGCAGTCTGAGCACAGACTCCCAGACTTCCCTTCTCCCCAGACACTTCCTCCAGCTCTTCCTGAGGGACCTCAAAGGGTTCCCAGGCCAGACACAGTCCCTTTAATATGCCTCCCCAAAGAGGCATCCGTAATAGACGTCCTCCCCTCAGCTGCTCCTCTCCACGTGGAGGAGCAGTGACATCACGTGACACCAGCACATTGTAGAGCGCCTCTAGTTTAAACTGAGCTGTTGACAGGTCAGAGGTCACAGGTGGGATTTGCTGTTTAAAGTGGAACAAAACATGAAATCAAGTATTTTTTGCTACTAAACTCTATACAGCATTTTAATAACTTTTTTGGACAATTTTCCACACAGTCTGTGTGAGCGAGTGTGTGTGTAATTTCAAGTACTTGGTGACATTACAAAAGACTGACCCATGTGTTTCTGATTAGAGGCGTCCCCTCACTCTCCCTTTTAGTCCTACAGGCCCCGTTTGGTTTTCACAATCGCTTCAGAGAGTGGTGCTGTTATTCAATCCCAAACACGTGTTTCAGGTGAAAGGACTTTAAGACATTAGATTAATGTGACGAGTTTGTGGAGCTGATCCCAAACAAATAATGAGAAGGAGAAACATTTGTGGATCACAAGTTTGGAGACTTTTCAAAAACAGTGAAAGTTCCATAATGTTATATAGGCCTCTGCCCCCACCTGAAATCATGATAGTCTGTGAACACAGCCTGTCCCTGGGGGTGTGCTAACTATAGGCACTGCTCTGTCTGAATCTCTGTTACTCAAGTTAGACTTTAATCTGAGCTTTGTTTTAACACAATCTGACCACAACTGACTTTGGAGCTACAACAGGTGAGCTTATTTGTGCTGTTAAACAAATCTCCCACACATATAACTACAGTCACAAGCTAGTTAGCATTAGCCTACAGTTTTCAGTTAGTCACTCTCAGCTTTTTGTTGAAAATCAAACTCTTAAACAGGACCATGAACTTAAGTTTTCAGAAAATCTAAAAACTTTTTGGTAGCTATTCCTAATGTGTGTCGCCATGGTAACTGACGATCACTCCACCATAGAAATACACACAGAACACCCCCAGCGTGATGACTGCAAAGAATCAATTGGATGAGCCCTGTCAGAGCAGGTTGTTGGAGGATTTTTAATGAGGCCCTGGGGAGCTGAGGTCCACAGAGAGGAGCTGTGCTTTACAAAGAACACCACACCACAGCCATGTTTGTCATAAGTGAATAAACGTGCATCTACAAGTCAAGTCAAATACACAAGTGAAGAGACAATGATCGTAGATACTTTTACATTTGAACATGTGTTGTCTCATTTACTTACTATTTTATAGGCCTACCAACTATATTATTTTGTCCTTCTAATTAACTTCCATTTACAAATCAGATGTTACGTCCAGGTACTCTTACAAGTACTCTTACTTGAGTTTCCCCTAATACTTGATTACTCTTTGTACTGAGCTGAGTAATTCTCTTTGAAGGATGTGCTTATACGAGAGTACATTTTTAATGACTCTACCACCTCTGGTCTGGTCCTCTGGATGATGTTCAAATCAAAGATTTATTTTACTGACTACTGCAGAATACTGCAGTCCTTTGGTGCACAGCTCAGTACTACAGCACACTGTCCCTTGGCCCCTCAGCAGAGCTCCAGCAGCAGCTCTCTGGCCCCTGGGCCTTTTCTGTCTGTGCCCCCTCCATCTTGTACATGTTAGAACCTCTCTTCACATTTGAAATCATTCTTCTTGGCTATTAAAGGTGTACTGTGATACAACGATCTGTCACCATGGTAATATTTTTGATTTGGGTTCAGTGTTCCAAACTACTGCATTGCATTTCATGAATTCAACTACAGGTGAGTTTTTATGGCTCAAAAATACCTTGAATCCACAGATCTGAGCTGTAAACTGGCCACTTGCTTCATCTGGTTGTCTCCATGGTGCTGTTATACTGCTAATGCCATACAGTGGAGCATTCCACGCAAAGCAATAACTCTTTGTTTACATGCTCAGTGTAATTGTTTAATCACATATCTATTCATCTCTGATATTTTAAAGTAGAATTGTATTGATGCCTTTTCTTAAATGTGTGCTTCATATAAAGTGGGATTATACAGCTTCTGTCGTGCTTTACAAATAGTCCTTTTTCTTTGGGTTGTCAGATCCTATGATTAAAACCAGTTTGTCATGAACCTAAAAGGACTCCATCTGATGATGTGTGGTGTGTACTCAGTGTGTGACAGAGAGTCTAGGCTTCATCTGGGACACATTCTGGTAGAATGGATGTCACTTATCACATACTCTTCTTGGCCTCTATTGTATTAGTCTCATCTAGTCCTCTAGTTTAACATTTAGCCAAAGCTTTTTCTATCCATTCTTTTTCATGCACATTTTGAATCAAATTCTCCGCAACAGAAAACTCCTGCACATGATTTTATCTTTCGTAAATGATTCTTCCTTCTTTCCTCTGAGCTTATTTCTGCTGCACGCTCAGAGCTCCAGACCAAACTGAAAATGAGCTCTATGTGCCTTCCATTTTCTAATATAATAATCATATTTGAAATGGTCTTCTATGTAATTTAATACTGGCTGCTGTTCTAGAATCAATATGCACCATTCACTCTCTGAAAAGAAAGACTAGATGTGTCATACAAAAAAGGCACAGAAACAGTGTTGTATGCCAGAATAAAAAAAGAGGACACATTCATATATAAATTTCATTATAGAACTTTTAATAGTCCTTTTCAAATGTACACACAGGTGAAAGTAAAGAATCACTCCATCCAAAACATCAGATTAAACATGAGATAAAGAAGAGCAGAGGCAGCCACTGCACAGAACATTGCCCCAGGAACAGTGCATGGGACGTGGGCTTCAGGAGTCTGATAAGGCAGCACTGTGTGGGGCTGTGGAAGGGACAGACTACTGACAAATACATGTATAATCCCTTTTTCACTGGCATGGTGGAATTTCATATTTTTAGTTGTCATTTAAAGTGGGACTAAGTACTGCTGCCCCCAGATGTAACTAGTTTGCACTAAAGTTGCCAAAAATGACTAGGAACAGTAGATAATGCTATTAAACAGCAGATACACAGTTTAGTAGCGAAAACAAGTGGATTTAGTGTTTAGTTCCACTTTAATATAGACAACTGAAAACTCTAATGGCAAACATAATTCAAATGACAGAAAAGATTCACTAACACATTCATTGATACTTTGCAGCTGATGTCATTCTCTGGTGATGCTAACTGTGGGCATGCTTTGTCTGAGGCTTGTTAAAATAAATTTCAGATTAAAGTCTAACACAATCTGACCAGAAAAAAATGATTTAGCTGGAACTACAACAGGTGAGCTGATTTGTGCTGTTAAACAAGTCCCTCTCAAATAACATTACAGTCACAAGCGAGTTACCATTAGCCAACAGTTTTTCAGTTTGTTATTCTTATCTTTTTCTTGAAGATCACATTCCTAAATGGGACCATGGACGCTTGTATTGATCACAAGCTCAGGAAAATGTGCTGTTTAAATCCATTTCGTGTTTTTTCTTGCCTTTTCAGACTTAGAGCTTAAAACTTTTTTATAGTGTGTGCATTGTGTCTCCATGGTAACTCCAAAACTTTCCACCATTAGAAATACACGTAGAACACCCCTACTGTGATGTCACTGAAAAGTATCAATTTCTTTTATCTCAGGATTAGACTAGTGATGGGCAGATCAATACCAAAATGGCAGATACTAATGATGAGTATAAAAATTATTGATTCGCATGCAAAAAAAGCATTTACAAATATAATTAAAGTTATATTATTAATAATGGAGGAGTTTCAATGCATTTTCAAAACTCACTGGTATCGGTATCGCTATATTGAATCAATATCGCAGTACTTGCCATAGTATTACTTGGTATCGGATCGAACCAAAAATCACTGGTATTGCCCATCACTAGTTCAGGCATTTGTTCTGAAGAATGCTGCCTTTGTTAGATAAGGAACCAACTGCCAGAATATATCATCCAATCAGAGACAATGTTGGATGAGAACTATATGGAAACAACTATCCCAAGCACAATAATGACTTTAAATTACATCCAAATTCAAATATCATGTAAGTTCAATTGTAATTGTATATAAGGACATTTCACTTTTCCGAACGCCCATCACTAGACGTTTGTGTATTCTCCGTCACCCTGGCCGTCTTATGTAACCACAAACGCCACTTTACACTCCATAAATTATTACATTTTGACATTTAGTGAGCATTTTGTTTGACAGAAAGAATAAAAAATGCATGCCTCTGAAGTCTGTATACGTATATAGAGGTTGGGTTCACAAGCTCAGATGGGGCCAAAACCTCCCACAATAACCATTTCATTAGGTAATATCCAAATAGAAACTCTACAGATGTTTACTCTGATGATTTGCTGTTAATAGGGTCGACAAATGCACTTATTTACGTCATAGTGTCCAGTCATTACAAAGCACACTGACCATAAAGCCGGCCATGACATATGAATGCCCTCCATTTGAATTTGACCGGCCCTGACATCAAGTGAACACACCCTTTTGAACAAATAAAGCTTTTCATGATGTTTTCTAACTAGAGGTGCAACATTAACAGCGACATTCTACACTTCTCAATAGATTTCCTTCCTCTAATTCAAACTTGTGCATATTCTTACAAACTGCTGTGTTGGGGCAGTGGCTGTTCTACTTAAAGGCACTATGTAACTTTTTTGGTGGAGTGCCTGCTACCTGCTTGTCACCATGGAGTCGAGACTGCTTTGCCTAGAATAGCAAAGGGAGAAATTTAATTTGTCAACTGGACAGAGTTTATTTGGTCGAATACGTTTCGCAGCTCGCTGAAGAAGCAGCTCGGATGAGCTGCGAAACGTATTCGACCAAATAAACTCTGTCCAGTTGACAAATTAAATTTCTCCCTTTGCTATGGATTCTACCTGGACGACTGAGGGATTCTACACACTTTGCCTAGAATGTTTGAGTATGGCATTAAACTTATTTATGTGGACTACAAAAAAAAAAAATCTAAACTTTGACTGATTTTCAGCATTAAATGGTAATATTTTCTTCTATTCTATTCTATTCTATTCTATTCTATTCTATTCTATTCTATTCTATTCCCATGTGTCCTTATATCTGTGCAAGTGGTCCTGTAGGTTCCATAGTGTCCATGGGTGTATACTAGTCTATGTGCTCTTATACTTGTTCTGATACAGCTCAAGATCATTCTACAGACGTTCAGGAAAGATTCTGCTCTGTCCTGTCAATGTGAAGTTTTTAGTACTTAGTATTTTAGTATTTAGTATAGTTTCAATGCTAGTTTTAGAATCGATAAGTATCTGATTTTCGATACTTTTGACAACCCTAATTTGGACACAAGCACTGACATTATCAGGCCAAAGTTACAGGTCAGATCTATGGAGAAGCGACCCTGCTCACAGTTAACATTCGTATTTTTTTCCCTACACATTCCTTAAACAAGCTAGATATGTTTAATGCCATACTGTGGAATATTCCTAGCAAACAAGCCAAGTTTGTTCAGAATATTATATATACATGAACATTCACACAGACTGTGGCTCCCTCTTTTCTGCATCTCGAGGAAAAACAAAAACTAAAACACAACACTACTCAATGGAGATGCAGGGGGCAGACCCTCTACCAGAAAAGTTCCACTGTGCAGCTTTAAAAAAACACACGGAAACACAAACACACAAATCAAACATGGAATGACTAAATAACATAGTGGGCAATAATTTCTCTATAATAAAACTGAAATAAACACTACAACATTGACCATGCACACTGCACGCATTCTGATCCGAGCCGATACAGACTTTAAATCATTCTTAAAACAATTACAATAGTCTCTTTACCAGCCCTGCCTCATCATGGGCGGAGGGATATGTAAGTAGCCGATGGTGCTGATTCTCGCTGCTAATTTTAGATTCCAATTTGTGGTGAAAGTAGGTACTGATTAAAGAAACCTCATGCAGGGACAACAAGAATGCACCCAATCTGAAATGAAATCTAATCAAGTGCCCTATCCCCGCGGTCCCTTCAGAACGCCGTTGGAGCTGGGGAATGAGTCATGAGACAGACGGAGCTGGGGGTAGATGGTCTCCTGTAGGGTGGGGGGCTCTGGTTTGAGGGGGTGGTCTTCAGTTTTTCAGGATGGCCTCATAGCTCTGGAACACGGCCTGGGACACTTCTGTGGCTCTGCACTTGAGCGATACCTGCAGCAGAACAGACACAGGAGCAGTTAGAGTACTGTAGCAATTCAAAGGTATCATTACCAACAATTAAATATCAGTTATGTCAAATAAATATTATCTAGGCCCACAATAAATGAAGGTGTTTCTGCCCCTTTACAAGGAGCACAATATGGATTCTAGCGGGAAGGTCTAAACAACAGGGTTAGCAGATTTTTGGAAAAGTGTTTGACTGTATTAGTTACACGTAGGCCAAAAAAAGGCTTAATTTATAGACAAGTTTTATAAATTGTTGTGTATTGTCTGCATATGTAAGTGTAGACTGGCGCTCTGCTTTTAGCCTCTGCAGCACTCACTCTTACAGAGCAGAGCTGGCAGTGTGGGAAAGGAGCTAAAAATAGAAACACATCATATCAAACACATGAGGACAGCAATTCCAAAGCTACTCTATCAGGAACAACGGACACACGGAGTCCGTCTTCACACGAGTCCACGTTCACACGAGTCCACGTTCACACGAGTCCACGTTCACACGAGTCCACGTTCACACCAGGTTTAAAATCATGAAGTGTGAATGTGATTTGTAGCTGAGGGACATGGATCAAGATAATGTGGAAATTGCTGTTATGCAGAATTACAAAATTGAGTAGATTAGATTGTCACTAACTTTAGAAAGGCTGCCAAAGAGCTAATATGCTTTTAAACAGAGATAGAAAGCTTCATATTATACTGCCCACTGGAAATCGCTTTGCCTTGGTTTACATCTGAATAAGTGCGGTTTTAGTCCAGGCTTAATGGGAGTGACAGTTAAGGCTTAGTTTCAGTGTTCATCATCTCATTCAAAAGTATGTGTAGACTTGATTGTTGTTGAGACATCGGGCAATTCAAAGATTCAAAAAGATCCAAAAGATAATTATTGCGTTGTTTTTGTTTGTCTATATCCCATAGTGTATTTATAGAGTAGTTCATCTGGAGTGTGCGGCGGAAATGACAGGATAAAGGACAGTGAAGAATAGCAAGGACGTCTGATGAAGCGGGTGTCTGTTATGTAAGTGCAGTTTGGACCAGACAAAAGCTTCTCTGATGAGCAGCAGGACGAGTGACGAGCTCGAGGTTCTGCACAATCACTGACATCTCCAAAAATAACCACCACCATGACGAGACATAAGGATATTTTTAACAGCATCAGGCGTTTGATAATAATGGTTTTAGAGGGATCAACAAAGGGATCAATGTTAGACTTTCAGACGCTATGAAATTTGATTCAAATGTCATTTATAAAAATAATGAAAACAACCACATAAATCATTTCAACAATGTCTACCATGTTCGGAAATTGTTCCCTCATCAAAAACATGTCTGGACAGGTTTTAGATCCATGCATGTTTGAATAATCTTGCGATCTTTCCGAAGCACTGTACAAAAATAAAATTCTTTGAAAATTTAGTTGATGCGGCTTATATTCAGGTGCGCTCAATAGTCCGGAAAATACGGTAATTAGGAGAATGCACACATTGTGATAGCGTTCTGAAGTGGGTGTGCCTTAGCGCTGAGAGTCAGGGACTTGGATAATCAAAAACGGAAGTGGAACTTGTTAACAGCACTCAGAAGTTTATTACCCCCTTTTTATGGATTTTGATTCATGGTGTAAATAAATGTGGCAATTTTAAGATCATATCCTTGTTGAATAATACATTTGCATGGAAGCAGCATTTATCAACCTGCCTCCTCTGTTTGGTGTTTTCTCAGTCTCAGACCAATGGACAGCAGAAGCCTTAAATCCCTCACTCAGCTTTATATTAATAATTATGATCACATGGTTACCATGGGGACATGAGAGGGCCGGAGAGAACAAGCTGCTACATTTCAAAACAGTGGCCTGAATCCTTTCACATCAGATTAGCAGAACTAAGTAAATAATGTGTTTCTATACAGTATAGTGACTTTTTTTTTTTTTTTTTTTAACCTTTATTTAACCAGGATAAAAAAACTCAGTGAGATTAAAAATCTCTTTTTCAAGAGTGTCCTGGCCAAGAGGCAGCATCAGCACAGGCACCAAACAATAACACAAAATGTTCATATTTTCACACAAACCAAAGCATCATAAAACGAGTCCTATGTGAAACATTTACAAATTGATAGTTTTGTTTCAAGTTCAGTTAAAAGTGACTTAAAAGAGTTCAACGACACCAGATCTTTCAGGTTAAATTCCTTCTGGAGTTCATTCCAGGAATGAGCTGCAGCAAAGCGAAAAGCCTTTTTTCCAAGCTCTGTGCGAGCTCTGGGCACCGAGAGCAGGAGCAGCTCCTGAGAGCGGAGACTGTAAGTGCTGCTGCTGCTAACCTCTATGAGCTGCTGGAGATAGGACGGCACCAGCCCAACAAGACATTTATAAATAAAAAGATACCAATGTTTCAATCTACGAAGTGTCAAGGAAGTCCAGCCCACAGGGGCGTACAAGACACAATGATGGGTCAGGGATCAAAATCGAGAACAGAATACGTTTCACAGCTCATCCAAGCTGCTTCTTCAGTTCTGGTCAGATGCTGGCTTGAACCCACTCCCACTCCATATTGAATAGACACACCTAACTAACAGAAACTGTAAACAACTCCATATTGAATAGACTCACCTGACTAACAGAAACTGTAAATAAATATGTGTTGTCTCAGAGTAATTTCATTGTAATTAAGCTCCTCCCTTCAGGCAGATATAAAGCAGTGTCCACCAGCATCTGACCAGAACTGAAGAAGCAGCTCGGATGAGCTGCGAAACGTATTCGACCAAATAAACTCTGTCCAGTTGACAAATTCAATTTCTCCTTTTGCTATGGATTCTACCTGGACGACTGAGGGATTCTACACACATCTCTAAACTCATGATTTGCACATTGTTTCCTAGTGTTTTTTTTCTGCATAAATAGTAGTTTTTGCATGAACTCCCCCTGCAGGTGTAGTCTTGTGAGTGCAGTTTGGGTCAGATAAACAGAGATGCGCAATTTTTTTTTAGTTGACTAAGTGACAGGCTCTTTTGTCGACCAAGGATTTCTTTGGTCGACTACAGCCCTAAACTAAACCTCGTGCTCCTGAACCATGATGCCTGGCTGTTGTGAATGTGACATAACAGTGATGGATGGATTACACTTTAGTACAGGCACTTGTTGTTGTTTACAGCCTTTTGATTAGTCCTGACTAATGGCCGTGAGTAAAATTAGCAGTGAGCGGTGTGGGGGGTGAGCGGAGAACAGAATGTGATATTAGAAGAGGCTGTAGTGTCTCTCCTCGCAGGGTTGGAGATGCATTAGTGACCCGAGGTGCACAGCAGCTGGCTCAGGCTCAACACACCTCAATGTATGAATATGAACTGATGGTGGTCAAAAAAATCCCTACCAGAAACCAATCAATTATGCCAAATCTATATTGATTTCAAGTATTGAGCTCAAAAAAGAACATTTAAAATAGGTCATCATTGACCATTTCCTGAATAGCTTTAGAATGATCTTGATCGTTGTTGGAAGTAATACAGGCCATATGGTAAAAAGTACCATTTAAGTTTATATTAAAATTAAAATCTACAATGAGTCGAGTATCAGAATTGAGGTGAAATTATAGTACTGTAACAATAATGTGAACATCTTAACTATGAAAAGTTAATATAGAGGACTAATGCTGCGTTCCAGGCAAGGAGGTTAGATACATTTCCCAGTAGAACATTACAAGTTTCTACATGGGAGTATTCCAGCTCAATTAAGTCATTAAAAACATTACATGAACGTGTTAAGTAACATGTGAAGCAACAGAAAATGGTCAGATTTCACCTGTATAAAGTGTTTACATCGTTTATGTGGAGGTTAACCTCAAATCCACCTTTTGTGGTAATTACATTGTTGTGAAGCATCACAGTGGGATACCAGTGTGAGCGGTCTTCCAGGGCAATCTTTCAAGTCGGAGATGGGAAGTATCCCAATTACCAGTTGCCTGGAATGCACCATAAACTATAGGGTTAGCACATAATATAACCCAGGAATGCAATGTCAAAAACTCAACGTTATCAGAGAAGACAGACAGAAAAGAGCCATAGAACAACCCGATAAGATGCTGGGTCACTACTGATGAATACATCCATCACTGTATGGTGCTAGATTACTGTTGAATCAACACCGAGTTTAGTGTTAATATCTCCATCTGCATCTTAATATCCATTGGTTTAACATTAGGCTAACTGAACGATTATAGGTCATGACACAATCCTATGCTCTTAAAAACATTAAGATCACCAAGATGGAGGTCCCATCTACATTTCCCTAAATCTCTTTTGTGCTTGTACATGTCAGAATACTTCTGTTCACTGACCACTTCTCTTTACAAGCCCTTCCCATTGTTCTCATTTAATAAGAACATGACCAAGTGGACTGTCAAACAAAGCAGAGACACCTTCACCATACAGTTCTACTACGAAGTCTCATTTACACAATCTAATAATGTTTATGTAGTTCACAAGGGATTCCTAAATTAGCGTCAGCGCTCAAAACGAGTCACTAAGTCAAAATGTTAAGTTTAGGCTTATTTTTGAGATTTTGTTATGGTTATTTACAACATGAAAGGAGAGAGATAATTCTTTCACAATGTCTAAAAAATGACGATACCCATATTAGCAGTGGCAAAAAAGGAGAAAATTTAATTTGTCAACTGGACATAGTTTATTTGGTTGAATACGTTTCGCAGCTCATCCAAGCTGCTTCCTCAGTTCTGGTCAGATGCTGGCGGACACTGCTTTATATCTGCCTGAAGGGAGGAGCTTAATTACAATGAAAATTACTCTGAGACAACACATATTTAAATACAGTTTCAGTTGGTCAGGTGATACAATATGGAGTTGTTAACAGTTTCTGTTAGTCAGGTGAGTCTATTCAATATGGAGTGGGAGTGGGCGAGTAGTTAGCATATCCATTCAGGGCCATGATGGGTGTTTTCACACCTCTGGACCTGACCTGGCTAGTCCCATTGTTTTCCCAGTTTGTTTTGATTTAGGTTTGAGGATAGAGTTATAGATGGGAGACAAATGATGTCTGAGACCCCCATTTCTGTTCAAGGAAGGATTCTCTTTCTTGACAAAAATAGCTTCTTTAACTCCCCTCTCAAACCAGTTCTTTTCTCTGGCCAAGATCTGGACCTCGCTGTCCTCAAAGGAGTGGCCTGTGGCTTTTAGGTGGAGATGTACAGCAGATTGCGGCCCACCCTGGTTTTCCCGTCTGTGTTGATACATCCTTTTGTGAAGTGGCTGTTTTGGTTCTCCAATGTAGCGCTCACTGCAGTCTTCACTACACTGAATGGAGTAGACCACATTGCTTTGTTTGTGGCTCGGAGTTTTGTCCTTAGGATGGACCAGTTTTTGTCTTAAAGTGTTTGTGGGTTTGAAATAGACTGGGATTTCATGTTGTCTGAAGATCCTCTGTAGTTTTTCGGAAACGCCAGCCAGGTAAGGAATAGTTACACCCCTTCTCCTGGGCTCTGGTTCTCTGTTGTCCTGTTTCTTTATTCTCTTCGTTTAATAAATTGTCTATTTCAAATTTTAAGTTTTCAATGTCATAATTGAGACGGCTGATTCTAAGGCTGAGCATCCCTCTCAGGTAACGCTGGGTTAACCTGGCTGCCCTATGCCCTGGTTCCAGTGATTTCTTCTGTAAAGCCTTGGGAATAAGTCTTAGCGGTGGAGGCAGCAAGGAGGAGACTACTAGAGGATACCAAGCTAGAAGAGAGAACCAAACTTTCACCCGACCAAATCTGCCAACTGCTGGAAATTTGTTTAAGTACCACCTATTTCCAGTTCAGAGGAAACTTTTACAAGCAAATCCACGGCTGTGCAATGGGCTCACCGGTCTCCCCTATCATTGCAAACTTATACATGGAACAATTTGAACAGAGTGCCCTGGCCACATATCCAGGCACTCCACCCACACACTGGTATCGTTATGTTGATGATAATTTCTCAAAAATCAAAATTCAAGATTTGGAACCTTTTACTGCACATATCAATTCTGTAGATCCGAACATCAAATTCACACGTGAAGATGCCAAGGACAACACATTGGCCTTCTTAGATTGTGCAGTAACGATAAGAGAAGACCGGCGACTCCAGGTAGAGGTCTTCAGGAAGCCCACACACACCGACCAATATCTGCTTTTTGATTCACACCACCCACTTCAGCACAAACTGGGAGTCATTCGGACATTACATCACAGGGCCCAAGTGGTTCCTACAAGCGCAGAGGGAAAGGAGAAAGAAGAACAACACGTGGAGAAAGCCCTCTCCGTTTGTGGATATCCTAAATGGGCTTTCAATAAAACGAAGAGAATAAAGAAACAGGACAACAGAGAACCAGAGCCCAGGAGAAGGGGTGTAACTATTCCTTACCTGGCTGGCGTTTCCGAAAAACTACAGAGGATCTTCAGACAACATGAAATCCCAGTCTATTTCAAACCCACAAACACTTTAAGACAAAAACTGGTCCATCCTAAGGACAAAACTCCGAGCCACAAACAAAGCAATGTGGTCTACTCCATTCAGTGTAGTGAAGACTGCAGTGAGCGCTACATTGGAGAAACAAAACAGCCACTTCACAAAAGGATGTATCAACACAGACGGGAAAACCAGGGTGGGCCGCAATCTGCCGTACATCTCCACCTAAAAGCCACAGGCCACTCCTTTGAGGACAGCGAGGTCCAGATCTTGGCCAGAGAAAAGAACTGGTTTGAGAGGGGAGTTAAAGAAGCTATTTTTGTCAAGAAAGAGAATCCTTCCTTGAACAGAAATGGGGGTCTCAGACATCATTTGTCTCCCATCTATAACTCTATCCTCAAACCTAAATCAAAACAAACTGGGAAAACAATGGGACTAGCCAGGTCAGGTCCAGAGGTGTGAAAACACCCATCATGGCCCTGAATGGATATGCTAACTACTCCCCCACTCCCACTCCATATTGAATAGACTCACCTGACTAACAGAAACTGTTAACAACTCCATATTGTATCACCTGACCAACTGAAACTGTATTTAAATATGTGTTGTCTCAGAGAAATTTTCATTGTAATTAAGCTCCTCCCTTCAGGCAGATATAAAGCAGTGTCCGCCAGCATCTGACCAGAACTGAGGAAGCAGCTTGGATGAGCTGCGAAACGTATTCAACCAAATAAACTATGTCCAGTTGACAAATTAAATTTTCTCCTTTTTTGCCATGGATTCTACCTGGACGACTGAGGGATTTTACATACATATTAGCAGTGCAGTTTTATTAGTAAAGGGCCCATATTGACCTATGGTATAATGTTGTTTCATCAGCAAAAACATACTTGGAATTGTGTTTCATTCACACGTTTAACACACAAACTCTGCATATTTAGGCTAAGTTCTTCACTCAAACGGAAAACAGTGTTCCACCTTGTGATGTCGTGTTAATACAGGAAGTGCTCCACTGTGGTTTTAAATATACATCTTCACTAGAATCACTAGAATCATTTGGATGATCAGCCCTGGAATTGCCAAGCTCTACTGAATTAAAAGATAAATAGTTTTTAAGATAACATCTACCATCACCCACTTAATGACATCAGAAGGTGGAACAGAGCATTTGAAGCTTTGGAGATGTAGACAGACTAATAATGCAGGATTGCTCAAACAGTTGCATCATATAAACATGATTTGCATATATCAGTTTATTCATTTTAGTACGTAGATTTTAATAATTTTAATCAGATAAAATGATTGGCCATACCTTCTTGTCAAAGCCTGATCTCATCAGATCTCAGAAGCTAAGCAGGGCTGGCTGTGGTTAGCACTCAGATGGGAAACCGGAGGGAAAATCAGGTGCTATAGGCACCAGTGGTAAAAACTGTTGTTGTGTCCTTAGGCAAGGCACTTCACCCACATTGCCTAGTGTTAAAGTGG
Source organism: Taenioides sp. WSHXM2023 (assembly GCA_029959045.1). NCBI lineage: Eukaryota > Metazoa > Chordata > Actinopteri > Gobiiformes > Gobiidae > Taenioides > Taenioides sp. WSHXM2023. The sequence continues at coordinate 2,106,428 of CM057089.1, read as the reverse complement.
TGTGTGCATGAGTGATGATAACACTTGCTTCCCAGTCTGCCCCAGTGCAGATGTGGCGACAATAGTAGCTTATCATTGCCGAGCGTGGAGTGAATGAATAATGCTGAAAAGCGTCTTTGAGTGCCCAAAATGTGCCAAAAGCGATCCTTCATTATTATTATTATTATTATCATTATTAATAATAATAATAATAACAATAATAATAATAATAATAATAATAATATTATCATCCTTCTAAAACATATCTATTACCATGATTAAGTTCAAAATCCGTAAAAGCCCAAACCCCTCCTCAGCTCAAATCCTGTACAACCTGCAGTAGAATAAAGCAGAGTTGTCAGACCTGAGCCTTTTCATTTCAATGGAATTTTACATTCCCTAAAATGTCTGAACCTGTGTAGTCTAGACAGGAACAAACAGACAGGTAATGGCACCTTGTGAGGGGATGTGATGTGAGAGCGCTGAGGGATGAGGCAGAGAAGGAGCCAAGGTCAGGAGGACAGAGGCTGACAGAAGGACAGGCTAATGAGCCAACAGGCCAGCGCAGTCTGACCCAGCACATTTGTATGAAGGCCGTGCAGAGAGCACGTGATTAGGGGCAGGGGCTAGACAGCGCCACCACACGCATTAAGTGGGACTCAACACTACAACATCTTTACAATATCTTTATTCTTTAAGTGCTGTATTGATATTATCAATAAGAAGAGCTGGTATCAACAGTATCAATACTTAGCATCAGTAGCATGCGGTGACTTTTATGGGTAGGCAAGCAGACTAAGGGTGGACATCAACATTTAGTCGACACTTTAATAACTCCACTTTTTATGCAAACTACATTACAAATGAGTATATTTATTTTTACTCACGTTAATTGTGTTAAATGTATTAATATTTGTATATGGGATGGTATTTGACACCATTTTTGTACAAACAGAGCTATTTATTTCTACTCCTACACTGTAGTTATGCAGCTGAGCCTTCAGGACTGTTCATATCTACAGTATGTCATTATTATAATGCATCTAGCAAAAACCATATGAATGACATGACTGTGCAGAGATGTGTAATGCACTTACTACACAACATGTACATTCATAAAGATCATGAAGTGATACTAACAACAACAGTGCACTGGTCAGACATGTGCACTTATAACAGCCTGATGTGTCACAAACATCCCCTTAAACACAAGCCTGCGTTGGAACCATGGATCTGTCATATGGTTAGCACAGAGCGCTCACACCTTTCCTGAAGAAGCATCCTGTATTTCCCTGAAGCGTCCTGTATTTCCCTGAAGCGTCCTGTATTTCCCTGAAGTGGAGCAGGTCCAGAACACACACGTTCCTCCACACTTGTAATAGTGCTGTTATTCCACTGACACTGTTGCTCCTACATAAACACACAGAGACGAGGCGGACTCCTCACTGCCCCAGCCACTCTCACTCCACTGCTTCGTCCAGATCCTCCATTTCACACAAACTAGCCCTGAAACTAGCTCACTGTTGAATAAGATAAGATATGCCTTTATTAGTCCCACAGTGGGGAAATTCCAGTGTTGCAACGCACAGTTCAAGAACAGCAGGAAAATGGTAACATGCAATAAAAACAAGATAATAGATAATGGCTAAGAAATAATTTAAAAATAGACTTAAAATAGACTCTAATGTAACACACTGTTTCAGTGGAGCAAAAATATAAAATACCAGAAAAACTATTATGTACAATAAAAGTAACAGTGCCGTATATGAACAGAATAAGGCCCAATCCCAATTCTCCCCCTTAGCCCTCTGTCTTTGTCTTAGCACTACCCCTTAGCCTTACCCCTCTGTCTTTAAACAGAGGGGTAAGGCAAAGGGGTGTGTTTTAACCCTTAGAAATGGGACACCCCTTTGCAGTCGCAACAATATGACATTATTTTTTTAAGTTTTGAAGTATTGTGCTCCTTTTGAGTTTGTTTTAAATGAACTTTGCAAAAAGTCAAATGTTTTTTTAATTTTTTTTTTTTTTTTAATTACTATACTCTGTACAACATATGTAAATCAAATTTTAATCAACTGTAACACAAAATTAAAATGCTGCAGAGGTGGATGGAGTTGTAGAGGATGCCTGGTACACACAAAAAAGAAAACAAAATTAATACATAGTCATAAACATATATAGTTGTTCTGGTACCTACAAATATTATAGAATGTAATATACCTTATATTTTATTTTCAAATTCTCTCACTTTTTTGAAGCTTGTTGGGCTGACACAACTCCAACAAGTCCAGCCTCCTACAAGAAATTTCTAAACAAAATACAAATGTGATTAATAACACGTCATTAAATAGGGGATAATTTACAAGGCGAAACGAAACAATAATATTTTAGGCGATGCATGTTCGTAATACTTTACACATTCTACCGTAACATGTGTATAGTTCTAAAAGTGCATGAGACGAGTTACGAGGCGAAATGAAAACATATACAGATACAGCGATATATTTTACACATTCTAGTCTAACATATATGCGTATATAGTTCTTTTAGGCCATGCATGTTCGTAATACTTTTCACATTCTACCGTAACAAGCGTATAGTTCTAACCGGGCATGTTACGATAAGCCGTATATGTCAGAAAGCGTAAATGCAGGCGCCATGAGTATACCTACAACTTTTCAAAAGTTACTACAGTTTTATACAACTTTTTATGAGGTTCTTGAGTGCAAATACTCACATTTGTCCAATTTCTTCCCGATTGCTCCACACTTCCCGATTTCCGTGTTGCTTTTTGCTCCGACTTGCGTTAAGCCACGCCTGTCCCCTTTGCGCATAGGGTGCATTTGAAAAAGCTCTGCTCAGAGGGGTAGAACAGCCCTTCCCCTTAGCCCTCGCACTTACAGAAAAGAGTATTGGGACACCCCTCTGTCTCTCGTGAACGCGCACAACAGAGGGGTAGGGCTAAGACAGAGGGCTAAGGGGGAGAATTGAGACGCAGCCTAAATCTCAGTAAAGTGACTTCAGTATATTATAATTATACTGAGAATTAAATGAGAGCCTGTATTTCTAACTAACCTCTAATCATTACAAACGCAAAGCTAAAAACAATGACTTGTCGCTGAAAGCAGGTTATTTTTAGACATTTGTTGAAAGTTAACGCTGCAGTTGTTGTCTTCTGCCGCACATGTGCACTCATTGGGAATAGTCGCACATTCCGGTTCCCGTGGATGATGATATAAGTTTATTCAGCACTGTTTGAGCCGGCTGTGGTCTTCAGTACGCATGCGCAAACCTCTAAAACAACCAGCTGGCTTCTCCGGTTATAAAAGCGCATGTAGAAAATCGCACTCTGAACACGAGCCTCCAGGTCTCCATAGAAGGGCAAAACAAGACAAGTTAAAGGGATGTTGTGAACTGCAGTGGTTGCAGTTTGCTCAGTGACCAGAAGAGCGTAGTAAAGGACACCGCCATTACAACCGCCATGATTCAAACAGACAGAAGTGAAGGGAAAAAGGGATTTTTTGGATAATACAAAACAATTTTATTATACTTTTAACACGCGATGATTTTAGATTTTAGTGGGCAACCACTGCTTGCTATGATTCCCCTGACTGCACGCCACTGCTTAGCATTGATTGTCACATGGCTACTCTCCAGTGTTCTCCTCTCCTCCCATCAGAGCTCTCGTCTCTTCTCTGTCAGACAGAGGAATACAGCCTCAGAGGTTTTAGGGAGTGTCTGCCTCATTTCTGATGTGTTCAGATACAAATGAGCCCAACATCAGGACAGTGTGCACATTGCTGCTGATCGATGGCTAATATCTCTGTGTACATATTGAATTATTTAACAGCACTCATTTTAAAATGATTACTGGACCAATTTGCACAGATTACAAACCAATCCTTCTTATTTTCATGTGATAAGATAGAGAGAGCTTCTCACACAGGCCAAATCACTGTCTGCTTAACAACATTAACTCATGGTGTGATTAAATAATCATGGCGGTTCAGTAAGGTCCACATTTGTCTTAGTTGGCTATACTTTTGATTTCTCTTTGAGAGTTCACACTTCTGTGATTGGTTAAATCTACCTGTCTCACAGAGCATGAGCAGAGGACCAATAGGAGGAATAGGTCGGAAAAATGAGGCTGTGATACACTTTCACTGTATCCAAAATGATGAAAACCTGAGCACAGACCTCAGAGCAGCACTTCTCCTATAAGTGATGCACATGATGTTCTGCTGTGTCCTTTACTGTCTCCATGGTATACTCCTTGTCTGTCCTGATATGGAAATGCCATATACACATGTAGAGTTCAACTTGTTCAATAATGTGTATGTTTTACAGTTTTACAGTGGGACAGCAGCAGAGATCATTAGATTACTCAAATATGTGACTGAAACAACAGAATTCTAGGTAGGTTTCTTATAAGGGAATCACTTTGGAACAATGCTCTAAAGTTCTGTCATACACCCTCCCCTTTAAAGCTGTTATTGAAGTATATAAGAGCAGGAGATACTCACTGTAAAAGTGGGGTTTCCTGTCTGCACCTTGAGCTCGGCCAGGACCCAGATGCCGTTGGTGAGTTTGAGGGACTGGTACAGCATATCCTGGCCGTCCACTGTCCTCTTGGCGATGGTGAACACGTTACTGCCCTGGAGCTTGTTAGAGGCTGCATCTGTTCACACAGTTCACACACACACACTTACAACAGGAACTGAGAATCAAAAGTGACATTTTGGCCACAATTATTTTAGAACGCAACAGTTGTAAAAAAAATAGGATTTTTTGCAAACTGGGTTAGTAATACGATTTGTCAATCCAGTCTAATCCGATTATCAACTTGAGAACAAATAATTTTGGAACTAGACTAGAACTAGACATTTGGCAAACGCCGAGGTGTTTAAAAATAAATAAATAAATAAAAATAAACATCCTCAACCACTACACCTCTGAGAAACACAGTCATGTGCCTTTTTGTGTGAGTGCATATGTGCATGTGTGAGTGAGAATGTGCATGTGTTGATACCTGAGTTGAGATGGCACTCTTTAATCTGGAACTGGGTCTCGTTGTCATTAGGGATGTCTTTCCATGTGACCAGGAACACTTTACTCTCTGTGGATGGAATCATATACATATATGTGGATTCATAAAATGTAAAAGAAGTGAAGAACAGTAAAAATATCAACTTCACAGGAGGCTCAACGGGTTCAAATGATTCAACAGGCTTGCATTTATATACACATTTATGTAGAGTTCTATAGCATTTATCATTCATTTTTTAAATCAAGAAATCTGAAGGAGTTAATGTGGCAGTGATAAAAGCTCATTGCTAGTGTCTCATTTGAAGTAAATGTCAGCGCTCGTCATGAGCAGTAAATTGCTCATGACTAGTGCTTTCTGTTTATTCCCCATATGAGCTCCTTCTGAGCGTGCAGCCTGTGTAAAAGCCGTGTGTCTGTGTGTGTGTCTGCTTGGAGCTGCTGTGAGGATGAGGAGGACACAGAGGGTCTTGTTTGCAGCACATGGGGCACATCCTGACGTCCCCGGCCTGGAGCGTGCGTCAGCTCTAGAGTCTATTCACAGTGAAGGAGGCACACGCACTTACCCATCTTCCCATCCTCGCTGAAAAGCACGCTCATGGGGTACTGGCAGCTGAAGTAGAACACGTCAATGTTGTTCTTTACGGCCACCTGTCGAGCAAAAAGATAGGGGAGGAGGGGAGGAGAGACAGAGAGAGAGCGAGAGAGAGCGAGAGAGAGAGAGCGAGAGAGAGAGCGAGAGACAGAGACAGAGAGAGAGAAAGAGAGCGAGAGACAGAGAACACAGACACATGAGTAATTACCTGTGGAGTGCCCTTCAGGAGCAGGGTGCTGGGTGAAAATGTGCTTTTGCACATTTTCACACCAGAACACCACTACAATCTACAGACACTTTATGGACCTGTTTGAACACACAAGCATGTGGAGCACAGGAGGACAGCAGGCATCTGACACTGCATAACTTATAGTAATGACATGTGCTTGGAGACATTCACCCACAGACAGGATGTGTTCAGGAGAGCTGTAACACATCAGAGGAGCTCATCTGCACTTAAGCAGGAGATAGGGGAGACTGACTTCACCCATTTTCATCACAAGTTCTTACTAATGTTAAACTTTTAAAAGTTTAAAATAGGGATGCACTGATCCAGCTTTTTCAGTTCCAATGCAATTTTGATGTTATATTTTTAAGTATCTGCCAACACCCAATATCAACTGATTCCAGTGCAGAGACTAAGAAAGAGCATTTATTTCCTTTAAACAAAAAATAAACAAGACAAAACTGGTCCCAATGTGTTATGCAGCTGTTATTTATCCCACAAGTCACTACAGAACAACTTTGTGCAAATAAAAATTCAAACATTCTGAGATTTTCTGGGCCGACTGTGACCAGTAAATAGTTTAATTACATCAATATGTCCAACCAGGATATCGGCTGAACTGATATTTGGAAGCGGATATCTGATCTTGTACACTTTTCAGTATCTGCATTGACATCCGATACCAGTACAAATTCTACTTCATCCTTGGTCATCCTAGATTCTTTGGTAACGTATGATTTTACCCTCTAATTTAGACAAACATGTTCACAAATGCAAGGAAATGTTCTATTGGTTTAGCACTTCATATTTCAGTCTTTTGTCAAATTTTATATATATATATATATATATATATATATATATATATATATATATATATATATATATATATATATATATATATATATATATATATATATATATATATATATATATATATATGTGTGTGTGTATATATATATATATATATATATTTTAAATGCTTAGATACACAAAAATATGATATATAAATATGAATTATGAATGTGAACTGAGTCCCAATTTTAATCATTCCATCCCAGCAGACAATAAGACAAAACCCCAAAAGTGCACGAACTTGTGAGTTTTTTTCCCAATTTATGTTTTCTTTCTTTAAACTGTCATCGAATCAGCCTCATAGTCCGATATTAATGCTTATATTATAGACTAAAATAAAGTGTAGTGGTCCGAGCAGAAGGCGGTGTAAAATGCGTGATGTTTTCAGTGGTCTTTCATGTGAGGATGAGAGGGCTGCAGAGCAGAGCTGGATCACAGGCCTGAGGATAAGGAGCGCACAAAGTGCTGAGTAAAAGGACAGGCTCTGGGCTGAGGCTGCCAGCTAGGCCTCTGCATTATTCACCAGGACACCACCTCTGGCTGCAGCACACACAGGTGACACAGGGACAGGAGGCTTTACAGGTCAAATGGAGAAAAATGTAGCTTGGTGGTTTGGTAACTGTCCTTGATGTTAAAAGACTGCTTTGTGAAAGGGGTGGGGGGAAAAAAAAAAAAAAAATCGCAGAATTTATCATCTATTTACACCTAGCAGCTTTATAATGTGGTATACAAGGTAAGAAAAGCACTTTGAGCGTTGACCAATCAGATTAAAGATTGATAATGAGTAGAACTCAATTTAGAGTGACAGAGAGCAGAGGACAGAACAGTGTCTCTGCTCCTATGTGTCTTATCTCCTCTGTACACAGGTGCTCTGAGCTGTGACTCAAACACAGTCCCTCCAGACTCACCCCCCTTGGCTTGAACGACCAACCTCTGGAGTAGTGGGCAAACAGTTAGGCCACTTACAATGTTATGATTTTACATACATCAGACTGGTGTGTAGCTCAAGGACACAACAGCAGTATGACCTGATCAGAGTGTCACTGCAGCAGCCTCTCAGCAGGGCTTTAGTACCCTGCCTCCGGAGCTTCTGGTGCTCTCCTGGTTTTGTGATGATTTATTGTACATGGTCAAATGATGGTCTGATTGAGACTGATGGAAATGTTCCTTTGACAGTGTGAAAAGGAGAGTGCTTTTTTGCAGCACTGAAAATCACTTTATTACAGACGAGTAGATAAATAAAGACCTTACAGAGCCTTCTGCTACTGAAAATAGACCTGTAACCTTGGTCTGTGATGTATACAGTATTCTATAGTAGCTGTACTCAGGCTGCAGTTTAAGTGAAAGCATACATTATGTGCATACAGCCCTGTGTAGCAGACGTGTGTATTACCTGCAGGTTGTTGAGGGGCTCCATCTTCATGACGGGGCCCAGAGTGTTGAGTGGGAGGGCCACCTCGATGCTTTGGTTTGGGCTCAGAGGAGTCAGCACCTGGAGTGGACCTGCAGGAGCTAGGCCGAAGCTAGAGGACACATCATCATCATCAGTGTCCCCATAGTATATCAACACTCACAGTTACAGCACCTTTAACATGCAGTATGTAACATGCTGGTCCACCACCAGCTCGTTTCCATGGGATGCAATTGTGTTTTCCAAGAATGTTATCAATATAACAAATATATCAATTACCACGGAGACAAGCAGGTGGTGCCAACAGGTCAAGTTACAGGTTCGACCCTGCTCACAGTAAGTTGTATGCCATACTGTAGAACATTTCAGGTAAAGCAAAAACATCACAAGCAGCCAACCCCCTACCAGAAAAACTATGTAATTATTATCATAACATAAATAATGTGATATGCACAAGAATGAATGTTAGATGTTAGCATGAAACTAAATCATATCCACATTGACTTTAATAGGACTGGTTTGAGGTGCTGTTGGCAGATCTGAACAACAGTGAATATATATGGTTTGACTGAAGATGAATCAAAGATTGCTTTGATGGAAAGTACAATATAGTTTTTCTTTGCCAAGTTCCATAGAAACACAAGGTTTCAGATGGTCCTAGGAGGAACACTGGTGGACTGACCTGTTTCTGTTGAACTGGATGGCAAAGTCTGTCATGACGGACATAGCCTTGTTGGTCAGAGTCATCTCCATCTGGATGACCCCAGATCTGCGGGCGAAGGTCCCAGAGATCTCCAAACCTTTGCCCTTCATTGCAGGAAGCCAGACCTGAGACAGTAACACCAAGTTTCATATGTGTGGTCAAGGCACTACACTGGGACTAATATTGACTCATATATTTAATGTATGATTTATTTTTTGTTACATTAGGAATGGCCAAATGTGATTTTTTTTTTTTAAATCCTTACTGATATGCAATATATGTGTTGCTGTTGTGGCTAAAAAAAAAACAATATTTGCTAATAACTGATTTCAAATCTAAAGCAAGGCCACAAATTGAAATAACATTTAGTAAGTAAACTAATTAACAAAAAATTATCAATGCATTTATATGGTATATAATATAATTTGTTATATTTTTATAATAACCCTTGTATTTCTATTGTAACTTCTACTGTAAGTCTGAGAATAACATGAGCACATTCTCTTAAAATCTTAAAAAAATATTGGTGCTACTTCAGGATATTTTTTTCAATATTAGACCAATGTTGATAAACGAGAGAAAAAATATAATATAATGTATATCCCAAGTCAAATCATGAGGTAGTTTCCACATTTAAAAATCACATTAGTATTAGAACTTGATTAGCACTTACTGTTTTGGGTGGACAGTAGGCTCCTGTTGGCATGCCGACCCCTCCACTAAGATCGAACAGGTCATCCAGCCCTCTGCTGGCAGGGGCAGGGAAGGAAGGGGGCATCGCTGAGGGAGGGGCCCCAAATCCTGCTCCCATCTGAGGGTGAGAGGAGGAGGGGGAGGGGGATGGCAACACACAAGCACTAGTTTAAATACCAAAACTGTAATCTAAACAAAATAACTGACTAATACAAATTTTGGTTGATTTCATCAACCTAATCCTCTGAATGACTCAACAACTACAGCCCTACAAGACTGATAGGTAGGGGTGGGATGAGACGAGATGAGACACGAGATAGGGTCCACGAGAACGAGACAAGACGAGATCTTGTCTCTGATCTAGTTATAAAAATGACCAAATGAAGTCATTTTCATCATCTGCTTTTAATAACCTAAATTAAACACCTGTGTAAATCCCCACTTACATCACTACTGTTTATTACAATATACTCAATATACAATATGTCTATTGCACTTCATTTTGATTATTTAAATGATTAGACCAAAACTGGACCTGCTCCTCTGTTCTGTGTTGCTCCAGCTCCTCCCTCCTCTCCCCCACTGCTGCTGCTCCATATGCACATGGTGCAGAGGGACACAGACAGAGGAGGAGGAGTGCTTCTCTCTATTCTTTCTTACTTGAAACTAAACTAAGTTAAGATGAGAAAGGCCTAAATATCTCTTTCTGGGACTTCAAACAACGTGTGGGAAAACACTGCATGTTCCGCACTGTCCGCAGATGAATGAAATGCGCGTATATTTTATTATTTCACAATCTTTTTCTACCCATTTTAGCACTGCTTATCTGCGTCTAGGGTTGTTCCCTTCCCATCTAAGGTTGTGATGGATGACCCAACATCACAATGGAGAGCCACCATTGTGATGCCATGCCCCCTGCACGCGCACACACATCAACATTTTTAGTTTTCTCTGCGTTCCTCATTTTGTTTGCCTCCCATTAGGCAGCAGACCAGTGTCTATCTCATACGCTCTCCAGCCCACAGCAGACCCGCTGACCGCTGCTCTCCCCCTGGTCGCACTCGCTCCCGCCTGTCCTGGTTCTCACATGAGTGTCAGTGGTACGAAACATTCTCATCTCACGGGTGTCCTCTGCATCTGGTCCCACACAGGTGGGTGTCTCGTGGATTATGGAATAGGTTTACTGTAATATGAATGTTTCTGATGTTTCCGCTTTGCGCACAGACATGGATTAAACCATTAACACACAGGGAGGGTGACTGCACGACCTCCATTTGTCCCGCACAAGTGACTGATGCTCCAATGAGCGCACAGAGCAGGATGCACAGGTGTCTGTACAGAGCAGTGCTCATGCACTATACATCTCTTGAGCTGCTGTACAAAGCTCTACTGACCGCTGCTGCCCAGAGAGCACCACATACTAGACGTGTGCCTGCACTGCTCTGCTGTCACAGCGCCGGGCTGTCAATAAATATGCACGCCGGTCTCTGAGTCTGGTGTCGGCTCTGTGCAGTTATCTACGGTTCTGATGGTAGCCTACCTACTGGCGACTAACTTTATAAACTAACCAAAGCAGCACAATGGGAATAATTTGGTCACGAAATTAAATGGAGCTGATGCTACACTTTAGGACATCGCTGTAAACGGCCTCATGTGAATGAGCAGTTTTTGTACAGTTCCAGATCAAACCAAACTATAGAGCAATGCTAAGCCTATACAGGAAGCGGGTGAGGGGCAGTGCTCTGCTGCAGGAGGGCATCCGAACAGTGCACAAATATGTTATGAAAGTTAAGCATTTATCATCCTAATATATTTCAAATAAAAGAAGTCTTGAGGGTGTTGCACGTTGTTTTTCAGTGGACTAGGTTGATATTTATTTTTATGATTCTGGCAATTAACTGAACGTGCCACACCACGCCCTCAGTTCGCTCCACTCCACCCCCCCGATATTGTCCATCACGATGATTCACTACGAAATAAAAACTGGGACATAGTTTAAAGTCTTCTCTGTCTCAATATGTGAGCTCTCTGAGCAAGTCTGTGTGGAGGAGTCCTTTAGCTACAGCTGCTCAAAGACACGCAACTTTCCGGAACTTGAGCAAGGGCCTAACCCTTTCATGCACATGCCAAATGTAAAGACAGAGGATAAAATCTAATTTTTCCCGCATGCACATAGTCTCATGGCAATTTGATCTCGTGGCATGAGATCTCGTCCCATCCCTACCTATAGACAAATTATTTTTAAAAGACTTACAGCAGGATTTCCCCCAAGATCTCCACCAAGCTGCACAGAGAAGGACACAACAGTTAAGAAGGGCTCTCATGGCTTAGACATGATGAAAAATGGTTGAGTGAAGGAGTGGTCCAGAGGGTTGAATGACAGCTATGATGTGGTGAGGTTTATGTAACGCTACTACTCGTATTAAATCTGTGCAAGAAGGCATTATTTAAAAAGGTGCACTTTTTGGTGGAGGATCAGTGACCTGCGTTTCTTCATAGAGGTATTTATGCTTTGCCTAGAATGTTCCACAGTATGAAATTGTCTCCAGGCTTTTCAGCAGAGGATACACAGGAAAAAGGTGTGGTTCAAAATAATCTTCCTAAGCCCAGGTGTATATTGAGGGTAAGTGATAAGTTTAAAGCAATACTATGGAATATTCCAGACACAGCTATAACATCTTCATGGAGACAAGCAGGTAGCGTGCCTCCAGAAAAGTTGCACTGTGCCCCTTTAAATGTGGCATAGCTCTTCATGCGTATTCTAGGAGACATCCACAAGGAATCTTTAATTTTGTGGTCAGGAAAAGGTACACTTAACCTAAACGTACCTACTCAGGGATCCACGTGACTAGTCCAGGAAGCTAAAGTGCAAAAGGACACTGGGAGGACACAGAACTGGGTAATTGAGAGACTATCCTGTACTGGACTGGTCTCTCCAGACAAACCTGAGTGGGGCTGTAGTTAGGGGGAGAGGGGGACTGCTCTGAGAGCTGAGGAGACTGTAGAGTGTCCGCGCATATGCTCATGTGATGCTGAAAGAAAACACAGCCTCAGGTCATGCACTTAGAATGGGACAGTGGTCAATGGTGATGAGAGGGGGAGGCTGTGTCTGGAACTATAGTGAACACATGTCCACTCAATTTTTATACTGTACATTATGTATAACTACCTCTACTATCTGACCATCTTAATCATCCAATAGCCAAGGGTTTATATAACACTGGAGTCCTCCTAAGAGGACAAGTTTGTCTAAGACAGTTTGTTAAAGTAGAACACTAAATCAACTTTTTTTGCTACAGTACCTTTTGGCAATTTTAGTGCAAACTAGTTATACTTGCAGCTTTGTCTTCAAAATCAGTCTAAAGTGTGCTGCTTCCAGTGACCTCTGTAATTCAAGTACTACGTGACATCACTCATGACTTCCCCAATTACAGCCTGGTGTTTCTGATTACAAACCTCATAATCACACTGTTCCTCATATGTCCAAACCCCGCCTTTTCTCCGCCATTAAAGGCTACCCAACATATTATCAGGATTCCTGACAAAGGTTTGTCCACCTTCCGCAACAGTGCAAAATGCTACAGTACATGTGCTGGTGTCAGACACAGTCTACACTATGGCCTCATGTAGTTACCGGCTCAGCATCATCCCCCATCTGCAGCAGCAGCAGCAGCAGCAGCAGCAGCAGCAGCAGCAGCAGTGAACAGAGCAGAGAGGAGGGTCAGAGCAAAGAGCACATAAGAAGAGGCCAGTGTGACCCTGTAGTCCCAGAGGTTCAGTCCCAGTGTGTGTGAGACATACCAGGCTGTCGAGACCTCCGCCCAGCAGGTCCATGGCTCCCATCTGCAGGCCGGAGGAGGGAGGCGGGGGGCCAGTGGTGGTAGGTGGGGTCAGGTCCAGGTTCAGTAGGTCCCCCAGGAGGTCTTCTTGTGAGGGGATGACAGAGGGCGTAGCCTCAGGGACCGCTGCAGAGGCTGGCTCTGGGCTCTCCACACTCTCTCCACTGAGCAGCATACAACAGGAGAGAACAACTCAAATATACATACAACTCTTCTCAATAAACCCATGTTTAAGGTTTAAGCAAAGTAAACATAAACAAAAATAGTTTTTATACACAAACTGGGGAATGAAATGTGATGACTCTATTTTGAATGTGTGTTGACAGGTAAACTCAACTAAAAGTTTGGACATACTTTATGTATTGTTTTCAATAGTTTACCACTTTCTACATTTTATATACGCATAGAAGCTATCAAATATATGAATGCTGCAATTATGTAGCAAAAAATCATAACTATAATAAAAAATAAAATAAAAATGAACAAAAATCATAACAAATAATCATGGCTACCTGGCTCACACACTGAGATGTTTTTGAAACTTTGTTTTTTGAGCTCAGTTTTTAACACCATACCATGGGATTTGAACCAACTAACAAGTGCAGCATGTGCAGTTCAAAGGACACATGTAAGGGACTGTTGGATTGTGTGAACTGAGTTGTTTGTTTTTCCTGTATCCATGGAAACTGTGTAAGAGGCTAGCTAAGGAGCTAGCTATGGACATTTGACCATACATGGCAGCAAATGTGTCAGAAGACCTTCCAGAGGAAATACTTTGAGGGAATTAACCATTTCATCACCAACTAAAACACCAGAGTGGAGTAAGAACAAGGCCTTTCCTGTCGTGTTCACCTGGCGCCCCCTGGAGGCTGCTGTGATGCTACAGGACACGGGGGAGGGACACTTTTGGCTCTTCCTCTCCTCAAACTGTCCTGACACAGGATCTGCTGACCCTCCCTGACCGGTCCTCCTGTTAAACTGCACTGAGACCTTTGACTGAGACACAAAGGTGACTGATAAGCGCAGTGTAAATGTTGCTGCAGCAAAACTTGAATCCCTCAGGATCAATAAAGTATCTCTGTCTCTGTCCCCCTCTCTCTCTCAAATTAATAATCAAAGTAAAATAAAAATTTTAAAAGGCATTATTGTCTTTTACATTTTAATTCAAATGCATCCTTTGCTTTGTTAACAGCGCTTGCAAATCCTTCTAAAACCTAAACCAAGTATGACATTATTATGTTATTATTAGTTGTTTTTTTTTTTTGTTGTTTGCTACATTCCATATGTGTCATTCATAGTTTTAATATAAATTAAAAAAATCAAGATGAAACATAAAAGAAAAAGTGTGTCCAAACTTCTGATCCATTTTGTGTATTTGCCCATCACCAGTGACTGTGCAAATCTGTGTATCAGACATAGTTACAAAATATTGATACTTTGCTAATTATGTCCCTGGCGGTGTGATGTTAACTGTAGGCATGCTCTGTCTGAGGCTTTGTTAGACTTTAATCTGACCTTTATTTTAACACAGTCTGCTCAGAAAGAGCTGACTTATTTGGAACTTAAACAGGTAAAATGATTTTTACTGTTAAACATGTCCCTCTCAAATAACGTAAGTCACAAGCTAGTTAGCATTAGCCATCAGTTTTTCAGTTAGTCACTCTCAGCTTTTTGTTGAAAATCAAACTTCTAAACAGGACCATGAACACTCGGACTGAACACAGGCTCCTGAAAATGTGCTGTTTAAATCCATTTTGTATTTTTTTGAGTTTTCATACTTTCTTAAAACATTTTTGGCAGTGTTTGCTAATATGTGCATTGTGTTATTATAGCTGAATATTCTGCTATACATGTATAACTAGAACATCCCCAGAGTGATATCACTGCAAAATATCAATAGCTCATACAGTATAGGATCAAAACAGAGCAGTTACTCACGATCCAGCGCTGCCCGGGAGCCTCTTGTGCTGCACTCCGCGGCTGCCCTCCACGAAGGCACTGGGGGGCTTGTGGTAGACAGAGGCCAGGGTGCCGATGTGACAGATGAGCTCCTCCAGCAGGGTGGGCTCAATCAGGTCGGTCTCCTCAGAGATCAGGGGCTTCTCAGCCAGTACCACCTCTTTAGCAGCCACTGGGTCTGTAGATAGCAGGCGCCAGTAGATGTAGCCTCGGTCCCTCAGGTCCGGGTTATCCGAGTCCTGCATGCACAACAGGGTAGTATCACCACAGCTGCTTTTCGTTTAGGGGGAATGCCTATTATTGATTTCTGGGCAACTTTAACTTATGATTATTGACTATTGACTAGGGATGGGACAAGCTCTTGCAAGATCAAACTGCCGCAAGACTGTGTGCACATGGGAAAAACGATCATGTGAGAGTTTATCCACTGTCTTTATATTTGGCATAGGCATGAAAGGGTTACGTGCCTCGCTCAAGCTCTGGAAAGTTGCGTGTCTTTGAGCAGTTGTAGCAGAAAGACTCCACACTGCACAATATTGACTAAACATCAATATTTTTATTGGCCTGTAATTTCGAGATCTCTGCATCCCTAGTTATTGTTATGATTTTGATCCATTTGACCACAATGGATGATACTGTCAGTGTGTATTGAATAGCATAACCAATATGTTACTTGATCAAGGAATTACATTAATAGCTCTATTGGACATAACGGACTGGGGCATGTTCAAGGCTTCCGCAGAGAATCTGGATGAGTACACGGACACAGTGACGTCATACATCCAGTTCTGTGAGGACAGCATTATTCCATCTTGCACCAGGGTGACCTTTAACAACGACAAACCCTGGTTCACACCCAGACTGAGACAGCTAAGGAAGGAGAAAGAAAAGGCGCACAGAAGTAAAGACCCTCACTCATACAGACAGAGCAAGTACTCATTTAGCAAGGAAGTGGAGAAGGCTAAATCGAGATACAATACACATCTAAAGGAGAAGGAGAAGTTCTGGTCCAACGACTCCGTCTCTGTCTGGAAAGGTCTGAGGGAGATCACAAACTATAGGCCCAAAACCCCCCTGCTGTGGATGACCGACAACTAGCAGAAAAGCTTAACACCTACTATGCTAGATTTGA
This sequence comes from Taenioides sp. WSHXM2023, assembly GCA_029959045.1. NCBI lineage: Eukaryota > Metazoa > Chordata > Actinopteri > Gobiiformes > Gobiidae > Taenioides > Taenioides sp. WSHXM2023. Next base: position 2,089,996 of record CM057089.1, on the reverse strand, counting down.
AGGCTCACACCCCTCCCTCACCGCACTGACTACAATGGACATTGCGGCCAAGCCCACCTCAGACCCCTCCTCCTCCCCCACTGCCCTCACACTCTCCAAGCAGGATGTGACTAAAACATTTAAAAGGCAAAACCCACGGAAAGCCCCAGGTCTGGACGGTGTCTCTCCTTCCACCCTGAGACACTGCGCTGAAGAACTGGCTCCTGTCTTCACGGACATCTTTAACACCTCCCTGGAGTCATGCCATGTCCCAGCCTGCTTCAAGCTGTCCACCATCGTTGCCGTCCCCAAGAAGCCCAGGATCACTGGATTTAATGACTACAGACCTGTGGCGCTGATGTCTGTAGTCATGAAGTCATTTGAGCGCCAGTTTCTGCCTCACCTCAAGTCCTTCACCTCCCCCCTCCTGGACCCTCTGCAGTTCACCTACAGAGCCAATCGGTCGGTAGACGACGCCATCAACCTGGCCCTCCACTTCATCCTTCAGCATCTGGACTCCCCGGGAACCTACGCCAGGATCCTGTTTGTGGACTTCAGCTCTGCATTTAACACCATCCTCCCTGCTCTGCTCCAGGACAAGCTCGCCCAGCTGCCTGACTCCACCTGCAGGTGGATCACTGACTTCCTGACAGACCGGAGGCAGTGCGTGCAGCTGGGGAAGAATGTCTCGGACACTCGGACTATAAGCACAGGATCTCGACAGGGCTGTGTACTTTCTCCCCTGCTCTTCTCCCTCTACACCAACTGCTGCACCTCCAGCCACGACTCCGTGAAATTGGTTAAGTTTGCAGATGACACCACCCTCATCGGGCTCATCTCGGACGGCAATGAGTCTGCCTACAGGAGGGAGGTGGACTGGCTGGTGTAGGATGGACCAGTTTTTGTCTTAAAGTGTTTGTGGGTTTGAAATAGACTGGGATTTCATGTTGTCTGAAGATCCTCTGTAGTTTTTCGGAAACACCAGCCAGGTAAGGAATAGTAACACCCTTTCTCCTGGGTTCTGGTTCTCTGTTGCCCTGTTTCTTGGCTCTCTTCGTTTTATTGAAAGCCAATTTTGGATATCCACAAACGGAGAGGGCTTTCTCCACGTGTTGTTCTTCTTTCTCCTTTCCGGGGGCCGGTCTTCTCCAGCGACTCCAGGTAGAGGTCTTCAGGAAGCCCACACACACCGACCAATATCTGCTTTTTGATTCACACCACCCACTGCAGCACAAACTTGGAGTCATTCGGACATTACAACACAGGGCCCAAGTGGTTCCTACAAGCGCAGAGGGAAAGGAGAAAGAATAACAACACGTGGAGAAAGCCCTCTCCATTTGTGGATATCCTAAATGGGCTTTCAATAAAACAAAGAGAGCCAAGAAACAGGACAACAGAGAACCAGAACCCAGGAGAAAGGGTGTAACTATTCCTTACCTGGCTGGCGTTTCCGAAAAACTACAGAGGATCTTCAGACAACATGAAATCCCAGTCTATTTCAAACCCACAAACACTTTAAGACAAAAACTGGTCCATCCTAAGGACAAAACACCGAGCCACAAACAAAGCAATGTCGTCTCGTCTACTCCATTCAGTGTAGTGAAGACTGCAGTGAGCGCTACATTGGAGAAACAAAACAGCCACTTTTCAAACAAATGTATCAACACAGACGGGAAAACCAGAATGGGCCGCAATCTTCCGTATATGTCCACCTAAAAGCCACGGGCCTCTCCTTTGAGGACAGCGAGGTCCAGATCCTGGCCAGAGAAAAGAACTGGTTTGAGAGGGGAGTTAAAGAGGCTGTTTTTGTCAAGAAAGAGCATCCTTCCTTGAACAGAAATGGAGGTCTCAGACATCATTTGTCTCCCATCTATAACTCTATCCTCAAACCTAAATCAAAACAAACAGAAAACAATGGGACTAGCCAGGACATGTCCAGAGGTGTGAAAACACCCATCATGGCCCTGAATGGATATGCTAACTACTCTCCCACTCCCACTCCATATTGAATAGACCCACCTAACTAACAGAAACTGTAAACACTCCATATTGAATAGACTCACCTAACTAACAGAAACTGAAAACAAATATGTGAGTAATTTCATTGTAATTAGCTCCTCCCTTCAGGAAGATATAAAGCAGTGTCTGCCAGCATCTGACCAGAACTGAAGAAGCAGCTTGGATGAGCTACGAAACGTATTCGACCAAATAAACTCTGTCCAGTTGACAAATTAAATTTCTCCTTTTTGCCATAAGAACAGTTTCTTCCCCTCTGCCGTTGGACTCATGAACACTTTATGAACACTTTATAACACCTGTACTAAGGACACTTTGTAATACCCATACTAAGCTGGACACTTTATAACACCAGTCACTTTAAATAAGTCATGCCACATTACTTGATCTTTTGGCACTATCAGTTTGCACTGTTGTTCTGATGCTTCTGTATATACTAGATGATTTTCATTTTTTTTACTATATATCTTAATCTTTTTTTTGCATGCTCTTACTTTATTTTTAAATAGTGATACTTTATTATTATCTTTTTTTTTATAGTGATATCGCTACTTTATATTATTATTATTTATATTACTATTCAGTGTTCTATGTTGCACTCTGATTCTGATTCTATTCAGCAAAAAAAAAAAAGAAAAAAATTCTAATAGTACTGTTTTGTCTTTCAAAATGTACTGCAATAGCACTTTGTTAGATCTATGCTGTATCTGAAATCTCCTGACTCACCTGAGTGGCCAGACTGAGCACTTGCTGCACCAGCTCCTGTGTCTCCGTGGGCTTCTTCAGGAACAGTTTGACGATGCCTGTCAGCAGCTGTAACTGCACCTGTGACAGACATGATGTATACACATGATGTATACAGTCCCTGACAAAAGTCTTGTCGCTTATCCATTTTGTAGAAACAAAAGCTTATAACCTGACTTTAAATTAATCGATTGGTTTTAGAAATGTCTCATATGAAAGCTAAAACCCTCCCAAATTATGCTCAATATACTAAAATAAATTTGCTTCACTGAAGAAAGATTGATCATTAAATGAACACAGAAAGGTCAGATTTTGGCAAGACAAAAGTCTTGTCGCCTACAGAAAATTGAACAAATAATTTACTTCAAATACAAAAATATGTTGCATAACGTCAGTGAATTAAGTAGTGGTGCTGTGAGATCCATATTTAATATCTTGTATGACTTCCATGAGCTTGAAGGACTGCATCCATGCGGTTCGACAATGATTCATACAATTTGTTGATGAAGTCATCAGGAATAGCAAAGAAAGCAGTCTTACATGCCTCCCAGAGTTCATCAAGATTCTTTGGTTTTGCCTTCCATGCTTCCTCTTTCATTCTACCCCAGACATGCTCAATGATGTTCATGTCTGGTGACTGGGCTGGCCAGTCCTGGAGCACCTTGATCTTCTTCGCCTTGAGGAACTTTGATGTAGAGATAGAAGTATGCGATGGAGCACCATCCTGCTGCAAAATTTGATCCCTTTTATGGTTGGGAATGTAAGAGGTAGCTAATACTTCTTGATATTTAGGCTATTGATATTGCCTTCCACCCTGCAAATGTCTCGCACACCCCCATACTGGATGTAACCCCAGACCATGATTTTTCCGCCACCAAACTTAACTGTTTTCTGGGGGAATCTTGGATCCATGCGGGCTCCAGTAGGTCTCCTGCAATATTTGCGGCGGCTGTGATGTAATTCAACTGAGGATTCATCTGAGAAATCCACCTTCTGCCACTTTTCCAGTGTCCATCCTTTTAGCAGGCTGTGGGCCTTGGCAAATGCCACACGGTTTTTTAATTGCCTTTTGTTTAGTGCTGGTTTCTGTGCACTGATTCGACCATGGAGGCCATTTCGAGACAGAATTCTACAAACTGTTCTGGTTGACACAGGGACTTGAGGTGACCAGGCCTGGTGGAGCTCTGCTGCAGTGGAAAAGGGGCTGGCCTTGGATTTTCGAATCAACAAACGGTCCTCCCGAGCAGTTGTCTTGCGGGGTCTGCCGGACCTGGGCTTGTCAAAAACATCTCCAGTCTTTTCAGATCTTTTTCTTATTCTTTGTAATTGACGCTGAGACACATTGAAGGTGTCGGCCACGTCAGCAGTGGATCTGGTCTTCAGCCTCTTGATAATTAACGCTTTGGTCTCAGGGTGGATCTTAGGCATGTTGTCAGAGGTCAAGTTGCAGTTGATGTGAAGGTCTGGTGTGCTGGGGTTCTTTTTATACACACCCACTAATTGATTGATCAGTAACTGATCACAGGTGAGGCTGTAATCTAGGATTGGGTGCATCATATGACAAGGCGACAAGACTTTTGTCTTGCCAAAATCTGACCTTTCTGTGTTCATTAAATGATCAATCTTTCTTCAGTGAAGCAAATTTATTTTAGTATATTGAGCATAATTTGGGAGGGTTTTAGCTTTCATATGAAACATTTCTAAAACCAATCGATTAATTTAAAGTCAGGTTATAAGCTTTTGTTTCTACAAAATGGATAAGCGACAAGACTTTTGTCAGGGACTGTACATGTACAGTCCTAGTCCCATGGTGTGTCAGTCATTAGGACTGTGGCTCTAGTCCTACCTGAGTGCTTTCATCATGGAAGCCCTCGAGGAAGCTCTCCAGCAGCTCGTCTGCGTTGTCAATCCTCTCTGCGTACTCGCCAACGATCCAGATCATGGCTGCCCGGGCCTCCGGCTCGTCCAGGGAGTCCAGGTTCTCACACAGGGTGGCAATCACACTCTCATACCTGAGGGGTTACAAGGCCCATGGTTAGTTACCATTAGTAATTTATTCATTATATTCTATTCCATAGAATTAAATTTTTCATTATCATCTAACACATTAAAGGTTCTATATTACGCTAAATTGACTGATGTAAGCCTTTAGCCATGTTATAAGGGATGATCAAAAACATTTGAGTTGCGTTTTATTTCATGCACACATGTCATCTCCAAAGCTCAAAATGCTCTGTTCCACCTTGTGATGTCATGTAGTGGTAGTTTTCAAGTCAACGGCTACCTTTACCTTTGAACTTTAGTTCAGTAGAGATTGGAAATTCCAGGGCTGAAATTAACCAAATGATTATAGTGACTGTATATGGAGTGTAAAAACAGAGTGGAGCACTTCCTGTATTACCAAATGACTTCACAAGGTGGAAAAAAAAATATGCAGGATTTGTCTGTCAAACATGTGAATAAAACAAAACACAACTCCAAGTATGTTTGTGATGAGGAAACAACATTATAACATAGATCAGAAAAAAGCCTAATATGGGCCCATTAAGCCTTTAGATGTAAAAATGTTGATTCCTGGCTGTATTATACAGCCCATAGCTCAGATAATTACTCGTTGTGAATAACAAGCTTGTCACTTCTGTTCTATAAATGTAAAGTGGTTACAAAACAGCATTAGCATAAACTTCATTAAGGTGCCTGGACTGACTGTGCACTTAGCATTAGAGAAGTGTGGAGCCAGGAGGTGGAATGACATAGCGCTAATTGAAACAGTGGCTGTGACGTTACCGTAGCCACGTAGCATACGTCTTACTTGTTGGGATATTTACGGAAGATGTCCTTGATTACCACGATGGCCTCCTGCACCACGTAGTTGACTTTGGTCTGGATCAGGTCCAGCAGTGTGCTCACACAGCGCTCTGCTGATTGCTGCACACACACAGGGCACAGGGCACAGGCAAAATGAGATGTTATGGAAATGGGACTTCAAAAGGCCAAATATTAGCATATTTTACATTTGTTTCATCAGGTTAATTTTGGCTACAAATACAAAGAAAAAGTGTGTGGTCGATGTTCCACCATCTATGTGACATCATTCTGCACATTAAAAAGGTTTAAGCCATTAAATGTTGAATATATAATGTTATCTTTTGAAAATGTGAGCAGTCAGTTCAAAGTGTACACTTTGAAGGTCATATTTAATAAGGCACGGTCGATATACTGGTTGACCGATATTATCAGCTGACATGAGCACTTAAAGATATAGGGACCAAAATCTAGCCGATACAGCTGACATGGACGTGTTACACATGAAAATAAAGCTTAGACTCACTATATTAGAGCCATTTAGTCCAATTTCCAGACAGATAAATGTTTGAATGTGGCACACAGACACTGCTGCTGTCAAACATGCTGGATTATATTATTTTTTTGGACAATACTTTTGAGTGAGGATTTAAATAAATATGATTTGTGAAGATCTGTGAGGTAACCTATCTGAGCGGTGAGTGTTGCAAATGTGTTTGTTGTGATGCTACTTTTCATTCTTACTATAGCTAGTAATATAAGCCTACTGCAAAGTGACTTGTGACTCTGTACATGTTTACTAACCCCCCTGATATGTTAAGAAGCTGTGAATATCAGCTGTTATAACCATAGAGTTATATAGACCCCTGCCCTCCATCCAGAGCAAAAGCTCTTAAACTAGTCATTGATCTGACCATGTAACTACATTTAAAATACTGCAACTGCATGTGAGTGCCAAAAGAACTATTAATACAGAAAAGTACTAGGGAAAAGTGGACCACTAACCAGTTAATGGACAACAGCCCTACACATTGGCAGTACATACCTCCACTTTAATGGCACAGCGGCCTATGGCTCGAACTGCCTTTCGCACAAAGTCCACGTCCACCTCAGTGGCATACTCCTTCAGCTCTGCCAGCACCTGCAGCAGCAACACGCATACTTGATACAGGACGGACCAAGCGATTTGTAGTTTATAGATGCTAATGAGAAAAGACCTGAGCAATGTTAGCCTGAGAGGCCAGTCGAATCATGATGTCCAGCTTCTCCAGTTTCACATATATGGGATCGTTGTACTTGACAAAGAAAACCTTCATCTCATGTTTCAGGATCTCTGGTCTGAAATAGCATACACAACAGGTTCAATTATTACATTCTGCACTACATTCTGAAGTCATACAATTCAGAATCATTGCTTTACAGGCCTTGGGATTAGCAAGATTAATCGCAATCAAATCAAAATGGCAATTTGAAACGTAGCAACTAGCAAATCGCAAAGGTTGCATAGTACCATGCTTTCCTTCACAAATAAATATCTGGTCTTATTCTGTATTAAAAAATGCTAACCCTGTGGGTTTACAAACATGTTCTCAAATTCTTGTATTAGTTTGTCAATACAGATTTCAGTCTTTCTGTCAATTCTTCTGGATGTGTTTAAAATTTAAATATTTAACAGAATCATATTATTAAAACATAAATCACAAGTCTACTTGGAATTGCAATGGTTGTCAGAAAAATTGCAATTAGATATCATTCAGTCATACTGTAGCTGAGATTACAAGAAATAGTCTGTGATTGTGTGTATGTGATATGTTTGTAACTCCAGGGTCTGGAGTTCTTGCACCCTCTGCTGGATTGTTTGTACAGTCCCTGACAAAAGTCTTGTCGCTTATCCATTTTGTAGAAATAAAAGCTTATAACCTGACTTTAAATTAATCGATTGGTTTTAGAAATGTCTCATATGAAAGCTAAAACCCTCCCAAATTATGCTCAATATACTAAAATAAATTTGCTTCACTGAAGAAAGATTGATCATTTAATGAACACAGAAAGGTCAGATTTTGGCAAGACAAAAGTCTTGTCGCCTACAGAAAATTGAACAAATAATTTACTTCAAATACAAAAATATGTTGCATAACGTCAGTGAATTAAGTAGTGGTGCTGTGAGATCCATATTTAATATCTTGTATGACTTCCATGAGCTTGAAGGACTGCATCCATGCGGTTCGACAATGATTCATACAATTTGTTGATGAAGTCATCAGGAATAGCAAAGAAAGCAGTCTTACATGCCTCCCAGAGTTCATCAAGATTCTTTGGTTTTGCCTTCCATGCTTCCCCTTTCATTCTACCCCAGACATGCTCAATGATGTTCATGTCTGGTGACTGGGCTGGCCAGTCCTGGAGCACCTTGATCTTCTTCGCCTTGAGGAACTTTGATGTAGAGATAGAAGTATGCGATGGAGCACCATCCTGCTGCAAAATTTGACCCCTTTTATGGTTGGGAATGTAAGAGGTAGCTAATACTTCTTGATATTTTAGGCTATTGATATTGCCTTCCACCCTGCAAATGTCTCGCACACCCCCATACTGGATGTAACCCCAGACCATGATTTTTCCGCCACCAAACTTAACTGTTTTCTGGGGGAATCTTGGAACCATGCGGGCTCCAGTAGGTCTCCTGCAATATTTGCGGCGGCTGTGATGTAATTCAACCGAGGATTCATCTGAGAAATCCACCTTCTGCCACTTTTCCAGTGTCCATCCTTTTAGCAGGCTGTGGGCCTTGGCAAATGCCACACGGTTTTTTAATTGCCTTTTGTTTAGTGCTGGTTTCTGTGCACTGATTCGACCATGGAGGCCATTTCGAGACAGAATTCTACAAACTGTTCTGGTTGACACAGGGACTTGAGGTGACCAGGCCTGGTGGAGCTCTGCTGCAGTGGAAAAGGGGCTGGCCTTGGATTTTCGAATCAACAAACGGTCCTCCTGAGCAGTTGTCTTGCGGGGTCTGCCGGACCTGGGCTTGTCAAAAACATCTCCAGTCTTTTCAGATCTTTTTCTTATTCTTTGTACTTGACGCTGAGACACACTGAAGGTGTCAGCCACCTCAGCAGTGGATCTGGTCTTCAGCCTCTTGATAATTAACGCTTTGGTCTCAGGGTGGAGCTTAGGCATGTTGTCAGAGGTCAAGTTGCAGTTGATGTGAAGGTCTGGTGTGCTGGGGTTCTTTTTATACATACCCACTAATTGACTGATCAGTAACTGATAACAGGTGAGGCTGTAATCTAGGATTGGGTGCATCATATGACAAGGCGACAAGACTTTTGTCTTGCCAAAATCTGACCTTTCTGTGTTCATTAAATGATCAATCTTTCTTCAGTGAAGCAAATTTATTTTAGTATATTGAGCATAATTTGGGAGGGTTTTAGCTTTCATATGAGACATTTCTAAAACCAATCGATTAATTTAAAGTCAGGTTATAAGCTTTTGTTTCTACAAAATGGATAAGCGACAAGACTTTTGTCAGGGACTGTACATTTGGACTGTATTTTCGTGAAACACGTGGCCTCAGATGAAATCATCTGCATGCTTAAATGTATTTTTTAAGCATAAAGCAAAAGTTTTATGTCAAAAAGAATAAGATAAGAAGGGTCACGTGTGTAGTTCAAAGAGATTTGACAATGAAATGAAAAATGAAAATAATGGAAAGCTGTAACCCAGTTATGTTGCACATGCCCAGGGGCTTGACTAGTTAGTTAGTTAGTTAGTTAGTTAAAACCTGCACATACAATTCATATAACAACACAGCAGTACAGACACAGATACAAACATGCATGGTTTGAAAAGGGGATGGGTGAAGCAAAGCCCCCATACATACATACACAATATATTCTTGTTTGGAGAATAGTGTAGAGCAGGATAATTCAACTAAATGTTCCCACATCATTTTAAAGAGAGCGTATTATACATAATACATTTTTGGAGACTTCTACCATGTTATATTGTTTCCTCATCAAAAACATGCCTGAAGAGGTATTAGATCACATCCATGCATGTTTGAGTAATCTAGCGATCTCTCTCGGGGCCTGTTTTAGCAGAAAAACAGCATTTACAAAGTAATAAAAGGTAAGATGACGATCAAAATATGTTAAGCAGTTAATATCCCCATAATACCCCATCTTTAACACAAAATATTCCAAACACCAAATCTGTATTAGATATTTGTGAAAAAAAAAAAAAAAACCAGGACTACGCCAAAATAAAACCTGGATTAAATACTAACCAAATAAAACCAGGTCTAAACCAAATTTGAAAGATGGGCTGTGGAAGCCAGGAAGTTAAATAGGCCTGGTGTAGTGCATGAATCATAGACTGATTTATGGACAAAATAAGAGAAATAAAAACACTAGGATCAAGTAGAGCGGGTTAATACGAAGATTTTAAGACCAAAATGACGAACCTGACAGCAGCAGTTACAGATGTTTTTTTCAATAGAAAGTGAACTCGATGGAGCCCGAAGTGTGCCCATGCTCACTTCCTATTTGGAACGCGGTGGCTAGTGAGTTAACCATGTACAGTCTATGGTATGAATACAGATAATCGATATGGCAACTAATTACCCTAATTTCTGGTCATTGTGAAACCTGTGGACACAGGACTCCTGTGCGTCGTGTTGGCTCACCTTCTCTGCACGATGAGGTTGATGTTCCTGAGGGCCACGTACTGCAGCTCGGGCTCCGCAGACAGCAGAGTGACTAAAGGAGGGGCCAGCTTCTTCAGCAGGGTCCCATAGTAGTCCAGGTCTTTAGGCAGCATCTCCATGAACTTCATCAGCACTTTGACAGCCGACAGCACCACGGCCGAGTTAGCGTGGGAGAGCCGGGGAGTCACGCGCTCACAGATGCTACAGGGGAAAGCACCAGATTCAGTACCACGTAATATATATGAGGTTATGGCCACAGCTCAACTAAATGTTGAAGGACAAAGTATTGCAATGGGAAATATTGCAATAAATAGTACGGTAAGTGTTCAAATACAAACTAACTTTACGCAGTCTGGTGTTTCTTCTTTTGCTAAATATACAGAATTTGACATGTAGGTTTACACTTCAAATCAGTTTAAATGACAAAATTTGACTTTTTTCCCCACAATTACTGTACATTGTGACATTCTTCACAGTGATGACAAATACATTCTGATGTCCCTGTACATCATTATGTTGTAATTTGGACATTTTGGTATCGAAGCTCCTATGGGAGCAACAGACCACAACAGAAAGTAGGGCTGAGCGATATGGGGGAAAAAAAAAGAATCATGTCCCCCCCCTCCATATTGAATGATCTTGAATTTCGATTCAATTTTCTTTCATCTTATTGAAAACATAGACAGGCATAAAGAGCAGAAAGCCACATTTAAAGTTTGTAATGAGTTTGTACAGTATATTAAACCTAAATGCATACGTGCATTACCGCTAGCAGCAGACACACGTGCATGCATGTTACTGCTATGCACTAAATGAGGGCTTAAGTTTTACTCACAAACGGTGAGAAAATAGCTGTTTACTATTGGAACTTGGATTATAATGATAAGAAGCACAAGAGAAGAGAAGAGAGGAGAAAAGGTGAGGAGCTGGATCACAGAGACGGAGGGGAAGTGGGGCAGATGGCTCTGCACACAGAAGCAAAGGGAGAGACAGACTGGACCTTTAGTCAAACTGCGCAGATTTAAGTTAAAACTTGAAACGTGAGGACATGCCAGGGGACATAAAGAGACACACACTGTGGCCCTGAGTCACTCAGAGCTTTCACCTAAACAAGAGAGTGGTTCACAACTGCCACAGGATTGGCTGTTGACCTGACGATTAAAATGCATTTGCCTTATCAGTGAGACTGACCTTAATTTAGATTGTGATCTATCGATCTTTCGATTTTTGGCACAGCCCTACAAAAGACAGACTTTCTATGTGAAGCTGTTGAATCCTACGTGTATTGCAGATTAAGAAAAGATAATTGGAGAACAAAGTAAGTACAGAGTAGTGGGCGTGTAGATTGGAGCAATTAGCATCTTAAAAATGGGAAGTATAGAGTTGTTAAGTGATGTCACTTCACAGATATTAGCTAGATTTGGTTTTTGTGACATCAGACTTAACTCAGCTCAACAACAAGATGACTCAAACATGCGTCAGTCACTCCAAATACAACTTTGAGTGGGTAAATGATAAGGGAAACAATGGGATGCACCAATGCAGCTTTTTCAGTTCTAATACTGATTTGGATAAGGTAGCTTTAAGTATCTGTACCAGTGCAGAGACTGAAATTAGCATTTATTTCCTAAAAAAGAATAAATAAGACAAAACTGGAGCTAAATTATGGAGCTGTTATTTATCTAATATTATGAGACTTTCTGGGCCAACTACGATCAGTGAGAAGACTTTTACCTCAGTTTATAAGCCCAACCAGGATATTACCAGTATTTAAAAAATCATTTTGGCATGATATAGGTCTCTAAAGAGTACTTATAGTAGTAATGTTCAATATGGTGTGAGTATGGGGCCAGTATCAACCTTGTAAAAGACATATATGATTCCAGTAAATAAAATAGTCAATTTTTAACAGAATGACTGAGAGCGAGCAGAGGCATGGGGCAGTTACCTCTGGGACTCGCGGTCGTCTCGGGGTGTGTAGTTGGCCAGACAGTCCAGGATGAAGATCTGGCCCCACTCAGTGCACTCGTTGAGGGCGGTCAGCAGCTTGTTGATGGTCTGGGGGTTTAGGTCCAGCAGGTTACTGTTGGGATGGGATTCTGCGATCTCCGACAGAGCTGCCACCGCGTTGGCCACCACCTGAGAAGCATATGCACAATAAAATACAACAGGCCTATGACAGTTAGCACGGCATATTTACAAGCTAGTGCCAGTCAAAATGAACACAGGTGGTGTTGAACTAATTATTTCTCACCAAATAAAAAGCAGTTTCAGTCCATCTGTATCTCCAGCTGCTCTAAAGGTGCACTTCTGGTGTTTAATGTTTTATGTCATATTGTAGGTGTAGAACATTGTAGGCAAAGCAATCACATCTCTATGGAGACAGGGCAGTACCCTCTAAAAACCTTCTTGTGTATCTTTAAATGAGAGTATTATGTATCTTTTATTTATAGCAACTTCAGTAATACAGGAATTCTAAGACTAAATCTATAAAGACTATAATGACACTCCCTCTACTGACAATCCGAGTATAAAAGGTCCGGTGCATTTTTTAGAACTGGCTTTCGTGGTTCATTCTTGTTCTTGACGGCCGGTGCAAATATAGTTTAAACATTCATGAATTTTTTTTTGTACTTTTATTATCCCTGTAGTAGAGCTGGGCGATATGGCCTAAAAATAAAATCTCCGATTTTTTTACAAAAAATCCGATTTCCGATTTTAATCGATTTTTCTCTGCCCTACTCAAAAACAAATAACAGATGACAAATAAATGGCTCAAAACAAGTTTTAACTTTATTCTTTTTTTAAATTTAGGATTAAAGTGCAATCTGACAAGCAAAAACATACTTGTAAGTGAAATGGCAGACCAGGCCATTGTAAACACTTTTAGAAAGGACACTTTTAGAAAGGACATGTCCAGGACATGTCCAGAGGTGTGAAAACACCCATCATGGCCCTGAATGGATATGCTAACTACTCCCCCACTCCCACTCCATAATGAATAGACTCACCTGACTAACAGAAACTGTAAATAAATATGTGTGTCTCAGAGTAATTTTCATTGTAATTAAGCTCCTCCCTTCAGGCAGATATAAAGCAGTGTCCGCCAGCATCTGACCAGAACTGAAGAAGCAGCTTGGATGAGCTGAGAAACGTATTCGACCAAATAAACTCTGTCCAGTTGACAAATCAATTTCTCCTTTTGCTACTTTTAGAAAGTTTTGATCATATTGCTGCCGCTGTCTGTTGTCATGCAGATGAGTCGGTCTTCTGCAAGTTTCCACAAAGTGAAAGCATCTTTCAGTCCTTGCGCGATTAATCCCCCCTTGTGATCCTCGGGAAAATACACTGTTTGCAGACAAACGCTTCGCATCGCCCAGCTACTATTAACAAAATGTACCGTTAAACTCAAGTAGGGCTGCATCGTTCGGCTGGACCACAGGTCAGTCGTAGTAGAAAAATACGACACCTCCTCCGCTCCGCGCTCCGCTAACTTACCCGTGTAGAGCGCTGCAGCGCATTAGTTCCGCTTTCGACGCTCGCGTGTAAAAAATAATACTAATAATAAAAAAAATCGATTTTCATAAAAACACATCGTTCTGAACTGTAAATTCGAATTAATCGATTTAATCGATATATCGCGCACCTCTACCCTGTAGGGAAATTGTCCTCTGCATTTCACTCATCCTTTCAGGAGCAGTGGGCAGCACATGGGGCGCCGGGGACCTATCTCCGTGATCTTGTTGCTAGGCTTGATCAGGACCTCAGCTGGAGGATTTTTTACCTATGGAGCATGTTTTTTCTTGGTTGATTGGGGAAACTGGAGTGCTCCGAGAAAACCCACCCAGACACAAGAAGAACATGCAAACTCCTCACAGAAAGGCCCGGGCAACCTGGGGCTAGCCACTAGCCACTCAGCATATTACATTGTTTCAATTAGCAATTCAATTCACAGAAGCTGAAAGTAATGAATAAATGTAACGTAATGTAACATAACGACAACCAAGTATCATGTCTGCACTTAAGTGCAGTTTTAAGTCTTACAAAAGAAGCACTCAAATGATCAGATACAGCACAATATTTAGCAAGTCACTTAAAGTGCGTATGACAGGTTTTCATGTTTTACTCATTCTGAATTGGTTTGGTGGATAGTATGTGGTAAATATTGATACCATAGTTTTACATCAGTTAAGTGGCAGTTTGTGGAAAAGGAGAAAAAGTACAAAAAATACAGGAAGTAGTGCCGAGTTCTAAAATGGACAAGAGTCAATTTTGTGTAATATAGGACCTTTAAACCTTTATTTAGCTAAATAAAGTTGTTACTATTAATTTTTATTAGTCTAATTATAACTAGAAAAGCACTCAGAGAGCGCAGACCTCCGCCAAGCCCCATTTAACGCAATGCTAATGAAATTTTCAAAGTGATCCAGAATCCAGGATTTCTTCTGGATCATCACCAAAATTTAATCATCTGTTGGATTTACCATTCGGAACATTTCCTGAAAATTTCATCAAGATCCGTCCATAACTTTTTGAGTTATCTTGCCAACTAACAAACAAACAAACAAACAAACAAACAGACTCAAAACATAACCTCCTTGGCGGAGGTAATTATTGTGTATTAGACAGGTAACTTAGCCCTTGTTAATGTAATGGTTGCTAGGTAAGTTATGGAATTACCTCTAGATATGTCTTATCTGCTGCCCGTGTCCAACCAGGAAGTAAATATTAAAACTAGAGTAGAGGTTTGTTAAAACTAGACTAGGCAAGATTCTAAATAAAATTGTGAATATAATTATATCATCTATGTTTTAGTGAAATGAGTAGTCTAACCTGTTATTAAAGAGATTCAGCCTTAAAAGATCCATACACTATGGCCCAATCTCAATTCTCCCCCTTAGCCCTCTGTCTTAGCCCTACCCCTCTGTTGTACGCGTTCACGAGAGACAGAGGGGTGTCCCAATACTCTTTTCTGTAAGTGCGAGGGCTAAGGGGAAGGGCTGTTCTACCCCTCTTAGCAGAGCTTTTGCAGATGCACCCTATGCGCAAAGGGGATAGGCGTGGCTTAACGCAAGTCGCAGCAAAAAGCAACATGGAAATCGGGAAGTGTCGGGCAATCGGGAAGGAATCGGACAAATGTGAGTATTTTGCACTCAAGAACCTTGTACAGTTTTATACAAGAAAGTTGTATAAAACTGTAGTAACTTTTGAAAAGTTGTAGGTATACTCATGGCGCCAGCATTTACGCTTTCTGACATATACGGCTTATCGTAACATGCCCGGTTAGAACTATACGCATGTTACGGTAGAATGTGTAAAGTATTACGAACATGCATGGCCTAAAAGAACTATATACACATATATGTTAGACTAGAATGTGTAAAATATATCGCTGTATCTGTATAGGTTTTCATTTCGCCTCGTAATTCGTCTCATGCACTTTTAGAACTATACACATGTTACGGTAGAATGTGTAAAGTATTACGAACATGCATCGCCTAAAATATTATTGTTTCGTTTCGCCTTGTAAATTATCCCCTATTTATATTAAAAACGACATGTTATTAATCACATTTGTATTTTGTTTAGAAATTTCTTGTAGGAGGCTGGACTTGTTGGAGTTGTGTCAGCCCAACAAGCTTCAAAAAAGTGAGAGAATTTGAAAATAAAATATAAGGTATATTACATTCTATAATATTTGTAGGTACCAGAACAACTATATATGTTTATGACTATGTCTTAATTTTGTTTTCTTTTTTGTGTGTACCAGGCATCCTCTACAACTCCATCCACCTCTGCAGCATTTTAATTTTGTGTTACAGTTGATTAAAATTTGATTTACATATGTTGTATGAGTATAGCAATTTTAAAAAAATTAAAAAATAAAAAAAAACATTTGACTTTATGCAAAGTTTATTTAAAACAAACTCAAAAGGAGCACAATACTTCAAAACTTTAAAAATAATGTCATATTGTTGCGACTGCAAAGGGGTGTCCCATTTCTAAGGGTTTAAAACACACCCCTTTGCCTTACCCCTCTGTTTAAAGACAGAGGGGTAGGGCTAAGGGGTAGGGCTAAGACAAAGACAGAGGGCTAAGGGGGAGAATTGGGATTGGGCCTAAGGCTAAGACAAAGACAGAGGGCTAAGGGGGAGAATTGAGATTGGGCCTCTATCTTTCAATAAGTTCTTGCCAAAACTCCATCCATACTAGGCCTGTAGTCGACTAAAGAAAATCTTGGTGGACTAAAGACATGTCCTGCTGATCGATTGGCTGACGAAAAAGGGGGTGTGGCAAAAGCTCTCAAAACTATTTTATATCTCTGTGTATTGACCCAAACTGCACTCACAACACTACACTTGCAGGGGAAGTTCATGCAAAAACAACTATTTATGCAGAAAATAGTACTAGGAAAAGAGACAGAAAACAAATCAGATAAAATACCAAAAAATACTAAATCTTCAGCCAACTCATTTAGTCCCCATTATCTCCCTTCTGCTGTTGTCCTAGATAAATCCTTACAATCTAGATAAAAAGATTAGACAACTAATACAAATTTGGGGCAATCAAGACTCATCAACCGATTACTTGACTAAACGACTAAAGACCTACAGCACAAGCAAAGACATAGTTTTGCTCCAGTCTGACTCACCGCTTCTCTTGAGTGTACCTGCTCCAAGCCTTCATCACCTCACTCCGATTACTCCTCCCTACTGCTCACCACACCTCCTCCTTGTCCAATCAATGTCCAGTCTTAAACCATCATTGCAGATGGACGGTCAGCTCAGTTTGTGCTAAATGTCATCTAATTGGCCCCACCCTTCATTGCCATATCTTCTTCTGAGTGCCAAAGCTAACTGATTCAATAAAGCTACTAATCCTTTTCTCTTGGCGTCTGTCTGAGTCTCTCTCCAGGCTGAAATACATAGAGCTCCTGTAAAGAGAATGCGTACCATGGGGTTGGAGTCGGAGATGAGGTCCTTGAGTGTGTCGAGGAAGCCTTGGTCCTCCACCAGCTGAGCATTGATGTCGTGGAGCTTGGCCACACATACAGCAGCGGTCTTCCTCACATAAGGGTCTTCATCCTTCAGACACTTCCTCAGGGGCTCACACAGGTACTCAGTGATCTTGTCCACTCGGATACAGCCCATGGTGCGCACAGCCAGGGCACGGATCAGGGGGTTAGGGTCCTCGCAGTCCTGACAACAAGATTATACATTACATACGATACATACATACGATGGCAAAATAGTTGACTACAAATGGTTAATTGTATGATTAACCTGTTAAAGAGCCGCTAAATGCCTGTGCTAGAGTTAACTCCACCCACAGCCAAAATTTGAAAAATCCAACAAAGTGGTGGGTTGAGGAGCACGGGTGGGGTGATGGTGTGGAGTAGGGCTTGACTTTTGAGTGACAGCTGGGTGACGGCGCCGATCAGTGACAGCGAGTAATAGCAATAGCTGCCAATGGAGAGTGACAGTGAGCTCCACAGCCCTGACTGTGGCTACGTTACAGGTGAGGCTAAGAGGAGCTCCTCACGTACCGCCCATAGACCATGAGCTGACCTTAAGTGTCTGTGCTCGTCACGTAATAACCTGCATCTGACTCACTGGCGGCTGTTTGTCCAACCCGGAAATTCAAAGGTCATGGCTGTAGTTGATCCTAAAGAGGCTGTACATACACGGCCTTTGACCCAAAAGTCAGATTTTTAACAAATATGAACTAAAATGCCAAAATAAGGCCAGGAATAGGTATTTACTTCTATTTTAGACCCATTTACACAGTTAATCAGTAAAAAAAGTGGCTTTGGTGTTTAGTTGCTCTTTAAGCCCCAAATCCTTGTTTAGTCAAATCCTCGGGAAAGGAAAAATACATATAAATTGAGGGTTTTCCTCAGCCTGTACATGAAGCCAAGACTTAGTGCTTTCTGTCTGGTGTTAAATAATGACATTATATAACATTAGCAATAAGTACACTAGACTCAAACACAAGGACAGTAAATAAAACATTTATAAACAATTAATGTCACAATTTGACCCATAAAAAAAAAATCCTTTCTCCTAGAAATGTTTTTGCTGGATTTATGTACATTTACATAGTACATGGCAATAATGCTAATGCGAACACTAGCAAAATGGTCACCAGCTAGCAACATATGTAGGCGGGGCCACAGGGGCTGGGAGGGGCCACAAGCTGAAAACAATATCACCTCAAACTGCGGTAATTATCATTTATATGCCTGGTTTGGCCAAAACATTAAGTTTTAAGAGTGGGGAAACAACTTTTAATGGAAAAACAGCAAAGGGAAAACATTTTTTTTTATTACAATTAAAATTTTCACCTATTTTGGCTGCACCTTTTGACTTCTAGTTTGGTTATAATTAGAGCTAGACAAACACATATGGTATTGATGGATTCAGGTGATTTTTATTTATTTAGTTTATTTATGAGACAGGGACAGTGCACAATTTACATGAACCTTAACAGGAGAGATGCATCGTGACAGGTTGTAGCACCAGAGCTAATTTCCACCTATAGTCCCTGGTGCATGTTTTTTAGGTTTTCCATTGATATAACTTTCATATGTACAGATAGGCCACGGGCTAGGATAGTCACGTGTGCACCCCCCCCACAACCCTATAAATTTGGTATCACTGGAAACCTCGGGATGTCTAGATTACAATTATAACTGGTAACAGTAAAAAAACTGGGACTTGCTATGACATATCAATAGTTTTATTGACCTACCATAAAACTCATGAAATGGCTGAATGCGAAACCTGTGATTTCGCCACATGATACAAAGACTCAATTTTTCACTTAAATAAACATATAAGGCATGAAATGAAAGCGAACTCTGTGCCAAATCATTCCCTTTTTAAATGATATGTCTGTCTTAATTGTGTCTGAAGATATGCTTTAGTGAAGTATGACACCATATAAACAATAAATGCTCGTATGACAATACATGATGAATATGACAATAGTTCTGTTTTCATCATAATTCTACATACATTTGCCTAAACTATATGCACAACAAGAAAGCCCAATCTCTCAGCTTTGATCTCATGCCAAAAGTAATCTGGTAGGACAAATACTAGCAAAGATATCATATGTTTTACCTAGTGATCGATAAAACACTTAAATGAATGCTGAAGATCGCATCATCACTTCAACTTGAATTATATATTATTAAAATGTATTTAACTTGAAATAAAATTGAATGCCATAGGTTTTAGGGTATCAACAAACCTGTACTTCTAATATTCCCAAGTTTCACCCACATACAATGTTTAATATGGATGGAAGATCGAAGATACTACCTATCTGGTAGTATCTGATTTACTGAGTCTTTGTATCATATGGCGAAATCACAGGTTTCGCATTCAGCCATTTCATGAGTTTTATGGTAGGTCAATAAAACTATTGATTTGTCATAGCAAGTCCCAGTTTTTTTACTGTTACCAGTTATAATTGTAATCTAGACATCCCAAGGTTTCCAGTGATACCAAATTTATAGGGTTGTGGGGGGGGGGTGCACACGTGGCCTAAGATGCATTAGAATTGTTTTTGCAAAAGCTTAGTCTAAAAAGCTAGCATTTGACAATGCAGCTAGGTTGTGACATTTGGGGACATATTTGCTCTTTAATTGAGCTGTGTTCATTTAATCTGAAAATGATTGAGCTGGCTGTTCTGCTGAGTTTCCTCTGATTACATCAGATGGCAGTGGTGGGCGTGGCAGTGGGCGGGATCTGGTTTAAGGGGTTAAATAATTATTTAGGTATTCATCCATCCATCCATTTTCTTCTGCTTATCCAGGCCAGCCGAGAGACATAGTCCCTCCAGCATGTCCTGGGTCTTCCCCGGGGCTTCCTCTCGGTGGGACATACCCGGAACAGGCATCCAGGAGGCATCCGGAACAGATGCCCAAGCCACCACAGCTGGCTCCGCTCAACGTGGAGGAGCAGCATCTCTACTCCGAGCTCCTCCCGTGTGACTGAGCTCCTCACCCTATCTCTAAGGGAGCTCCTTAGAGATAGGGTCCTTTTGGTCATTACCCAAAGCTCATGATCATAGGTGAGGGTAAGAACATAGACTGACGGTAAATTGAGAGCTTTGTCTTTCGGCTCAGCTCCCTCTTCACCACCAGCGGTCGGATACAGTGACCACATCACTGCCGATGCTGCACCGATCCACCTGTCAATCTCACGCTCCATCCTTCCCTCACTCCTGAACACTCCTGAGATACTGAACTCCTCCACTTGAGGCAGGGACTCTCCACCCACCCGGAGAGGGCAAGCCATCTTTTTCCGGTCAAGAACCATGGCCTCGGATTTGGAGGAGCTGATCCTCATCCCAGCCGCTTCACACTCGGCTGCAAACTGCCCCGGTGCACGTTGGAGATCCCGGTCCGATGAAGCCATCAAGACAACATCATCTGCAAACAGCAGAGATGAGATCCTGTGGTCCCAAAACCGGATCCCCTCCAGCCCCTGACTGCACCTAGAAATTCTGTCCATAAATACAATGAACAGACCCGGTGACAAAGGGCAGCCCTGGTGGAGTCCAACATGCACTGGAAACAGGTCCGACTTACTGCCGGCAATGCAAACACAGCTCCTGCTCCGTTCATACAAGGACCGAACAGCCATTAGCAAAGGACCCCGAACCCCATAATCCCGGAGCACTCCCCACAGAACACCTCGAGGGAATTATTTAGGTAATGTAAAATTATTATATATTAGTGATGGCCCGAACACGTGTCAAACTCAGCAAGTGACGCCTGTGTGGAGCTGCGTCGCTGTGTGTTTAGCTTTAAGAAAAGTCACGTGACAGATACATCTACTGTATCGTTTGGTGTGTGTCGTGTCGGGAGCACTGAGGCAGCTTGTGTAGAGCGTACGCGCTGGGCTCAAATCTGTCGCTGTGGCTCTGTTCATCATCATAGAACCACAGAGAAACAGAAGACAGGCCTGTTCTGTGTGGGCTCATTTTAATCAGTCCCAAGTGAAGCTCACCACAGATTTACTGAAAGAACTATATTATTTTACTATCATCACAACCATTCACCTCTTCATGTATCATGTATATGCAAATTATTTTTATTATTCGCTATCATGTTTAATTTCAGTATCGTGACAATACTAATCTCTTCTCAATCTTCCCTCAATAAAACAGTTGATGAACACTTAACATTTATGACACAAGGACTAAAACACAAACACTATGACACGTTTGTACACTGTCAGTGTTTTGTGTTAGTATGAATGTAAAAATCTAGGACGTGCTGAGTCACAGGCTGACCTTTACAAAGGTGTTGACGGCCATGATGGCCATGTCGGGCTGGCTCTTGGCGTAGTTCATGAGGTAGAGGTACACGAGCTTCTTGAGTTCCAGGTTGTCCGTCTGCATGCAGTTCACCACATCAGGGAACAGAGCGCTGCAAAGAGGAGAGAAGGAGTCATATGAAACCAGATGCCTACAGAGCTGAGAACACCATGATGTAATTCTTGTTCCTTCATTTGCATGAAGGGTGACATATTTCTTATTTGCTCTGGTAGTTTTATGTGAGAGACACAGGTCAACTTTTGTGGTGAGGAGTCTGAAACCTGCTTGCCTCCATGAAGACCCGATAGGGATGCCTTCAATGTGCAGTACATTCAAGGCATGATTGTATGTTGTTCAAGGCATTTTTAGCAAAAATAAATGCAACATAAAGAAGATTAATGCAACAACATCTCCACAGAGACAAGAAGGCAGATCACTCACCAGAAAAGTTACATTTCCAACCTATCAACATCATAAATGATGTAAAAATGATTTAAATGTTTTCATTATACCATTTCTTTACTGTGGCTAATGTGGTTACCTTTTATGATTAAAAGGTCCTATATGACACAAAATTGATTTTGCTTTTAGCTCTTGTGAGCTTTAGCTATGAATGTTGTTACCTCCTCAAAAACATACCTGGAGTTGTGTTTAGTTTCATTCACACAGGTTTGAGTAATCCGTCATTATTAGTCTGTCTACATCTCCAAGCTCAAAATGCTCTGTTCCACCTTGTGACATCATAAAGTTGTATTTTTTACTTAACAGCTACTTTTTACCTTTTTTGTATAGTAGAGACTGGCAATTCCAAGGCTGAAATTATCAAAATGATTCTAGTGAAGTTGTATGGAGTTTAAAAACACAGTGAAGCACTTCCTGTATTACCACATGACATCACAAGGTGGATGTGAGTGCATTCAGTTTGAGAGAAGAACTCAGGGTTTGTGTGTTAAACATGTGTGAATGAAACAAAGCACAACTCCAGGTATGTGTGTGATGAGGAAACAAAAGTTACGTATGTAACTACGGTTCTATGAATCCCGGATGACCGCCAGAGGGCGGTGCTGAAAGCACTGAATGTTCCCTTCGCACATGCGCAGTTCGAGTAGTAGTACCAAATGAGTCACACCTGTGACCCAGGATGACGCCCCAGAGGTAATATAAGATAAGATAAGATAATCCTTTATTTGTTCCACAATGGGGAAATTGCAGTGTCACAACGCAAGTTACAGAAACAGAAGGAAAATAAGAGCATGCATCAAATCAAGATAAATAATAATAAGTATTTACAGTCAACTAAAAAAGACACAACACTGTAAGCTAAGCTAAAAGGCACAGGAACATTGCACAATAAGTGTTTTTGATTCAGAGATGATTGTGTACAGTGCAGTGATGGACAGTGATGGGTAATAAATAAGTAGCAGGTAAAGTGACTTTAAATAATATTGCACATTGTTATTATTACTATGGAGATGACACATGGTTGCTATGGGGATGACACCTGACTAGCATTGTTCATTATACAGTCTGACAGCAGCAGGAAGGAAAGACCTGCGAAATCTCTCCTTAACACAGCGAGGGTGAATCAGTCTGTCACTGATGCTGCTCTCCAGAGCAGACAGGGCGTCCTGCAGGGGGTGACCCTCATGGTCCAGAGTTTAGCCAGGACCCTCTTGTCCCCCACCTGCTGCACCGAGTCCAGAGGACAGCCCAGGACTGAGCTGGACTTCTTGATGATCTTGTCCAGTTTCTTCTTCTCCCTCTCTGTGACGCTGCTGCTCCAGCAGACCACACCGTACAGGATGGCTGATGCCACCACAGAGTCATAGAAGGTCCTAAGGAGTGGCCCTCTCACTCCAAAGGACCATAGTCTCCTCAGGAGATAGAGCCGACTCTGGCCCTTCCTGTACAGTGCATCTGTGACAATATAGTCCCCCGTCATCCGTGACTCTGTTCCTACAGAATCTTCTCGCAGAAATACAAGGATCCTGAGTGACAGAGTATCTCTGGCGGTCATCCGGGATTCATAGAACCGTACTTACATACGTAACTTTCGTTCTATTTCATCCTGACCGCCAGAGGGAGGTGCTGAAAGCACTGAATGACTAATACCAGCTATGTCATGAAGAATCCTGAGCACATATACCTTACTGAGAAGCCAAGAGATTCATTTAGAACCACGCCAAGACGCTGAAGAGTGACCACGTTGACGGTGTAGAATCTGGCAAATGCGCTTAGTGAAGCCCAAGATGCGGCAGCACATATTGTCTCCAAAGGGACCCCTCTCATGACTGCCCATGAAGTGGAGATGCCTCGAGCAGAATGGGCCCTCACACCAGATGGAGGGTTGTGGCCCGCAATGCTGTAGGCATAGTGAATGGTCTCAACAACCCAGCGTGAAAGGCGGTGTCTGGAAAGAGGACAGCCCTTCTTAGCACCCCCCGTAACACAAGAACAGCTGGTCTGAACGTCTCATACCTGCCGTGACTGCAATATAGGTTGTCCCTGCCCTCTGCAAGCAGGGGCTCAAACCGAGCCAAACTCAAAAGGGTCATTACAATGAGAACGGGACAACACCTTCGGCATAAACGCTATGTTTGGCCACAGAGCGACACAACCATCCGGACACCACCTGAGACAGGAAGGGCTGACAGAAAGGGCATGTAACTTACTGACCCATTTTGCTGATACAATAGCCAATTTAAAAAAAAAAAAAAGCGGTCTTACATGAAAGCCATTTGAGGTCCGCCTGTGCCAAAGGCTCAAATGGAGGGCCACACAGAGACTCCAAGACTAATGACAAGTCCCACATTGGAGCTCATGGTGTAGTTGGTGGGTGCAACCTGCGAGCATCATGGCCCTGAATGGATATGCTAACTACTCCCCCACTCCCACTCCATATTGAATAGACACACCTAACTAACAGAAACTGTAAACAACTCCATATTGAATAGACTCACCTGACTAACAGAAACTGTAAATAAATGTGTTGTCTCAGAGTAATTTTCATTGTAATTAAGCTCCTCCCTTCAAGCAGATATAAAGCAGTGTCCGCCAGCATCTGACCAGAACTGAAGAAGCAGCTTGGATGAGCTGCGAAACGTATTCGACCAAATAAACTCTGTCCAGTTGACAAATTAAATTTCTCCTTTTGCTACATCTACAGGGTAGTTCTGACAGCACAAACTTAAATGATCAGTGGGAGAGGGTGTGGGAACGCGACCTTCACCAACGAAATTAAACCACAATACTAAACACAATATATCAATCAAAACTTAATTAACGGGAGAGGGTGCATGAACGCATCATTCACCGAAAGAGTCAAAAAACAAAACAAAATTTACGAACACCGTTAGCAATAAACAGCCTGTAGTGTACTGTTAACAATGCAAACGGTAACCGACGGGAGAAGGTGCGCGAACGCGACCTGCACCAGAGAGAAATTAACCAAAATACTACACCGTTAGCAATAGAGAAGAGTGTAGTGTACCGCTAACAAGACAAACGTACTGATGGGAGATGGTGCGCGAACGCAGCCTTCACAAACAAAAGGCTGTGCTAATATAATGAAAGTAGTATCTTCAATCCATCAGCAAAATGTAGACTGTCGCAGCCCTCGGAGGGGGAAAAGTCGCTGCTCCGACCGAGACGGTGAACGGGCGTCCGGCGACAGAAAACAACACAAGCTCTAGGCTATGGCTAATGCCATGTAGATCGAACCGCATGCGAGAAGAAATGAGGAACAGAGTCACGGATGACGGGGGACTATATTACCTCTGGGGCGTCATCCTGGGTCACAGGTGTGACTCATTTGGTACTACTACTCGAACTGCGCATGTGCGAAGGGAACGTTCAGTGCTTTCAGCACCGCCCTCTGGCGGTCAGGAGGGATGAAATAGAACTACATTAGAACAGGGATCAGAAAATAGCATAATATTAGCCCTTTAAGTTTATTTTTAAAAGGCTTTACAAATTCTGGTTCAGTGTAGTCTTCAGTCTGATCATTTGTCCCACCATTTTCAGTGTCTTACGCTCACCTGACGTCCTTGCCCACAGTCATGGAGGCGATCACCTTCTTCACCGCCTCCTTCTTCTTCTCCTTTTTATCACTATTGAGCTCGGCCTTCAGCTCAAAGATCTCCCCTGCACCAACAACAAGCACAGAATGGTCAACACATTTCATAACTCAAATTCAAATATAAAAGCATGGAGAGGTAAAAGGACATTTTACTTAAATTAGGTTGTCTGGTTTAAACTAGCATGAAATTATAGTTAACGTCATTATATTTAAGAGGGATTATTTGACTTCTATGTTCCCTGCTAACACATAACATTTAGATCACCATGTTACCTTTTATAGCTTTGAAAATACTATATTCGTCAAAACAATGCATTAACATGTTTTAGAAGTTTCCCTTTCATTTTTGAAGCTCTGAGTCTCCTTCCCTTTGCTCTCTGCAGTCACTCCCCCTTCAGAGCGCTATCACAACACAATCAGCATGCATCCCACTAATGAAAATACTGCACATCGCCTCAGGTTTGTCAAGTCGTTGTTTACAGTTTTATATTATGTTTTTGTCCATTTACTGAGAATTGCCATGCAGAAGCATGTAGGCTTGTGGACTGACCATTGTATAGAATCTTACTGCTCACCGTGAGGGTTTGAATAGAGCCCAGGAGAGATCACTAGATTACTTAAACATGTATGGATGACATACCTCTTCAGGCATGTTTTTGATGAAAGAATAACATAATAACATGGTAATAAGTTCCAAAAGAATTGAAATAGCATAATACCCCCTCTTTAAAGTGTTTTACTTTTTTACTTTTTTTTAACCTTTTTAATTTTATAATTTTAGTTTATAATTTTACTTCCTGGTTGGACAATGGCAGCAGATGTGACACATGTAGAAGTCATTGCATAACTGCACATATAATAATTAGAAAACCTTGAAAAACAAATTTTAAAAAAATGCAATTAGTTATAAATCTAGATTATCTGACTGTGTTCCAGACTGGTTTCAATTCATATTTTACTTATTTCAAGTAAAACCTCAAAATAAACCTCAAAATAAAAATCAAGTCAAAACATCTTAAAACACACAAAAAATCAATAACAATATTTTGGACTGTGAACTAAAGAGCTGCAATGGTCAACAAATATGTAATAACAGGTTTAAACAAAAGACACCATTAAATATACATATTATTATTGCATTGTCATTTTGTTTTTTCTTAAACAGAGGCGCTTCTGGCTTACATTTGTGTGCACAACAAACACAGGCTAACTTCATCTTCTTACAGACGTGGAAGGCATGGGAATACTGAACATGTCTGTGAGAGCTCAGCTAACTGTTGACATTGTTTCAAAGGCAGCAGACTGAGATGTTTGATGTTTTAAGCAGTTTGTTGGGGAAATAATAAAAATGTTATTCTTTCTGCAATAAAAAAAGATCTCTCTGAACAGCTCTCTACCAATACAATACAAAAGGAAATCTTCAGTAGAATTTGGGAGGCTCATTCACAGTCCATTCCTGTGCACTGATAAAATGACAGTTATCAAAATGAATTTAGAGTCCCGCCTATACTGGCCCAGACCTCAGAGTTGATCTAATGACTTCTGAATGCAAAGACTGGTTTGCATTCTGTATTTTTGTTTTATGAATGTTTCTTCTGCTTTATTAATCAACAATTTTGTGAAGTCCGCCGAGATAACTCTTGTTGTGATTTTGGGCTATACAAAAATAAACTGAATTGAATTGCATGTGAAGCAAAACTAAAACACGACCACCAACATGACAGTCAAAGTCCTTCAAAAGGAGGTAGAACAAGATAGATGTGCTCTCATGAAAACATAGGCTTTCTAAGCAGCACCTGAAGCAGGACACCAAGTACAAGGGTTAGAGCTGGTCTGAATTGTATAAGTGAACACCATCCCAAAGGAAGACTTAAAACCATCTCTACTAGCCTACAACAAAAATGTACTACTTTAAAAATTGCATCATATTCAAGGAGTGGTGCCCATTTCAAACTCTGAGAACCAGAAGGGCACTTTGAATCTACTTTTCTTAAACAAATGAGTTCTTAAAAGGTCAAATTTCTCAGACAAGAAGGTGAACTACAGTTTAACCCGTCCTAACTTCTACAACTGTTAAACTGTTCTTATAGGTTTGGATGTATTCTACATTGTGCGTTTCAGAATATTATATACATTATATTAGTTATAGTTTTTTTTTTATATATTTTTGGTCAAACATGCTCAAAATGGAACATATTGCAGCATTTTTAAATCAATAACTCTAAAGTATAATGTAATATTTAAATTCTGTATTTCAGTAAATCAAACAATCAATTTCTCTGGGCTGACACGTAAAAGTAAACAGAAGTGGATGTTTTTCCAGTCCTGTTTAAGTCAAAGTCTAGTCCAGGTTTAGTTCTACGTTTAGTCCCAATTTTGATGAGCTGTAAGTACACTATTCAAGTGTATAAGTGTGAAGGCAGTCTAACTAAATGGTGAAAAGTCTGACCTTTCTTGGTGGTGGTGAAGTACTTGGAGTCTGTCATCTTGGATCCAAACTGGCGGTTCTCCTGTAGAAGAGAACAACACTAGAGATGTATTCAACTCAACAAGAGACAGAAGAGAAATCAACAGAACAGAAATGACTTCAATCTGAGAGAGGCCAGCACAACAGGAAACAGCAGAAGTGCAAGCGCAGGGAAACCAAAGGAACTCACCACTTTTCCTGAACATGTCTCTCTTTCTGTCTCTCTCTCTCTGAACTCTTACTGAGTAGTGTTCTACTCCACATGTAGGTTTGTTGTATGTTGTGTATATAGAAAAATAAATCCACATAGGTGGACATAACAGGGTCATTAATAGGGATGGACATATTCAAATTTTTTCACTGATACTGACATTTCACCTCAGTATCAATACTTCAGAATCCATGGCAAGGCTCAGAGACTGAAGAAAAGTTCAAGTTAAAATGAACTACTCCTTTAGAAAAATAAAATATAACAAAATGTATTTCTCTAATATTATATTATTTGTCATTCTTATGATTATGTAAACATCCTCTTAAGCTTCACTGCTCTTCAATGAGTACAATCTGCCAGAGGATATGATTAATAATAATTAGAGATTGGCTATATGTTTATTTTTATGGCCAACACTTACTGTTTAGAAAAGAAACCGAGGGCCAATAAGCTCTGCCGTTATTTTATAACAAAAACAAAATAAAATATTTAACACAAACCTTTGTACTACAGACCTATAAAGAGCTGTGCAGTTACACTTTCCTGTTATCGCTTCACACTAAAGTGTTCAAACAAAGCTTTATATGTACAGGTCGCCCAAAACTAAAAAATGGCCTGTGCTGGACATTTAAGGCAGATAACTGATATGCTAAAAAGTACAAATATGGGTCTATCTCTCTCCAATAACAACATTAGCACTGCAGTGTTTCCCATTAACAGAAGAGACTATGGTGGCTGACATAGTCTAAAATTCTCCCTCATACTTTAAAAACAACCTGGACTACACACCACAAAATTACACTTTGTTGTCCACTGTCTTATCATAAACATTTAAAAGTAATTACTATACTGGGCAAAATGGCCGGCTTTAAAATTAAACAAACAATAAACACCATTTATTCTCCACAAATTGTATGATGAAATTATTCAAATCTTAATTATTTGTGCCAACATAAGTCTTCCCAGAATCTGTGGGAAACACTTCACCAATAAAACGCCCATTCCTAAACAAAAACTGAAATATAATGTTGCGATCAGGTGACACCAGCCAAAAAACTTCTACAAATGAGTTACATTAGCCAGTTTACCGTTTTACTGTGCAACTTTTGTCACCAAACCCTTTCAGCTCAATTAGAACATCCTTGTCTTATAAAGCACACAGCAGAGTGGAGCAGTTTGTGTTGAGTAACAACTCAAAAGACCATCTGGGAGTTTGGAATAGTTACTCGTGTCGAGAAATATCATAGAAATACTATGATCTGACCTTAGCAGTTGTATACATGACTGACTGAATGACAATAGGTGAGAAGAGCTGCTGTCATAGTTTAGTTACACTTGTAGTAATGCTGTTATTTAGAATGTCTCCAGGTACAGAAGAAAACAACAGATTTAAACAGTGAAACACAAATTTGTATAAACCTACAATAACCCCAATTTATAAAGAACACCCATCATTTACAAATACAAACTCATTTAAAGTGTAAACTGTCATTTTTTAGCTCGCTGAAGTAGCGCTGATATATCTGTTAGCAGTTAGCCTGGACGGAGGCTAGCGGCGTTAGCATAGCCCAAAACGACAACATTATTCAGTTCTATCGCGTCATATTTTCAGAACAGGTGCAAACGACTCCGCCACGTTTGGGTTTACTCACGCATAGCTGGTTGGCCCACTCCTGCATGTTTGCGCTAGTTGCTGTGCTAGTTTGTTAGATGAATGAAGCAAATGCTAAGTGCTAGTCGCTGCTAAAAGAGGCTAAAAGATGCTAAAGATGCTAAATGCTAAGCGTCGCGGTGGCTGTCAGTGTCAGCAGCCGCTTCTCCGGCGCACCGCCCAGACACGACCTCTAAGTAGGGGCTTAAGGCAGATTTACCCGGGATAGTTAAGCTCTTAATCTACCGGCCTGCTCTAAAACCTTACCCGGCAAATTAGCGCTGGTTGGGATCGGAGCGGTGCTAGCGGAGAGCGGGGAAAGGCAGGGGCATCTTACCGTGACAGCAGCGTCGGTCTCGGGGTGAAGTGTGACTGTGCGCGGCCTCGGCTCGGTCCTCCTCCTGCACACACTTCCGCGTTCTCCCGGTGTCAGGTTTCATTCGCAACAGGCGGTTTGTCACCAGTTTATGAGGACAGAAATGCAGATTATACAGCAGTAGTGTTTTAGATTTTTAATAATCTTCATGGCCGTTGAATTTGATAAAGTAATTTAGGCAAATGCCATGCACCGTTCATAAATCATTAACAAAGCAGCAGGCATTTTGAGTCTACAGGGCAAGAACTACACTGCACCTCAAAGGGGGCAAAACAACATTAATTCAATGCCAGATACTTGTTTTAAAAAAAAAAAAAAAAAACACAAAAAAAAAACTAAAAAAAAAAAAAAACTGGTTTATCTAGACCCAATACATCTAAGCTATTCATCATTTCATCATTCTCAATTCAAATATTTTCCCAATGTAGGGTCTAGACTAGTTTTAGTGCCAGAGGTAGAGTAGCCAAATATTGTACTCAAGTGAGAGTAACATTACTTCAGACTAATAGGCCTTTTACTCAAGTAGTACAAAGTACAAAACAGTGGTCCAAGAAATTACTTAAGTGAGAATAGCTGTCAGGATGTAGAACGTGAGACAAAGACTAAACACTTACTCCCAAACTGCTTTTAATGAATGACAACGTGTGTAGAATCCCTCAGTCGTCCAAGTAGAATCCATGGCAAAAGGAGAAATTTAATTTGTCAACTGGACAGAGTTTATTTGGTCAAATATGTTTCGCAGCTCATCCAAGCTGCTTCTTCAGTTCTGGTCAGATGCTGGTGGACACAGCTTTATATCTGCTTGAAGGGAGGAGCTAATTACAATGAAAATTACTCTGAGACAACACATATTTGTTTACAGTTTCTGTTAGTCAGGTGAGTCTATTCAATATGGAGTGTTTACAGTTTCGGTTAGATAGACCCACCTAACTAAAAGAAACTGTAAACAAATATGTGTTGTCTCAGAGTAATTTCATTGTAATGAGCTCCTCCCTTCAAGCAGATATAAAGCAGTGTCCACCAGCATCTGACCAGAACTGAAGAAGCAGCTTGGATGAGCTGCGAAACGTATTCGACCAAATAAACTCTGTCCAGTTGACAAATTAAATTTCTCCTTTTGCCAATGAATGACAACGTTTCGATGAGTGAATCTTTGTCAGGTCATGTTACCAGGATGTAACATCTGATTTATAACTTAAAGTTAATTTAATTTTAAGGACAAAACATTAAATGATGCACAAACTCTAGTATGTTTAGAGTAAACCTGAGATAAACTAAATCATATCTGAAGGGGTGGAGCAAGAAACACCTATGTTTCAAATGTTCAAATCATTTCATATTTATTTACATTGGCATTGACACTGGATTAGACCAAATGTGTTGTTTATATTGTCCACATAAAGCTTTTGTCACTTGTACACTTACTCACAGTGAGAAATTACAACTTTTAAACATGCAAGTTACTGTTACTTCAATAAAAATAGGAGTAAAAGTATATGCTGGTAGAAAAGTACAATTTCTTCAAAAAGTTACTCAAGTAAATGTAACTAAGTAAAAAAAATTGAGTACCCACCTCTCTTTACTGCAGTGTTACACATTTTGGAATTGGAAACTACAATAAAATGCACTACATCCTAATAATGTATGCATTTTATACCTATAGCAGTCAAGTTTCAGCTCTCTTCCCATGGCTAGAAGAACTGTAGCCTATTCAAAACTGTTATATCGTCAGGAGGAATGATTCATTGCCATTCTTGTGAACAGTGAAATTAGGGCTGCAACAACTAATCGATAAAATCGATAAAAATCGATGATTAAATTTGTTGCCAACGAATTTAATCATCGATTATTGTCGGCAACTAATCGCGAGTGTTTTCCAACATTAGTTGTAGCTTCAAAGCTGCTGAGACGAGCGCTCCGGTGAGCTTTCCACAGGGCACGTCTCCCCGTACTTGTGCGCATGCGCAGTAAGTTAGCATCTCCCCGCGACAAAATATCTTTAAACTTTGTGGGAGTAGGTTGAGACAGGTGAGTAGGTTGAGACAGGTGCGCTGCTTTGTGGTTCGTTGAAATCCCTGTCAGTCAAACTTTGGATTCGAGACGTGAGCCTCTAGTGAAACGCGTTCAAAACGGCAGTGTTTCATGAACCACTTGAGTGACGTCACGCGTTTCATGAGACGTCTAAGTCACGTGACCAGTGTTTTGACTCGCGTTTTGGAACACTGCTTCGAAGCGCATGCGCTTCGAGGCTTCGAAGCAGTGTCGAAAAGCGTGTTTCAAAACTGCCATCACTAGTGATCGTCCTAAAACTTCAAAAACATGGGAGCATTTCACTCTTGACAAGGTGAAGCAAAGAATCACATGCAACATTTGCAAGATGGACTTTGCTTGGCACGGGAGCACAACCACTATGCACGAACATCTGAAGAGAAGACATGTCGGAGTACTCGAAGATAAAGACTCACCCCGGTAGGTTAGCTTATGAGCGAGCATGGTATTGGCATAAACACTGTTGTCTGTCTTGGCTTTTAACTATGTATTCCCGTCACTGGGATGTCTTATTGCCGTCGTGTTGCGCGATTTCGCCACTGCACTTTTATGTACTTAAAACAGTACAGTTGTACAGTTCTTGTACAGTTAAGTCAGAAAGCTGTAATAAAATATTTTTGAAAGAATTAATTATTCATTTTGTCTTCATTGGTACTTAGAACATCCCTAAAACAACATTTAGGAGTTAATTGCAAAAAAGTGCCATTTATCAGATTAATCGATTAATCGTTGAATTAATCCGATTAGTCGATTATGAAAATAATCGTTAGTTGCAGCCCTAAGTGAAATGCATATTTTACACATTTTTACTCTATCTGCCCCCCATCTCTACTAGGCAATATAGGCCTATGTCTAGCAGGTTTTAATTTAGTAGGCTATGTTTGGCTTAAAAAAAAACAAAATCCCCCAAAAGCCCATGAGAGTAAATGAAACACAGGCCGGTGAAGAGAGAAGAGATTTATTACATTGGTGGTGACCCCGGTGAAATGCTGTATTGCCATTTTATAACAAAATCAAGTCATACAATTGTTAGTGAAAACAACTATTTCTGCAACATTCTCACAATCATACATATTCTGCAATAATAAAGAAATGGTCCATATTTTAAAACAGTCACATGTGAGAAAAGTGACATTTGAAAGTAAAAGCACATACACATACAGTAGTGTCTGAGTGCGTGATGTTAAAATGGCAGCTTCCCCGTATCCACAGGCCTGGGTTACTAAAGCTAGAGTCGCTCATTTACCACCAGTGCAACAGCGCATTAGAACAGACATTACAAGACTTTAATGTTGTTGGGTTTTGTTTTTTTTTTTTTTGATAAGCTATATAAATAAATGCACATTTGTCAGAATTTGTGTAGTTCACCTTAATATTTGAGTAAGTTACAAGATATTTTTGGTTGGCAGTGGTTTAAAAAGTCAAATCACATTTATTTCTTAATTTAAAGGAACAGCATGTAACATTTTGATTTTAAATGTCCCAAACTTGACCTATCTGTGTCTCCAGATATGAGGTAAACATTTTCAATTACAACAAATGTAATACTGATTTGCCCCATTTATTTATGTTATAATTTGGTGTTTTGGTTCACAGGTTTTATTTGGGTTACCAGTTTCACTGCTGAAATTCAGTGTGTTTAAACCTAAAATGTCTCTCTCTGATCTGAATGGTCACTACCCAAACCCCAGCACCTGCAGCCAGTCATGAGTCAGTGCTAGTGCAGCCTCTGCAGCTCAGGGAGGTAATTCTGGAGGTTCTGAGCTTCACATGAGGCATGTCCTGTCCATATACTGAGAATGAGACAAACTTGGATGTGTCTCTATCTGCAGGCTCAGGTTCTGGCAACACAGGTTTAGTTGCAGTTTTAGTACCTTCTTTCTTAAGCAGTAAGAGAGCAGGCTACATACAGTTCCTTTAATCAAATGTATCAGCCAAAAAAGAAAAAAAAAAAGCAATCTGTAACAATTTTATCCCCATACCAGAATTCAAATAAAAAGTTATAAAAAAAAAAATAAATAAATAAAAAAAAAAAAGCACCATATCCTAATCATATTGTGCTTTTTTAAAAGTTCTATTCTTATAAGTCACTCCTCTTACACTCTGCAAATTCTAGTTTTAAAAAAAATCAATTTCATTTTCTTTTTTTCTCATAATAAAGCACACTTTTGGACACTGCACGCACGCTCGCAGCTGTAGTCCACCAGGCCCAGTACCACGTCACAATAGTGTTCCATACTTCACCATAAATAAATAAATACCCTCCAAAGTCTTTTCCAACACAATATGTACACTCAGTATGTACACTCGACCAAAAGGAGACAGATTAGGCTTCAGATTGGCTTTTGAGTCAAATTACACAGCACACCTTTGCAGGGATAAAGGCTCTGTACCAGATTTGACCCAAGTATTTGAGCACAATGTGTCCTGCCCAGTACAGATATACTGTATAAGCAGCTTATAAGTTTTATTGTCGGAGAATCAGCAAGTACATGTTAGTGTTAGTGTGCTAGTTGTTGTGTGACAGCAAAACTCACAAAAACGTTTTGAAAAGTGCTTATAAACTCATTATGGTGAATAGTTAGGATGCATAAGGTGAGTGTGGAAGAATGTTGGACCATTGCAAATAATTTCGGATGTGGCTCAATAAGGTTGGTCTAAATCTAAATTGGTTTAGAATGAACTAGTTCTGTTTTTCATATTTGTAAAACAGTAAAAATCTGATACAGTCCTTTTAAAATAACAGCTACAGGTGGCAATAAATGTGCAAGTAAAATGTGTTTGTTAGTTGTGGTCTCTGCTGGCAACAGTGGGTATAAATCAAGTAGAAAGACCAAAAAAAACAAGCTAAATTTAGGGACATGATGCCAACTCATTGTAGTACATGCAATTCAAGCATTGAAATTCTTCGATTTTAAAAACATGGAGGAGCACATTTTAGTTAGTAGAAAATAAATGAATAAATAAGTTTAGCACCAATGAATGAATGACACCTAAATTAACTCCTTACCTGTTTTTAAAGCATAAAAGCCAATCTTGCATAATATGTCAGCTTTAAACAATTTCAAAGTTCAGAAGTTACACACAAAGACAGTTCCCATAACCCTCTGATACATCATTTACAAAGTGCTCCTGTGAGGGCCTCACATGTGACACTGGGGTATACTGGGCTGGGACAAATTCAGATAATCCAATATGCATTTTAAACTCACAAAAAAGGAGCATTCTTTTATGGTTTACTCTACTTTTATGTGAGGTTTGCATGTTCTTTCTGCGTCTAGGTGATTTTCCTCTATTCCCAACATCAGCAAAACATGCACAGTGGTGCATCCTCCAGCTAGGTACTCCTGACAGGTAGCCCCAGTCTCACACATTATCAGGCCTCTTCACTGCATATTTTCATCCACTGTTTCACACAAGATACCACTACCCTACTCTTAGCTATGCTCCAACCAAACCATTGTGCTGGCCTTCACTTTTCTTCAAACGATACTTTATTTGACCACTAGATGTCGCCATACACTGTGTCTTGTCAAAGTCCTATTGCTGAGCTTCAGATCGCAACATTCTACAGGCCAATCCTATTAACTGCAGACGGGGGCAGCTACAATGACTGTGTTATACAGTGAGTTCATGGCTCTAGTCACTTATAGCAACGATCAGGTTCAGCATTTGTGAATTTACCTTTTGGAGATTTCATGGCAAAGAACTATGTAATCAAATGATACTTTGCAGTGACATCACATGGAGGGTAGTTCAGCAGTTACCGTGGTGACACAATGCACACATTAGCAAAGACAGTCATTTACAGTTTTTGTGGAATCTAAAAACATATTAAGCAGAGTGAAAAACTGCCCCCCCCCCCTTCCCCCGGGAATGTTGATGACATCAGCTGCAAAGTATCAACAGGGAAAAGTGTCTTTTGCCCCCATCTGAGAGTATGACATCAATATCTGATTGTCATCATTGACAATCAGATATTTTTTGCTTTCTTTGTGCTGCCAAATAAAAACACTGAAATTGTGAATTGCAGAACATTCAAACTCAAGTGTGTGGTCAGTTTTAAGGCAAAGGGAAAGTCAAGGCATTTGCGACACTAATGTTGCATAGCAAAGACAGCACAGACCCACACACCGACGCTTCATATGGTGCGTTCCAGGCCAGGGTCGAACCTCGGGATTTTCTCTATTGACCCATGCCTGTTTTACACGTGTTAAGTATTTTACAACTGTTCCATCTCTGACACTGCATTGAAAATAAAAAAAAAATAAATAAATAAAAAAAACATTGGTGGTGTATTTTTGTCACCGCTTAGAAGCAATTTACCCATAAAAATGATAACTAATCACAACATCCTAGTTGAACCTGAGCTGGAGACAGGTCAGAATTCTCAGGTGGAGTTTACTGTGGAACTGTCACATGCAGATGTGTTGACCTGGTTTATGGTTCATGTCTCCAATTACTGGGCCTATCCACATGAAATAAAAACTGGCACAAAGTTCAATGTCTTCACTCACTTCCATTACAATTTTCTCTTTTTTTTTTTTTTTTTTTTTTTTTTTTAAGCAATGCGCATCTTGCATTAAAAAAAACAAAACAAAAAACAGCAGTTAGTAGGAATCTAGCATAACGTAAAGGATTTTTCACTACATTACATATCTGCTACAATCTGTGGTTAAACATATGTCTTTGAAAGGTAACTGTCTCTTGAAAAATACAGAAATCAGATGTGAAGTTGCTGGTGGGCCAAGTGGTGACATAATTTCTTAACAATCCCAAAGGCCCTGCCCTCCATCTTACATTATGACATCAAATACTAGAGTGCGAACGCAACTTATTGAAGTAAGTCAGACGGTTGCACAGTAGACGAGAATGCATTACAATTTTAAATCTTAGAAATTTTAATCTTTAGAAACAAACCTAACCCTAACCCTAAACAAACCCAACGAACTCTTGATCTTACTTACATCATTATTCTTTATAAAATTGTTTGTTCTGCGATTTAAAATGGCCAAAATTATCCACGGTGTCATAGATTATAACTATATAGCAGCACAGTAGGCCTTCTTTAATGCTTTTTATGGGTCAAAAATTGCTTCCATTACAATGGCATAAGTAGGCTAAACTTGATAATCTCATTTAAATAAAATATAATAAAAACTAGGTTACTTGTCGTTATCCCCAGCCAACAGTACACAAACAGCAGTATGTGGAAGGTAGTCCATTTAAACCTAATGCTAGAATTACAACACTAGAACACTGTAGAGTATAGAGAGTAGTGGAGAAGATTTGACCAGTTTCTGAATCTGGCTGAAATGTGGAGATTCCCCGACCACAGCCAGTCTGTTTTGGGTACTAACTCTAACATGGTAACAGGCAAAAGCAAAGTCCATGCACACGATAATCTCAAAGTAAAAACAATCCTTTGGTAATAAATAATTTGGCTTGAGTGCAAAAAAAGCAACATGACACCCCCTGCAGTTCAGCGGGGGTAAAACTTAGGTTCAAAAACAGTTGACATGCAGTAAAAACAGTACACATCACCCCATCCAAGTCTTTTTACAAAACCCTGTCCACACTCATGCATTTAGATTCCAACCCTGACCACCACATTACAGCAGCATCTATGGAAGTTTTAGTGCTGACATTACCAAATAAAAGTGTCAGAAAGACACCTTCATATGATTCTAAGTACATTTAAAAAAGTTCATATGAACCTTGTGGGATGTGATCCAGATGGGCTTAAGTAAAGGTCCCAAGATAAGCACAGACACCTCTTCAGAGTTTAAAGTGAGTGGCAGCTTCTGTTAAACTGTGGGCTCATGCTATAGAATACTCAACACAAACATTTAAATCACTAGGATGCCATGGTAACCAACTAGTGCTAGCAAAATGTATATGTTCCTCTCTTTACTGTTTAGGCAATAACAGGTATGCCAACTATGGCTTTAAACTACAGACCTGACCTAAGAGTAACCAAGCTGTCCCGATGTCACATAAAATGCTCATCCACTACTGAACTGTACTGAGAGCAGAAAGCACTACTGAAATGGAATTAGTGTTCTGAGACATTCTCAGATTAAAAATATTAAACATAAAACTGTTGTTCTTTTACTGATGGTTCTGTGCAAAATCTTTTGAAATAAAAATGCATCAGCATGGACACAACAGTAGTCACGATTCAACCCATAAAAAACACCACCATTGTTCTACATCCAAGCCTCAGTGTCCAGACTCCCCGACTGTCCAGGGAAAGCCTGGTGCAGGCCCTTACAGGAGGCCGCCCGTCCTGCAGGGCCCTGGGGGGACAGAGGGGGGGTCTGACAGGGGGACCTGAAGGTGACAGGTGTGTGACAGGGGGACCTGTACTTGACAGGGGTGGGGATCCTAGAGGGGCTGTGGGCAGGCCTGGTGTCAGTACGGGGCCTCACTCGGGCCCTCAGCTTGTGCTTGTGGAGGTCCTTCCTACAGGACTCTGTCCCTCCGTTGACCAAGCCTGAGTGAGGGGTTGGAGGGGGGGACTCGCTCAGACTGAAGCACATGGAGGAACTCTCACTGGAGGAGTCGGGGTACTCCTCTGAGAGGGGGAGAGAGAGGGGAGAGGGGCAGGCCTCGGGGGGCGGGAGGTCTTCACTGCCATTCTCCTCATGAGGGCAGTCTGATGGAACATCTTCCCCCAACTCCCCCACAGACACACGGCCCCCATTTAGGGTCCTACATGGTGCCCCGTTCAGGCTCCTCAGGCTCTGGGCAGGTGCGGGGTCTTGTCCAGGTGCCTGGCCCTGTACAGGTGCTGGGTCCTGTACATGATTGGAGGTGATTACAGAGGAGCTGGAAATGGCAGGCAGCCTCATAAGCCCACGGCCTGCCCAGTGCTCAGGCAATGCCTGCCCCAGCCCTATGCCCGCCCCTGTGCCCGCCCCTGAGCTCTGTCCCGACAGTAAAGTCAAAGGGTCGTCCACAGGGAGGGGTCTGTGTGTCCTCCTCGACTCCTTTAGGTCTGGAAGAGATCCGGCCTTAGTGCCCACATTCAGTGAGGAAGAGGAGGAGTTAGAGGAGGAGTAGGCGGAGTCTGTGACATCAGTGGTGGGCGCCAGGTGGGTTCGGGCCACACTTCCCACTCCAGACAGCACCTGCCGAGTGTTTTCCAAGAACTCCGCCTCTAGACTGCGGTACAGGTCCTGCTCTCTCTGGGGATCCAGCGGGGGCAGCATGTGGAAGGCCAGCCCCCTAGGCTCCTCCACTGAGCCGTTCCGATGCAGTCCCCCCCGGCCGTGGGACTGCCGGGGTGGGCGGCCTGTTTGGTGGTGGTGGGGGGAGGAGTGAGGAGAGCGTCGGCCCCCTGACACTGGGGGGAGGCGTCCTCTCCCGAGGGAGGGGGAGCGAGAGGCTGGAGGCCTGGGTGTGTTGAGCTTCTTACTGGGACAGCTGCTGGTGGATGCACCCTTCACTGGTGAGCTGGTGCCCCCTGTTGGTTGTCTCTTGGTGGTTCTGGGGGAGGAGGGGATCCCCTTAGGCCTAAGGTCCTCTCTTTGAGGGTCCCTAACACGGGAAGCCGGCCCAGGACTGGCATCACTGGCGCGGGTGCGACTGATGAGCTTGCCCTGGCTGTGTGAACGAGGGACATGGAACCTGCGGGGCCCGTCGGTGCCCAGGGAGCGTCCCCTCTCTGGCAGGTCCTCGGTGGTGCTGGGGGGACTGGGTTTGAGGCTGGGCTCTCTGGACTGGCTGCGGGCGCGGGGGGAGGGGCGTGTGGTCCTGGCTGAGTTGGTTGCTCCGGGTCTTTCGATGACGTGTCTGCCCTCTTTGCGGTTGACCATCAGGATGACCTCCTCCCCTGAGCGGCGTATGTACGGTGCCCCTCCCCCTTTTGAGGACGCCGTGGACGAGTCACTGTCCCCGGAGAGACGCCTGGTCAGCGGCAGCGCGCTGTCCCTGTTCCTGTAACACACAAACAGAACTGTCAACGCCAGAGTTCTGTCTCTGAATTATATTAAAAACATTTCAACTATGAAGCTGGACTAAACTGCACGGAGTTTAATGGCCTGAGGTGATTTCTCATTTGCTAGTATATCTAAAAATAGAATCTTTGGAAAAGTGTGGTTATGTATGTTAGCATGCTCCTAGTTTGCACTTAAAGCAGACATATGGTGCTTGTGTGTGCGCTATAGTTATAATCTATGACCCCTGTGGATCATTATGTTAGAATTTGGACATTTTAAATCACAATATTCACCTAAAACTACTCCATTAAAGAAACACATCCACCGACTTCCGCGTTAGAAAACTGTGGTGCCCAATGGACGCGCCACATGCTGTGGGCCCCTCCTATGGACAGCTGCATATCACACTAGAGCAGAGCATTTTTTCTACATTTGCACCAAAATGACTACGTGACGCTGCTGAATCCTACGTGTATCACTCATTAAGAACATAAAAGTGGAGAATGAAGTAGGAACAGAGCAGTGCATGAATCACTCCAAATACAACTTCAGAGGGTCAGTGAGAAGAAAACTTAATTTTGAAACTTATAATGGCTACATTGAGTTTGTATTATGATATTTCAGTTAGTGCTTCTTGACTACGACAACAATTTTAATCACAATTATTTGGCACATTACTGAATTCACAATTATTTCAAGAAATGCCGATGAGGTGACAGAGTTTAAACCTATAGACAAACATTCAAGTTTGTCTCGTTCTCAGTATATGGACAGGAAATGCCTCATGCAAAAGCTCAGAACCTTCAGAATTCCCTCCCTGAGCTGCAGAGGCTGCATTAGCACTGACTCATGTTTGGCTGCAGGTGTTGGGGTTTAGAGACCGTTCAGATCAGAGAGAGACATTTTGTGTTTACACCAAATGGATTTCAGCATTTCTGATTGGATAATGATCTTGAGAACTTAAACACCAAATTATAACATAAATAAATGCTTGTGTTTTTGTAATTAAGAATAAATCAGCATTCAAC
Organism: Taenioides sp. WSHXM2023; assembly: GCA_029959045.1. Classification (NCBI taxonomy): domain Eukaryota; kingdom Metazoa; phylum Chordata; class Actinopteri; order Gobiiformes; family Gobiidae; genus Taenioides; species Taenioides sp. WSHXM2023. Next base: position 2,048,613 of record CM057089.1, on the reverse strand, counting down.
TTTTTATTAGTAAAGGCTATATTTGATTTGAACATGTTTAGCTCATATCTATGTCAACAGATACAGATACATACACCGTTCCGTTAAAGTCCATATTTGTAATTGGACTGGCTGACCCAGCCCTGTTGTATTCTCACATACTACCACTAGAGGCCATCTATGTTAGTGCTGCAGACTGTTGCCTGGACACAGTGAGGGCCGTGAGTGACCATAGAGGGGTCAAAGGTCGAGGATTAGCAGAGATACAAACTCAGAGTCAGGGATTATGGTCCTGTGAGCCGAGCTGAGGGGCCGCTGTCCTGTCACGCACTGGTCACACACAGCACACACACAGCATACAGCACACAGCACAGACACACAGCATACAGCACACAGCACACACACAGCACAGCACACAACGGTGCACACATTATTTTCTATTCTAATGGTCACAATGGTTGTCACAATACAAACATTTCAAACTCAATTTTGATACTAAGGAATAGACTGGTCACTCAATATCAATTTTGATACAAAAAAAACCTCTTTAGATAATAGAATGTGATTTTCAACATGAAAGAATAGTATTTTCTTTTCTGTTCCCATGTGGTCTTATATCTGTGGTCCTGTAGGTTCCATAGTGCTCCATGGGTGTATACTAGTCTATGTGCTCTTATACTTGTTCTGATACAGCTCAGGATCATTCTAAAGACATTCAGGAAAGATTTTGCTCTGTCCTGTCAATGGGACTTTTTTAGTATCAATACCTGCTCGGTGAGTATCTAATCTCTATAATAGTTTCACTCTTGATTAGTGTCTGATTTTCAATACTTTTGACAACCCTAGTCTGGAGCCAGTCCTCAGTCAGTAAAGGCATGCTGTTTGGAGCAGACTGAAGACATTGGAAGAATAAAATGGGTTATGTTTTTGTATTAAATGGTACTGATATGACTAATAGTTATCTTTAAAAAAAACAAACAAACAAACAAACAAAAAAAAAAAAAAACTGATTAGAGCTGCAAGATAAATCTCAATATGAATCAAAGCAATTAACAAAACACAAAGGCTGCCGTTTTTGAACTATCATTAATTTCCTCCACAAACAACAAAATCTCCTTATTGTGCATAAAATGTCTAACCCTGTAGTTTAGATCTGTACAAACAAGTTCTGAAATGGGATTCTTGTATTAGTTTGTCAGTCAAATGTTTAAAATATGAACTTTGAACAGAATCCTATTAAAACATAAATCACAGATCTAATTGGAATACTTGTCAGAAAAAAATGACAAGGAAATTCCACAAATGTTTTCCCTGATCATTCCCTGATCCATTCTCCCGCTGCATTTCTCCAACCACACCACAACATCTGGGAGGGCATCTGACACACCACAACATCTGCAGATTAATTCGAGACATCTGACCTGATGCGATCCCAGTTAAACGCTACGGGGATATAGGAAAGATGGGAGGGCATCTGACACAGAAGGATACAGGAGGATGGGAGGGCATCTGACACAGGAATATAGAAGGGTAGGATGGCATTTGACACACAGGGATATAGGAGGTTGGGCGGGCATCTGACACACAGGGATACAGGAGTATGGGAGGGCATCTGATACACAAGGATACAGAAGGGTGGGAGGGAAGCTGACACACAGGCATACAAAGAGCATGGAAGGACATCTGATCCAGGAGGCTGGAGGGAGGGCATCTGACACAGGGATCAGAATGTATTCAAGATGAAGTAATGCTGTTAATTCAATCTATTTGCAGACATAATTAGCTGGCGTTGATGTCTGGCTCCACCTGTTGCCCTACTTCCCCACAGCGGGAGAGTCTGTGCTGTCAGATTAGAAACAGGGCTAATGCACACGGGCCCTGCCATTGTGCCCTTGAGCCTCATCCCTCCACCTCCTGCAACAGAACCAAGCCAACCACTTTACACTTTAAACCAGTATTGTCGCGATACTAGAATTTCAAACTCGATTTCTACACTAAGGAATAGACTCGATACTCAATACTGATACCACGATGAAAATAATAATAATATGATAATATGATAATCTTTTTAGACAATAGAATCTTTAAATGGAAGTACTTTCTTTTCTCTTCCCATGTGGTCTTATATGTGTGTACTCCCTCAGTGGTCCTGTAGGTTCCATAGTGCTCCATGGGTGTATACTAGTCTATGTGCTCTTATACTTGTTCTGATACAGCTCAACATCATTCTAAACACATTCAGGAAAGACTCATTTCTGTCCTGTCAATGGGACATTTTTACTATCAATACCTGTGAAAAATGGGAACCTACTTCTGATTTTAGTGTTGGTATCGCTTAGTAACTTTTTTTTTTTATATTTTTGAAAACCCTGCTATAAACCACTAAAGCTTCTGGCCAAAGTCTGCATGCTAAATGAACACACTTATGGAACCTTTTTAAATGGGTGATCCGCTACTTGTCTGTCTCCACGGAGATGTGACTGCTTTGCCCGGAATGATCCACAGTATGGCTTTAAATAGATCTATATCGCATTGGTTCAATCACAGGTGTTTCAGCTGCAAAAAACTTCAAAAACATGCATTCTTATTGTGAGGGTGGTCGCCTCCCCACAGATCTGACCTGTAACTTGGCTTAGTGGTGTGATCTGCTTGTCTAAGGAGATAGATTTGTTTAATGCCCTACTGTGGAAGATTCCTGGTATACAAGTGATGAACCAGATCATGTAGAGTCCATTCTCCTGCCGATTTCTCCACCTGCTCTGCCTCGTCATGTCCCTTATGGTTAAATGGTTACACTGAGGCATTTGTAGATTATTAACGTGCAGATTTTGTGGTGTGGTGCAAGAGCTGAGAAAGGGACATCTACACATATTGATTTGGACAAAAGATCACAACAAATGATTCCCTTGTGCTTAAAGAGCCTGTTCTGAGCCAGTAGGGGGCCTCCTGAGCAGTGTTAGGTTCAAGGCCATGTCGCCTGGTCACCTGGGGCAGGATTATTGTAGTCTCCTGTCTGAGCCTCTGCAGGTGCACACACGGCTGGTGAACCCACTGACAGGGTGTTTGGGACCACACAAACTCTCCTCAAGAGTGGCAGTAACATGGAACATACCTCCAGCTAGGTACTCATGGCCAAAGCTCTCCCACCAATACTGGACAATAAAATCTACGGTTAAGTGTATTTTTGTCTAATTTTGCAAAAACAAACAAACAAAACATTAGAGACATACTTTTTATTTTATTTTTTTATTTAACCTTTATTTAACCAGGAAAAGACTCATTGAGATTAAAAATCTCTTTTCCAAGAGCGTCCTGGCCAAGAGGCCACAGTTATAGTTACAAAAACATCAACATATACATACAATTTAAAAACACAGATCAGTCAAAAAGCTTCAACAGGATTCAGTTAAAACAGTTACACACTAATGATTCAACATCCCTGTTATTTAAGATATGTTTAAAAGAGTCTAAGGAGACCAGCTCCTTTAATTTTAAGTCATTTTGTAACAGGTTCCAGGCCCAAGGAGCAGAAAACTCCCAAACTCAGACCTAACCCTGGGAACAGACAATAAAAACAAATCCTGTGAGCGAAGGCTGTAGGCACCAGCATCTCTCTGAACTATGTGCCTTTGCAAGTACGAAGGAAGCTGACCAAGAATACATTTATATATAAATAGGTACAGTATGTAAAATCCCTCAGTCGTCCAGGTAGAATCCATGGCAAAAAAAGGAGAAAATTTAATTTGTCAACTGGACATAGTTTATTTGGTTGAATACGTTTCACAGCTCATCCAAGCTGCTTCCTCAGTTCTGGTCAGATGCTGGCGGACACTGCTTTATATCTGCAGGAAGGGAGGAGCTTAATTACAATGAAAATTACTCTGAGACAACACATATTTAAATACAGTTTCAGTTGGTCAGGTGATACAATATGGAGTTGTTAACAGTTTCTGTTAGTCATGTGAGTCTATTCAATATGGAGTGGGAGTGGGGGAGTAGTTAGCATATCCATTCAGGGCCATGATGGGTGTTTTCACACCTCTGGACCTGACCTGGCTAGTCCCATTGTTTTCCCAGTTTGTTTTGATTTAGGTCCAGGTAGAGGTCTTCAGGAAGCCCACACACACCGACCAATATCTGCTTTTTGATTCACACCACCCACTTCAGCACAAACTGGGAGTCATTCGGACATTACATCACAGGGCCCAAGTGGTTCCTACAAGCGCAGAGGGAAAGGAGAAAGAAGAACAACACGTGGAGAAAGCCCTCTCCGTTTGTGGATATCCTAAATGGGCTTTCAACAAAACGAAGAGAACAAAGAAACAGGACAACAGAGAACCAGAGCCCAGGAGAAGGGGTGTAACTATTCCTTACCTGGCTGGCGTTTCCGAAAAACTACAGAGGATCTTCAGACAACATGAAATCCCAGTCTATTTCAAACCCACAAACACTTTAAGACAAAAACTGGTCCATCCTAAGGACAAAACTCCGAGCCACAAACAAAGCAATGTGGTCTACTCCATTCAGTGTAGTGAAGACTGCAGTGAGCGCTACATTGGAGAAACAAAACAGCCACTTCACAAAAGGATGTATCAACACAGACGGGAAAACCAGGGTGGGCCGCAATCTGCCGTACATCTCCACCTAAAAGCCACAGGCCACTCCTTTGAGGACAGCGAGGTCCAGATCTTGGCCAGAGAAAAGAACTGGTTTGAGAGGGGAGTTAAAGAAGCTATTTTTGTCAAGAAAGAGAATCCTTCCTTGAACAGAAATGGGGGTCTCAGACATCATTTGTCTCCCATCTATAACTCTATCCTCAAACCTAAATCAAAACAAACTGGGAAAACAATGGGACTAGCCAGGTCAGGTCCAGAGGTGTGAAAAAACCCATCATGGCCCTGAATGGATATGCTAACTACTCCCCCACTCCCACTCCATATTGAATAGACTCACATGACTAACAGAAACTGTTAACAACTCCATATTGTATCACCTGACCAACTGAAACTGTATTTAAATATGTGTTGTCTCAGAGTAATTTTCATTGTAATTAAGCTCCTCCCTTCCTGCAGATATAAAGCAGTGTCCGCCAGCATCTGACCAGAACTGAGGAAGCAGCTTGGATGAGCTGCGAAACGTATTCAACCAAATAAACTATGTCCAGTTGACAAATTAAATTTTCTCCTTTTTTTGCCATAAATAGGTACAAGTGTTTGAGTCTCCGTGTGGCCAGAGACGTCCAGCCCACACGAGTATACAGCACACAATGGTGCGTGAGCGCTTTGAGGCCAGTGATGAACCTCAGAGCTCCGTGATAAGCTGTGTCCAGAGCTCGCAGGCTCTGAGCTGAAGCATTCATGTAGACCACATCACCATAGTCCAACACTGACATGAAAGTGGCAGCCACAAGCCTTTTTCTGGCCTCAAAAGAAAGACAAGCCCGAATTTGAAAGAAAAATCCTAATTTCAGTCTCAGTTTCTTTGTTATTTGTTGTATGTGAAATGAGAATGAGAGTGAGCTGTCTATCCAAATACCTAAATACTTATATCGGTCTACCAACTCAATTGGAGTATTTTCAGAAGTGCAAATTTGAGGGAGATTTGGAGTGAGTGTTTTTGAAGTTGTGAAAAGCATAAACTTAGTTTTGTCTGAATTTAGGGTGAGTTTTAGACTTAGGAGAGTGTTTTGAACGGTGTTAAAAGCGATCTGAAGATGTTGAAGAGCTTGTAGTGGAGTGGATGATGTGCTGTACATTACTGTGTCGTCTGCATAGAAATGAAAATTTACGTTTCTAGTATTCTGACTTATGTTGTTTATATATAGAATGAAGAGTAGCGGACCCAAGACAGATCCTTGTGGCACGCCCCTGTGTGTATTGAGCTTGTTTGAGGATGTTTGATCTACTTGTACAATTTGTGACCGTCCTGAGAGATAGTTTCTGAACCAATTTACTGTATGATTAGATAATCCGCACTCTGTGAGTCTTTGTTCCAAAATAAAATGATCAACGGTATCAAAAGCTTTTGTGAGATCAATAAAAAGGGCTGCACAGTGTTTTTTATTGTCTAATGTTGAGACTATGTCGTTGACTAGTTTCAGAGCTGCAGTGGTTGTACTGTGATGTCTCCTGAAACCAGACTGAAACTCTGAGAGGATGTTGTTTTCAGAGAGATAATCTTTAAGCTGAATACTGATAAGGGACTCCAGGAGTTTGGCCAGGGCAGACAACTTAGAAATTGGCCTGTAATTATTTAGGTTTGATGTGTCACCACCCTTAAACAGAGGGGTCACAAATGCTGATTTCCAAATCAGTGGAATTTCGTTTGTTACTAGAGTGAGATTAAAAAGGTGAGTCAAAGGAGAAGCAATAAAATCGGCTGCCAGTTTTAAAAAGTAGGGTTTGAGTTTATCAGGACCTGGTGATGTTTGAATGTTGAGAAGTTTAAGAGCTTTATGTACCTCAGCAACTGAGAATGGGGAAAAGTTAAAAGAATCATTTACAATGTGACTGTTTGAGTTTGAGTTGGCCGCACTAGGATTATGATTACTATGAAGTGAATCAAACATTGATCCGGACGCAACAAAATGAGTATTAAAACAGTCTAACATTTCCTCCCTATTTGTTATTTTCTGGCCATCCTTTAATATACAGGGCGGAAGACTCAAATTTTTACTTGTTTGATCAATAGATTTAATCATCTTCCAAAATTTTAATGGATTGTTTAAGTTCCGAGATGTTTGCACGAGAAAATAGTTTGCTTTAGAATTTCGAATGGCAACTGTACAAGAGTTTCGTAATTTTCTAAAGTGGAGCCAGTCATTGTCTAAATTTGATTTCCTGGCTTTAGCCCAAGCCACGTTTCGTTCATGCAATAGATTTGCAAGGTCAGGTGTGTACCAGGCATTATCCCTACCTTTGACACGAGTTTTTCTAAAAGGCGCATGCTTGTTTACAATACAAGTAAAACCATCATAAAAGAATTTCCAAGCACTTTCAACATCACTTATGAGCTTGATTCTTTCCCAGTCAAAATTATACAACTCATGAAAGAAACCCTGCTCAGAGAAATTTTTCATGTGGCGCTTCATGATTATTCGTGGTTTTGTTTTAGGTAACTTAGCATTTCGAACTGTTGCCACCAAACAATGATCACTAACATCATTAACAAATACGGATGCAGTGGAATAATTATGGGGTGCATTTGTCAAAATTAAGTCGATCAAAGTAGATTTCTCTGGATTTTTAAGATTCGGTCTTGTAGGTGCATCAACTAACTGTGTAAGATTTAGTGCATCACAGTTGGCTTTAAAATCATCAGACATTGGTTGTAACCAGTTCCAGTTAAAATCTCCGGTCACTACAACTTCCTTGGATTTTAACTCAGACAGTAGCTGTACTAAGGAGGGCAAGGCATCACTCTCAGCAGAGGGCATTCTGTAACATCCAACAACAGCTAAATGTAAGTTTTTCGAAATTTCCAAATCAAGTGCTAAGATTTCAAACTGTTTAGCAGCAGCTTTAGAAAATAAAACATTTGCATGATACTTGTTTTTCACAAAGATAGCAACGCCTCCTCTATACTATGGGAAATTGACTGTTAACTGGTTTTACCCACATTGTTGTCGCTCTGCACCACGTGAGAAATTTAAATCCTCAGACAGTTCACCTACACACTGTGCGATGGTTCTCACCGGATTGACAAACTGAAAGTGGACAAGCCCTGTTGAAATGAGGCTGCCTGTGCCATTGGCCCCTCAGACCATCACAGAGCTCTGGGGAGGTGAATGAAGACTGAATTTCACTACTTGGGAAAAGATTAGATCCTCAGTACTACTTTCAATAGCACTGTAGACAATTCTAAAGTACAACCAAACTATTTTCTGTATCAGAACCAGTTCAAATGATCTGGCTTTCATTTGCATCTGGGAATTGATTTTACTGACAATTCTGAGCTCAAGCCACAGCTGCCTGGAAAATTCAATTACTTAAATGTTCAAAAAAGTCAATTTTCAAATGATTCTAAATTAGAAACCAAAAATAAGCAGGATTAGATCATCATGTGGTATGTGGTGTTTACAGTGCAGGTCCTACCTGAGTCGATTGAGGTGTCGGGGCTCGGAGCGGTCCCGAGGGGGGCGGGACAGCAGGCTGTGGGCGGGGCTGTCCATCTCAGAGGAGCGGCAGGGGGAGGAGCCTGAGCGGCAGGGGGAGGAGCCTGCTTTACAGGTGCTGATTGGCTCGTTCTTCCAGTGGGGCCCCGGGCTGGTGGAGCGAGACGACTGGGCACTGGAGGACTTGCTCTGGGCCCCCTGACCCTGGCCGCTGCCTTTGGCCTGGTGGTACCGGTGAGCTGGTGCAAAACAACACATGTTAGAGTACAGCCACAGGAAAATCAGGCTACACACTGACAGAATTTTGATTTGAGTAGTTTTGAATTCATTTGAGGAGTTGGTCGAGATCAATGGAAGAACCTTCACTTAGCATACACACACATTTGTTGTGCTTCGATGCTTTTTGAGGACCTTACTTTGACTTACACTAATTCCCTAGAGGCTGATCCTTACCTTAGCCATAGTATTACTTACATAACCTTAACCTAAACCCTAACCTTATCCTATTTGAACCCACATCTGAATTATTGTGGAAGTAAACATTAAATCCACTATTTTCACAACTAAAGTGTGTATGGTGTAGCAAGGCTTTGGGGGAAATTCTAGAGCAAACCAACAAATCAGTTAAATATGTAAAAATTTCTAGAATACATTTTAAATTTAGCCTTTCAGCATAAACGGTGCTATTTACAGGCCATGACTGATCAGACCAGTGTGACAAAGCCTGGACATGGGGACAGTCACAGAGACTGTGCTGGAGACAGGACGTGATGTCACACTCACCAAAGGCGGCACAGCGGCACGGGTCGTGTTTGTCCAGGTAGTGCTCCAGAGTGTCCCAGCCCCCTCCCACCCGCACCATCACGTGGGTCCGCAGGACCTGCCGGAGAACAGGACACAACTCACTCAATAATGGTTGCACTGTGAGGTAAAAACAGATCAATGTATTTTTATACCCTCTTGTGATTCTTCAGAGAGTTTATTTTGTGTTCAAAGTAAATAACGGAAACGCCGATCATCCCAAAAAAATGGCAACAGTAAAAAACCATGGAAAAGAAGAAAGAAATCCACACTGCAGTTCTCTGAAGCTCCCAAATTTTTATTTCAGTGACACCAGAACGTTTCGGGTCAAGCCCTTCTTCAGACAACAGTAAAAAAGCAGCGTTCAGTGCTGACACACGATCTGCAAACACAGTCCTGTGTCTGAGGCTCAGCACATCAGGCCCTCCACATCAGCATGCTAATCAACGCTAACATTTAGAGGAGGATCTGCTGACCACATGTTACCAGGGCTGCTGTCAGTGAGCCGGAGAGAAGGAGAGAGGGGGAGACAGACAGAGAGGGAGGAGAATAGAGGCCTGGGAAGAGAGGGTGAGAGATGTGTGGAGAGAACAGAGGAGAGAGAGAGAGAGGAGAAGAGGGAGAGAGGTGTGTGTAGAGAATGGAGGAGAGGGAGAGAAAGATGAAGGGGGAGAGAAAGGAGAGGGAGAGAGAGGGAGAGAGAGAGAAAGGAGGAGAGGGAAAGGGAGAGAGGAGGAGAGGGAGAGAGGTGTGCCTAGAGAATGGAGGAGAAGAGAAAGGTGAAGGGGGAGAGAAAGGAGGAGAGGGAGAGAGAGAGAAAGGAGGAGAGGGAAAGGGAGAGAGGAGGAGAGGGAGAGAGGTGTGCCTAGAGAATGGAGGAGAGGAAGAGAAAGGTGAAGGGGAGAGAAAAGAGGAGAAAAAGAGGGGGAGGGGAGCACTAAACCTCATACTCAGACATACACAGTATGTCCTGCAGTGTGAGCAAATCTGAGCTGCCCCTGTCTGCTTCTGCCCGCCACTGTCTACAGTCCACAGCGTGTGACAGGCGGGTGGGTCGAAGCATCAGAAATGATCAGTCAGTGTCCTCCTCCCACATACAGAAATCAGAGCACATACAGACACCAGGAGAACATGCAAACACACAAAACATGAAAGAATATAGCTGGTTTAGGAATTAAAGTCGAGACCTTATAGCTATGTGGCAAGAGCTAGAGCAAACCACCACTTCATCCCTACTGTCCATGCACCACAGTCACAGTAAGGTGGGTAGTTGCAACAGGTAGGGCATCAGGCTTAAAACATTGCCACACTCAGCCTGGTGACCCCTTATGAAAACCAGAGCAGAACAGATCTCCAGTGGAACAGTAACACTGAGTAATGAAAATCCCCATCCCTGTGTGAGATTCTCCTGCAGCTGTGTGAGAGCTGTCCTGCCCCCATCATCCGGCTGTTACCATGGCGACAGGGCCAAGGACACTCTCCTGTCAACACCGGGAGACTGATCATAAAACGCGCCTCATTTGGAATCTCATATGAAACCTGCGCCCCCCTGACACCAGCTGTAAACTCCACAAAATCACATCAAACATACACCAACGCCAAGCCTGTTTTAACTGCTGTACTGCACACTGTAGCCAGCAGAGGGCACAGGGACTATACCAGACCATAGACTGTATATATAAATGGACATAGCTAACCTGCTAGCCACTAAGTTCCAAATAGGAAGTGAGCATAGGCGTGCTTCTGGCTCCATCGACACTGACTTCAATTCACTTTGTATTGAGAAAACGTGGCCCCTTTCTCTCTAACTGCTGCTGTCCGGCTCCTCCTTTTGGTCTTACAATATTTATATTAACCCGCTCTACATGATCTATGGGTGACGTCACACTCCCTTAGTCCACTTCATTATATAGTATATAGTATAGTATAAAAATATGATGGCATCTATCATTACAAAAAAAAAAATTAAAAAAAAATCTTGAGTCTTTAATTTACAGAAAATAAAGTATAATGTAAAACCATCTTAGTCTATGGTATTAAAATTGAAGGGGCCTTACGCAAATTTACTGGTGGGCTGGGGGGACCTGCTTGTCGTCATGGAGATGTTATTTCTTTTCCTGGAATGTTCCACAGTACAGCAACTTATCCATCTAGCATTTCCTGAATTACAGGTGTCTTTATTGCTCAAAAATGTTTTGAAAGATGAACTCTTGTAGTGAGCAGGGTCACCTATCCACACATTTGACCTTAGTCTGGTGACTGGTGTCTCCATGGAGACAGACCAGTGTAATACGATGGAACATTCTAGGCAAAGGAAGACAGCAGCTGACTTGAACACAGTCTCCCCCACACTAGACCACGCCCCCATGACGCGCTGCAGGCTGTATCTATGGTAACATTAAAGTACAAACCTGATGCATTACTTGTATAGTTATTGGCCTTTAAATATTGACCTCAAGTACCACTGCTTTGGTATTTCATGACTTAGAAGTTAACATAATGCCTCATTAAAAATGCAGACATCATTTGACAACCTCAGTGCTTAGTATAGACCGTAGAAAGAAGTGGACTAAGCATAACGTTTAAGTGTGACGTCACCCATAGCGTTCGGCTCCACTCAAATGAAGCGAATGAACGGTTACAGGGGAGAATTTGGAGCCAGGCTCTATATAGGAATAGTATTTATTTAACGCTTTAAAAAACAAAGTAGTGGGAAAAAAAAAAAAAACAGGATAATGTAGAGCGGGTTAATACAAACATTTTAAGATCAAAATGACGAGGATCACTGCTGCAGTTACAGAGAGAAGGGCGACAATATTCCAATGTAAGTCAATGGGAGCCAGGGCCAGCAGGAGCCGGAAGAGCCGCATGCGAACTTCCTATTTGGAAAGCGGCGGCTAGCGCGTTAGCTATGTCCATTTATATATACAGTCTGTGGTGCTCAGTCTACTCTGATCTGGTGCTGCTCACCATCTACTGGCAGCAGGGGGAATTATCACAGAGAAAACTGCGGAATGAGGAACATGTCCAGTCATGCGTCGATCTATGACATCACAATCCCAGGAAATTTCAAAGGAAGTGTTTGGAGAGGCTCAGAGACAAAGAACTTTCTACAGAGGATTACTGAAACCAGTGTGAATGAAGCAAAATACAACTTCAGTCCCGCTAATAAAACTACTGTACATCAGGTTTGTCAAGTTGTTGTGTGCAGTTTTGTATCATGTTTTTGTGTTACTGTTACCTCTAAGGGGCACAGGAGAGATTGCTAGATTACTCTAACATGCATGCCTCTTCAGGCATGTGTCTGATGAGGGAACAACGTTATGGTACAAAGTTCCAAATCTATTTTGCATAATCCCCCTCTTTAATGAGCATCATTGTAGTAACATTGTGCTGACTGTGTGGTAGATTCCAGCACACACGTGTCTGGACTGGACCTGCTCAGTGCAAACATGATCCCACTGGAGCCAGACTGCTCCTCCTCTCCATCAGCCTGAGAGTCTAAGAGGGGAACGTCTGCCCAAACCCATGCCCCGCTCTGGGCCTGGTGCTCCTCTGACCCCCCCCCCCCCCCCTTTTCCCCTGCCCCTCCAGAGTCCAGATAAGAGCACAGGAAATGAGCAGAGACTGGAGGGTCCCACAGGAGGAAAACCAGAGCACACCCAGGACTAGGCACTGCTGCGTTTCAGATGACAGCACAAAATTCTATAGTCCAATCATATTTAATACTCAAATTTAAATTGTTAAAATGCATTTCTTTGTTGTAATAGAGTTCTTGGGTCTAGACACTGATAGAAAACGTTAATGTTAAACATGAAACATAAATTACTATAGTTGTACATGGTTTTAAGTTTAAAATACAAGATTTTCTGCTTTATTATTATAATTACATTAACTTCAAATTATAAATCAGGTCTTATGTCTTGACTTACTTGCTTTTACGTAGTAACTTTCTTTTATTCTTACTTGAGTCATTTCTTGGACCACTACTTTGTACTTCCACTCAACTAATATTATTTTGTAGTAATATTTCTCTAACCTGAGTAACATTTTTGGCTACTCTACCCACGCTGCCCTGGAGAGAGCCCAGGCTGAGGCCTTGTCTCTGCCTGGCGTGGGCTCTGCACACACGCGTGCATGCGCACGTTCAGGCACACACACACACACACACACACACACACACACACACACACACACACACACATACACATACACATACACATACACATACACACACACACACACACACACACACACACACACACACACAGAGTTGTGTGTATGTGCAGTCCCTCGTCCTGTGGGATGCTATAGTGGACTGTAGTGGGCTCTAGTGGGCTCTAGTGAGCTGTAGTGAGCTGTAGTGAGCTGTAGTGGGCTCTAGTGGGCTGTAGTGAGCTGTAGTGAGCTGTAGTGGGCTGTAGTGGGCTGTAGTGAGCTGTAGTGAGCTGTAGTGGGCTGTAGTGAGCTCTAGTGAGCTGTAGTGAGCTCTAGTGGGCTGTAGTGGGCTGTAGTGGACTGTAGTGGGCTGTAGTGAGCTGTAGTGAGCTGTAGTAGGCTGTAGTGAGCTGTAGTGAGCTGTAGTGGGCTGTAGTGAGCTGTAGTGAGCTGTAGTGAGCTGTAGTGGGCTGTAGTGGGCTGTAGTGAGCTGTAGTGGGCTGTAGTGGGCTGTAGTGAGCTGTAGTGAGCTCTAGTGGGCTGTAGTGGGCTGTAGTGGGTTGTAGTGAGCTGTAGTGGGCTGTAGTGAGCTGTAGTGAGCTGTAGTGGGCTGTAGTGAGCTATAGTGAGCTGTAGTGAGCTGTAGTGGGCTGTAGTGAGCTCTAGTGAGCTGTAGTGGGCTGTAGTGAGCTCTAGTGAGCTCTAGTGAGCTGTAGTGGGCTGTAGTGAGCTGTAGTGGGCTGTAGTGAGCTGTAGTGAGCTGTAGTGGGCTGTAGTGAGCTGTAGTGGGCTGTGGTGAGCTGTAGTGGGCTGCAGTGGGCTGTAGTGGGCTGCAATGAGCTGTAGTGGGCTGTAGTGAGCTGTAGTGAGCTGTAGTGGGCTGTAGTGAGCTGCAGTGGGCTGTAGTGGGACTTTTTGTAAAGACATTTTAGTAAAAGGGAAAGTCAATACCGATATTGCCTTTTAAAATCCACAGCAAAGCAGTACCTTAAGTTGAAGTAAAGTTCACAAATTAATTTTTCACTTTAGTAAAAATAAAAGACCAAATGCATCTGGAATATAAAGTGATTAGTTACGTATTTGTGTTACATACAGCCAGAACAAAACACAAACCTGATGCACTGAGGACAGTCTGGGAATGACACACACAGACCGGGCAGCGCTGGAACAATACTGGTATCAAATAATAGTATCGGTATAGAGAAAGATCAATCAATGTTGGCTGATACCTACGGAACTGATATATCGCCCATCTCTACTATCCATTTGATCTGCAAGCAACAGAACAGGGCGTCTTCTGCACAGGAGGAGTGTGGCTCTTAAGTCCACAGGGAGGTTCTCCTCTGCTGTTTTAAACTCAACTCAACTGTGTCCTGCTGGATTTCAGCCGAGTGTTAAGGCCAAATATTTATATAATCTCTATTAAATAATACCAACCCTCTCTCGGCCACACAGTATATGGCTAAAAGGTATTGAGTGGGTGAGTGTCTGTACAAACTTATACAGCTGCCACTTGCTTTCTAAAAACAGTGCTAAAAAAGAAGTGAAAAAAGAGGAGGATTAACGGTCGGTGGTAACTTCAAACTGCCACACCCTGCTCTGACCACAAACACTTCAGTCTACCCTCTGCCTCAAAATGCATCTGTGATTCTGTGGAGTCCAGACAAAGAAAACAACAGAAAAATCAATGCAGAAAACTAGCAAAATTGTCTGACATTATGCAAAATCAACCTTTTGGAGCTTTCTTCCAGGTTATAATGTTGTTCCTTCATCAAATACATGCCTGAAGAGGTTTTATATGTCATCCATGCACGTTTAAGTAATCTAGCAATCTCTCCCGGGCCCTATTCAATCCCTCCTTACTGTTAGCTGTAAGATTCTGTGCGATGGTCAGTCCACAAGCCTGCGTCACCCATGCTCCCATACGACAATTCTCCAAAAACATACGACAATTCTCCAAAAATATACAAAAGCAGAGTACAAAACAATACACTACAACATTATACAAAATGGTACATCACATCAGGTTTGTCAATAAAATGTAAAATATGAATCTATGTATGTAATAGTTTAAGATGTGTCTTTTTTAAATACAGCAATATGGGTACTAGGTAGGTAGATATGCTTAGTGCCGCACTGTGGAATATTTGCCAAGCAAATAACACATCCATGGAGATAAGCAGGTGGGGAGTTGTTGATTACCTGAGACCTATTTCTTGTACCCTTGGTGTTCTAGTTTCTGTGGTGTAGTACTCACCCTGATGAAGATGAGGGCGCTGGAGTCGCCCACCTTGTACTTGCCCTCGGACACTTTGATCATGGGGAACTGAGCAGGACAGGAGCAGCGGCCCAGGATCTCACGCACCTGCAACACACACACACACACGCACACACGCACACACGCACACACGCACACACGCACACACACACACACGCACACACGCACACACGCACACACGCACACACGCACACACACACACACACGCACACACGCACACACGCACACACACACGCACACACGCACACACACACGCACACACGCACACACACACACACACACACACACACACACAGAGCGTCAGTACAGTTTATGACAGACTGCAAAAATATGGTCTGATTATCATTATTAAAGCTAAAACTGACTTGTGAGCTTAAAATCATGTTCTAATGTTGTTATCTCCTCAAAAACAGACCATGTTTGAGTAACACTTTTTATTGATTTATTTTAGTATTATTAGTCTGTCTACATCTCCAAAGCTCAAAACGCTCTATTCCACCTTATGATGTCATGAAGCAGTAGTTTTCAAGTAACCAGATACCTTTTACTTTTTGTTCAGTACAGATTGACAATTCCAGAGGTTAAATTGCTGTATGTGTATGGAGCACTTCTTGTATTATTACATGAAATCATAAAGGTGGAATAGTGTTTTCAGTTTGAGAGAAGAGCTCAGTCTAAATCTGCAGGGTTTGTGTGTTAAACATGTGTGAATGAAACAAAACACAACTCCAGGTCTGTTTGTGATGAGGAAACTACGCTATACGAGGCCTTTAAGGGAACTTTAGCCTGTGCTTGCAATAGTCCTGTTCAACCCATGACAGGTGGAATACTTTTTGGGGGTCAGTATTTATCACGGGGACTTTTCTTTATGGACTATAATGTGATTTGAGCTTTAGAAGGTTGAATAATGAACTTTTATGAAGCATTATAGATACAAAAACAAAACAAAAACATACAACAGATAATAACTACTTAAAGGTGCATTATGTAACTTTTCTGGTGGAGAGTCTGTCAAATGCTTTTCTCCGTGGAGATGTTATTGCTTTGTCTGGAATGTTTAAGTGTGGCATTAAACCTTTCTATCTTCATGGAGACCAAACCAGTCTAAGATACAGGTCAGACTGTTTTTCTCTGCATTTTTAAGCTATAAAACTGCCTGTAATTGAATAAATGTAAACAGAGCTGTTTAATGTCATACTGTGGAACATTCCAGGCAGAGCAATGACATATCCATAGAAACAAGCGGGTGACGGACCCCCAAGCAAAAAGTGACATAGTGCAGCTTGAAGTGTTGCATTATGTCGTTTTTTTTGTTGTTTTTTTTTACAAAATTGCACATTTAGAATACTTTTGTGGATAATTCTGCTTTCTGGTTTGGTGGTTTGGTTTCAATATCATCATATCAGAGAGAGGCATTTTAGGTTTAAACACAGCTCCCCAATCATTACATTCACTCTATTGGTGTGTTGTTGGGCAAGACACTTCACCCAGACTCCACGGCTGCTAGTAGTGAACTGCCAGGCTTTGGGTTAATGGGTGACCGTCTGAACCAATTAAATTACAGCTGCCAGTTTATTTAAAGCATGCTACTAAACACCGCTAAAAATACTCAATGAAAGAAGTGAATTACGTTTCCACAGCGATGCCCACTCATTGCAGGGCCACATCAGACGGACATGTTACTTTCCCCTCCACCCCAAAACTCCTGTATATTTTTAACTCACATGTAGACACACACAGGCTACTTATTTACACAATATAATACACACTTTGTAGCGCCTGGTTTGTTTTGGTCTGGTGACATCATGGTACGGTGAGGTCATGTGGTGGAGTCATGGGAGAGAGGGGGAGAGAGCGGGGAGGAGGGGAGGAGTGCTTTGGGTGCCAGCTCCTTAAACCAGTGTCTGAGACTTGAGAGACGGAGAGAGGGAGGAGGAGGGGGCATGTTTGTGTTGGCACCAGGACAAAGGTGTGTGTGCACTGGTTGAATGGATGAGGAGGGGTATGGAGGTCCGGAAGGCGAGGAACAACATGATAAGATGTGGAGGTGAGGGTCAGACATTGTGTACACAGTTTCCATAGATCTTTATGAAATATTCTTGGAGCCCTGATAACAGACCAGCGGAGAAAATGGCTGGAGCAGGTACTGTGCCACCTGCTGGCAGCTGAGTGAGGGAGGGGGTGGGGTGAAGCTCTTTTTAATGAAGTTAAAACAGAAGCTGCCTGTCCATGTTACAAATGGGACAAGCATCATAGTGAAGCTTCTTAAATGCTTAAAATGAGTCTTGCTCACACATGTGTCTGTGTGGAGTTTGCATGTTCTCCCTGTGTCTGTGTGGAGTTTGCATGTTCTCCCTGTGTCTATGTGGAAATCAGCTGGAAAGTCCCCCTGTAGCTGAAAGTTCCCCAAGCTGGAAAGTCCCCCTGAATTGTACCCTTTATGAAACTAAGTTAGTTAATTTATACATTTAATAAAAAAAATAATAATAATATTTTCATTATATATATTGTATTAATTACACACGTGAGTTACAATATATCTCAACACATTTGTTCATACATACAAACAAAACATGCAAACATTTTGTGGTCTCAAACACACAGAGTAAATACAGTGTGTCAAATTACTCCTCAGGAATAGTCCACCAGTTACAAATTATGTTCATGGCAAGCAGGTAAGGAAATAATTCATATTTCTTCCCAAATCAACAGTTACAGATGCTCTAGGACATGGGGAACAAGAAAAAAATATTTTAAATATGATTTCATAGCAAACTTCTGCGAGCAAATGAGGATTATATTGATATTACATACTGAAAAAATGTGTGCCACTTTGGGAAGATCAGTAAAATGGCATAAACAAGGCCCGACATTTGGTCTCGCTACATTGACATTTCATTTTATTATGATATAGAATTCTGATTTTCTAACTCAATACATCTGAGCGTGTGATGCAGCCTACTAAAGGCCGGCGAGAATGTCCCCCCTCTCCCGGGCACAGCAGTTACCCGTGTGCCTCCCAAGAGAAGATGGCGCCCGGAGGGAGGAGTGGGACATTCCCGCTGAAAGAATGGGACACTCGCGCTGGGGCTTTCAAGCCAGGGGGACGCTCGAGTCAGTATTCGTCTGAGTGGAGTGTGCATGTTCTCCCTGTGTCTGGGTGGGTTTCACTCTGGTTTCCTCCATCAGCCCAAAATGTGCACAACAGGTCAAATCCTCCAGCTAACGTAGACTAGATCAAGCTCTGAGACGGGTCCCTGGGTGCCCACTTCTTCCTGACAGTGTGTGTCAGGTTGCTCTAGTGGCATTGAAGGGTCAAATGCAGAGAACAAATGTCTCTATGGGGACAATAAAGTGTACCATAATAAGTACACTTGGGGCCAAAATATGTCTGCTGTGTACTGTATGCATTCAAATTTGTATGATAATCAGCTTAAAATGCTAGTTGTTATTGGCTTTACAGACGGCAAAACTCTGCTCTGGTCTCTAGAAGTTGTGAGACGCGCACATCACAGTGAATAATTAGGATATTCAGAATGCATAAGGCGAAGAATAATCTACAACCGTTTTAAATTCATGTTTCTAAGACAATAAATGTCAGGGACAGTTTTAAATAAATAAACCTTTAAATGAATGAGTGAGACTGGTGAATTTATATGGATTTTAAAGGTCTCTGGTGAGCTTTAAGCCATGTTAGAATGTTGTTCCCTCTTCAAAAACATACAAGAGCAAAGTCAAACACCTCTTACCTCTTCCCAATGTAAGTCTACAAGTGACAAAAGCTTTATGTGACAATATGCAATGATTTGAACATTTGTGTTTCTTGCAGCGCTCCAGATATGATTTAGTTTGTCTCATTTTTGTGTCTGTCCTTTGAAAAGTCCAGATTTTGTGCATTATTTTATGTTTTGTCCTTCCTTCCTATCAGTGTAGTGTACCCACATGTTCTCTATGGCTAGCCACATCAGTCCAGCAGTCATTCACTACTGCAGTGGAACATTAGAGCCAGGGCTGTTAAAAATATAAAAAATGTGATACTAAATCGCTATTAAAACTACTCTCACAACTAGATACTCATTTTAGCAGGTATCGATACTAAAAAAGTCCCATTGACAGGACAGAAATTAACCTTTCCTGAATGTCTTTAGAATGATGTTGATCTGTATCAGAACAAGTATAAGAGCACATAGACTAGTATACACCCATGGACCACTATGGAACCTACGTGGACGACCGAATTACTGTTTGTCTCCATGGAGATTTTATTGCTTTACCTGGAATGCTCCACAGTACAGTATTAGACCTTTATTATATATATTACTGGGAGTAGGGTCACCTCTGCACAGATCCCAGTTTAATGTCATAGTGTGAAAGATTGTAGGCCACAGAATAACATCTGCCCTGCTCTTTTGTGCATGTGCAGTCATGTCACTGCTCGTGTTTACACACTGTACAGTGCACGTGGGTCACACACACACACACACACGCGCGCGCTCACACACACACGTGCACACACGCGCACACACACACACGCACACACGCGCGCACACACACACACACGCACGCACGCACACACACCCACACACGCACGCACGCACGCACGCACGCACACACACACACCTCTGCTGTGTTTATGGGCCTGTGGAAAAGAAAATGGACACGACAAAAAAATATGACTCTGCAAGTTAAAGGTGCACTGCGTAACCTTTCTGGTGGAGGGTCCATAACCTGCTCGTCTCCACAGAGATGTTACTGCTCTGCCTGTGTAATGTTCCACAG
This sequence comes from Taenioides sp. WSHXM2023, assembly GCA_029959045.1. Classification (NCBI taxonomy): domain Eukaryota; kingdom Metazoa; phylum Chordata; class Actinopteri; order Gobiiformes; family Gobiidae; genus Taenioides; species Taenioides sp. WSHXM2023. The sequence continues at coordinate 2,028,505 of CM057089.1, read as the reverse complement.
TATGGCATTAAACTTTATTTCTAAGAAGCCAGGCAGTTATTGACTCAAGTACTTTTACAAGCACTCACACCTCAGAGAAAAAAGGTTCTGGGTTTGACTCTAGATTTTGCATGTTCTCCCTGTGTCTGGGTAGGTTTCACTCAGCTGGAAGCACTCCCCATGAACACTTCCTATTTGGTAGCTGGCGGCTAGCGCATTAGCTATGTCCATACACAGTCCATGGTCCTGACCAAGACTAGCTCAAGCCCTGGAGGGGTCCCAGTGCTCCGGACAGGAGGCCCCAGTGACACTGAAGGATGCTTCCTACTTCCTTCAACAGTAATACATGTTACGTTTTTCATGAAGGCCTCTTCAGTCCATATTCTGCCTCACGTCGAAAATATCTGGGGGTTATGTCTGCAGACGCTGGGCGAGTTAGGAAAAACACCCAGGAGCGGTGACCTCATGGAGCAATCGCCATGGAAACAGACACACACACACACACACACACACACACAGGGCCTTCCCGTTTTAACATCAGCCTGTACTGTACTTCCACATGTGTATCACCACAGTGCAGCTAAAGCCTGATTGAAATGGACACAAACACAAAGGGAGGCTGGGACTGTGTGCTAGAATGTGTGTCCAACTGTGAAGAGGTGGGTAATAATAAAATAACAGTATCATAATCTGTACGAATAACAAAACTAACAGTGGTGGAAAGAGTACTGAAAATGTATACTGAAGTAAAAGTACAGTTACATGACTAAAAATGCACTCATTTACAAGTACTACTGCCAAAATGGTACTTATGTAAAAGTAAAAAGTATACATGAAAAATACTGCTCTGTTACTTTTTAACATGACTTTTATAATGAGTTTGTAGGTGTAGAAAGGAGCAGAGACAGACATGACCAGGACTTGTACAACACTCAGTAACTTCTATGGTTTCAAATGTAATTAATTACAATCACATGTCTTGAATTATACACAATTACAAGTGCAAATACAGGTTTATAAATCTTATCGTATATACTAATCTACTTATAAATCTACTAAAAGCAACTCACTTACAGCAATGTGTCTGTAATCAGTTACTTTCCACTACCAGGTAAAAGTACACAATACATAAAAGAAACTATATTAGTACTTAAAAGGAGCAGGTAGTTCAAAGTTGTACTCCTTATTCACTGTTACTGTGCTGTGAACTTCGACCTCTTCAGTATTTTCAAAAATGTTACATATGGATCATGTTTGTGCTACAATAATAATATATAATATGAATCATGATGAAGTGTCCTGAAATGGTTTTCACTTCACAGGTGTCTCTTGTCAGGGGTAAGCAATGCCAAATGTGCAAATTAGATATAAAGTGAATAATCCTGGAAATACAGAAAAACACAAGGAAGAAAAAGTGTGTCCAGATTTTAGGCTGGAAGAGTCCTCCTCACCCTGAAATATGACTGAAGCCTCTGAGTCTGTCCTCGTGAACTAGTGCACCAACCTGCCAAGTTCAAATGTGTCCACACACAAAGAGAGCAAACACTACATATGAGAGACACTTCACACGCCTGTGTCAACAAGCTGGGGAAAAAGAGAGGAGAGAGGGAGAGAGGAGAGAGGGAGAGAGGAGAGAGGAGAGAGGAGAGAGGAGAGAGGGAGAGAGACAGAGAGACAGAGGCGGGAGGGGGAGGAGGGTGGGAGGTCAGTGGGAAAACATGCGGAAGACAAACTGAGTGTGCATACTGTACACAAGTGTGTGAGCAGAGGAGGAGGAAACTTAAGAGGCTTGGACTTAGACAGACTTTATTGATCCACAAGGGAAATAATAATAATAATAATAATACATTTTATTTCAAGGCGCCTTTCTTGACACTCAAGGTCACCGTACAAAGACACACAATAAAACAGGCAATAAATACTAAATAAAACAGAGAAAATGGACAATGCAAATACAAGTAAAGTATAACAATCAGCAAGTGGGGTAAGCTATTTTAAAAAGATGAGTTTTGAGTCTGGATTTAAAAATGGGTAATGATTCAATGTTCCGGAGGTCTGGGGGGAGTGAGTTCCATAGATGGGGAGCAGAGCGGCTGAAGGCCCTGCTCCCCATGGTGCTGAGCCGAGCAGAAGGGACTGTGAGGTGGATGGAGCGGGAGGACCTGAGTGAGCGGGTGTGTGTGGTGACATGAAGGAGTTCTGTGAGATAAGGAGGAGCCAGGTTATGGATAGACTTGAATGTGAGGAGTAAGATTTTGAATTGAATGCGATATTGAACAGGGAGCCAGTGAAGTTGCTGCAAGACCGGGGTGATATGGTGAATAGAGGGGGTTTTGGTGATAATCCGAGCTGCAGAATTTTGGAGAAGTTGTAGTTTGTGAATACTTTTTTGGGGGAGACCATACAACAGAGAATTACAGTAATCGAGACGTGAAGTGACCAGGCTATTGACAAGGATGGCGGCTGTGTGAGGGGTGAGTGAGGGACGGAGACGGTTGATGTTTCTGAGGTGAAAGTAGGCAGTGCGTGTGATATTGTTGATGTGTGACTGGAATGAAAGAGTGCTGTCCAGGGTGACACCCAAGCTCTTTACCTGAGGGGAGGGAGAGATGGAGGAATTGTCAATAGTGATTGAAAGGCTGTCTATTTTGTGTAATGTAGATTTTGTGCCAATTAGTAGGATTTCAGTTTTATTGCTGTTTAGTTTTAGAAAATTGGAGGAGAACCAGGATTTTATTTCCTGAAGGCAGTGGGTGAGGGAGGAGGGTGGGAGGATGTTGGATGGTTTGGAGGAGATATAGAGCTGGGTGTCATCTGCATAACAGTGGAAATGTATATTGTGTTTTCTGAAAATGTGACCAAGGGGAAGGAGATAGATGATGAATAGCAGGGGGCCAAGGACTGAGCCTTGGGGAACACCTGAGGAAAGAGGGTAGTGCTGGGAAATGCAGAAATGATTTAACTAAAGAAATAAACAAACACTGGACTACAGTAGTGAACAGAAGAGTTCAGTCTATTAAAGGCCCTGGACCCACTTTTTTCCATTTGAGCTAAACTGGGCTAGTTTATGACTGTAATGTCAGATTACGTGAGAGGGACATGTTTAAAAGCACGAATCAGCTCACCTGTGGCAGCTTTAACTAAGTTCTTCTATGGTCAGATTATGTTAAAAATAAAAAATAAAATAAAATTACCCTCTGTGAACCGCACACTTCCTTCTTCTTAGAATTCCTGTGTCGTTACTAAACAAATACAAGGAAATTGTAAAAATGACATCACACTTAACAAGGCTGTGTCAAAGCAGCTAATTATAAAGCATTTTACTGTCCTAGAATCAGGAAGTGTGATGCACTTGCTAGAACATGCTAGGAGTGTGGACTTTAGAGGAACAAATACGATTTTTTGGAATGATTAAAAAAGTCTATATTGTTTATGATCAGGAAATGAATATAGGAATACAATTTTATTTTGAGTAAGGCCAAAACACAAATAAAAATCCGGACCAATTACTATGAGACAGCAAAAGGAGAAATTTAATTTGTCAACTGGACAGAGTTTATTTGGTCGAATACGTTTCGCAGCTCATCCAAGCTGCTTCTTCAGTTCTGGTCAGATGCTGGTGGACACTGCTTTATATCTGCTTGAAGGGAGGAGCTTAATTACAATGAAATTACTCTGAGACAAACAAACAGAGAAAACAATGGGACTAGCCAGGACATGTCCAGAGGTGTGAAAACACCATCATGGCCCTGAATGGATATGCTAACTACTCCCCCACTCCCACTCCATATTGAATAGACACACCTAACTAACAGAAACTGTAAACAAATATGTGTTGTCTCAGAGTAATTTCATTGTAATTAGCTCCTCCCTTCAAGCAGATATAAGGCAGTGTCCGTCAGCATCTGACCAGAACTGAAGAAGCAGCTTGGATGAGCTGCGAAACGTATTCAACCAAATAAACTCTGTCCAGTTGACAAATTAAATTTCTCCTTTTGCTATGGATTCTACCTGGACGACTGAGGGATTCTACACATATGAGACAGTTTGACTAATGCACACTGCCCACAGAGCGTCCTCAGACCTCCAGTCATTTTCCTCTTCCTGTCCCATAAGTCCTTGTGAGGAAGAGGGCGGGGCCTGCTCCATGTTTGTCATACTGTTCTCTGACACTCTACAGTCCGACTCTCCCATAAAGCCCCTTGTCTCAGTCATTACTCACTCGAGCGGGGCCGGGGCCCGCTCAAACTGAGGAGTGTCTGATCACTACGAGAGTTACGCAAAAATGCTGCAACCACAAAACCTACACAAGTGTAGTCATCATTAGAAAGAGAATTACAGAAGAACGGAAGGTTTTTAAACTAGACGTGAGATAAACCAGGACTAGACCAGGACTAGACCAGGACTAGACCAGGACTAGACCAGAGCTAAACAAGAGCTAAACCAGGACTAGAAGCAAGCCAAGCCTGGACTAGACCAAAACTAAACCAGGACTAGACCAGGATTAAAAGCGAGGAAAACCAACACTATACCTGAGCTAAATTAGGACAAGACCCACACAGCTAAAACAGGACTAGACCAGGTCTAAACCAGGACTAGACCAGGACCAACTACTACTAACAACAATTACTATTGCCAAAGTCATTTGAAAAAGAAATTACAGAAAGAAGAGGTGAATTTTGAATAGTTAGAAGTTCCGAACAGGGAAAGTGGGAGGAGGGTAAATCACAGGTAATTCTGTGTTTAAGGTATTTTCTGTTGGAGTTGTTCTACTGGTGGGTGTGAGGTGTTTCTGGAGGAGTTGTTCTGCTGGTGGAGGTTTTGAGATGTTTCTGGAGGAGTTGTTCTGCTGGTGGAGGTTTTGAGGTGTTTCTGGAGGAGTTGTTCTGCTGGTGGGTTCAAGCCTGGACTAGCAGCAGAGATAAGAGAGGGGCAGATCAGATAGAGCAGGAGCAGAGGGACAGGAAGAACCACCCAACACACAGGAGAAAAAAAAATGTATGTACTAGGGGGTGGGATGAGGCAAAATTTTCATAAGACGAGACAAGACACAAGAGCCATGAAAGACAGGATTTTCACATTATTATTATTTTTTTTTAAATTGTACAAACCAGTTCACGATTTTGGACTCGTAATTTCCTACTGTTTTTATACAAAGGGCCCATATGACACTATTCTCTGATCTCTGTTCTAATGTTGTTTCCTCATCACAAACAGACCTGCAAAGACGACACTCTGTTTCACCTTGTGATGTCATTCGGTATTACAGGAAGTGCTCCACTGTGTTTTTAAACTATACCCCTTCACTAGAAGCATTTGGATCATTTCAGCCCTGGAACTGTCGATCTCTACTGAACTAAAGGTAAAAGGAGCTGTTCACTTAAAAACTACCACTTCATGACATCATAAGGTGGAACAGAGTATTTTAAGCTTTAGAGATTTTAACAGACTAATAATTAAAGATTACTCAAACATGTGAATGAAACAAAACACAACTCCAGGTCTGTTTCTGATGCACTAAGAACATTCTAACATGGCCTGAAGCTCACAAGAGTCAAGTTTGAGTAATATAGGACTTTTAATGAAAAAAAAAAAAAGAAAAGTTTCTGATGTTTATATTCAGAAAATTCTTATTGGATGCCATTTTTCATTTGTTTTTAAACAGACAAAATAAAACTGAACATAAAGTAATGTTATAAAGATATGGTAACTGGCTCTGTCCATAACACAGTTACAACATGAACATGAAAATGTGTCCAAAAAGTGTTAGATGCACTGGTACAGAGCTTTTCAGATGCAGTAGTATAATGCAGTAATATAATGCAGTACAGTAGAGCAGTAATTTAATACAGTGTTATGAGGTTATCAGTTTTGCCTTTGATTGAAGTACACAAATTGATGTCATGAATAAGAAACACTGACTCATGTTGTGATTCCTGGACCTGTCTGAGATCAATAACTGAGTGGGCCTGGTCACGACACACTGGTACTGGGCTGTGTGGAGCTGAGCCGTGCAGGGGAGAGGAGACTGCTCTGTCACACATGAAAACATATCCATACACTCACATCCAAGACCTCCAAATTCTGAACAGAAAAAAAAAAAACAAAGTCCAAATTCAACTTAAGAACATCATGAGAAATACTTGAATCTGATTTGTCGAAATGCCCTAACAGTGGATCAAGCCGAAGGATCAAACTTCAGTTAAATCCAGTTGAGAGAAACGCACAGAGTAGAAAATTAAATGCACTGCTTCCCTGTAGGACTGTCAAAAGTATTGAAAATCAGATACTAATTGATATTAAAATAGCAAAGGAGAAATTTAATTTGTCAACTGGACAGAGTTTATTTGGTCGAATACGTTTCACAGCTCATCCAAGCTGCTTCTTCAGTTCTGGTCAGATGCTGGTGGACACTGCTTTATATCTGCCTGAAGGGAGGAGCTTAATTACAATGAAATTACTCTGAGACACACATATTTGTTTACAGTTTCTGTTTCAGAACTGAAGAAGCAGCTTGGATGAGCTGTGAAACGTATTCGACCAAATAAACTCTGTCCAGTTGACAAATTAAATTTCTCCTTTGCCATGGATTCTACCTGGACGACTGAGGGATTCTACACACGATATTAAAATAGCATCCAAACTAGATACAAGATTTGAGCAGGTATCAATACTAAAAAAGTCCCATTGACAGGACAGAGCAGAATCTTTCCTGAATGTCTTTAGAATGATGTTGAGCTGTATCAGAACAAGTATAAGAGCACATAGACTAGCATACACCCATGGAGCACTATGGAACCTACAGGACCAGTGAGGGAGTACACACATATAAGAACACATGGGAAGAGAAAAGAAAGTACTACCATTTAATGTGGAAAATCACATTCTATTGTCCTAAATTAAGTGTTTCAATTATAACTGTGGTATCAGAATCTGTACTGAGTATCGAGTCCATTCCTCCCTTAGTATCAAAATCGAGTTTGCAATGTTAGTATGGTGACAGCACTGCTTTCCTGTCAGTTCTTGTGGTTGTAATTACAGAGAGCACAGGGGGTTTACCATAGACTTGTATGGAATATTCCCAATTGCAGGTTGAGTTGTTGGAAATTCTGTAAACTATAATTGTAACATACAGGTTATTAGTTATAGGAACACTGTACTCTGATCTTCATGACTTTTATAGGTTACAGTTAGCAGATTACAAAGCTACATTTATTTTAATCTCCTTGTGTCTCCAAGGGGACTTATTCTCAAATTTGCCAATCCTACAGTTTAAAATGTACACTATGGATCATAATGTTTTTTTGAAAAATTAAATAAAATGTTTCATGTAAAAACATAAACATATAGACATCAGTAGTAGGTATGGTATAAGATCTCATGCCACAAGATCTCATGAGACAAAACTGCCACAAGATCGTGCACACATGGGAAAAAATTATCTTTGATTTTTTTAAATTTACATTTAGATTAGACAAAAAATGGTCACGTGTTGGTGAGCAGTACTAGAATGGAAACAAAAATATGAAATCAAATAAATAAAAAAAATTTGAGGCCAAAACTGGAAACTCAATTGTGAAATGTATATATTACAAATTATGTTAAAAACTCGTCTTGTCTCGATCTCGTGGACCCAATCTCGTATCTCGTCTCGTGGAAACTGTGTCTCGTCCCATCCCTAATCAATAGTGAACTTGAGCATGAGCAGTCACCGTAAAGGCTCTGCTGTAGGACTACAAGATATCACTGGATTACTGTGGAATTATGATAACACAAATAACAGTTAAAACATTTTTCTATTACAGATATTTCTGATGTAAATACTAACAGAAGTGTCCCATTCTGCAGTGCACACAGCCCTCTCCACAGTGTTGATGGTCACTCTGTTCACAGGCACATCAGGAAAACCAGATAACCGGCCTAGTCTAGTTTAAACCAACACTTTAAACGTAAACCTGGATCTACGATTGAAGTGTCACGTTTCAGTTCACTCACATCCCAATATTTACATGAGGAGCAGGCTAGGAGAGGCGTTCAACTGCACGAGGTAAGAAACAGCCAGGAGAATATCAGACATGTGTTTGGACGTGTTCTCACATACATTTGGATCAGGAGCCATGACAAACTACAGTCCCTCCACTGTGGACTAGCACACATTGTTTTGTTTTGTTAAAGTGAAAACTACTGAAGCTTCAATGTGCACTGAAGTACTGAAGAAAGCAGAGAAGTGTGAGTAACAGTTCCTAACATGCCTGAAAATCAAACTCTGAAATGTAATTGAGATGTTCCTTATCTGTTTGTACCAAAGGTGTGGTTGGGTATAGTTATGATTTTATGATGTTTATTAGCAATTGTAGATACTAGATGCACCTGGATGTCTCAAAGCTCCCCCCTGTTGTAGACTGGGACAGAGGTGTGACGTTTTGGGGCAAGGTTTTGGGACAAGGTTTTGGGACAAAGACCATTTGAATTTGGTCGTTTATTGCACTCGGATTCCCCCTGTACATGTAAACCTACTGGGCGAATGCAGAGATGAGCTGTTGTTCTGGAGGTCCACACAAACACGAGTGAGTCACCCCCAGCCTGAGCCCTCCTGTGTGGGTGTGTGGGAAGCATAATGACCCCCTGAGCCTGGAGCATGGACCAAAGCTACAATCACCGCTCTACCCACCAGCACAGCACAAAGACGAGGGTGAGGGCAGCCTGATACACTGCTTAGAACACAGGATAACACAGAATCTGAATCACGCTGGTTTGATAAAGATGAAGGAAAGGTCACGCTAGGCTATAACAAGGCATATCATATCGCTACAAAGAAACATCATGACAAATGATAATACTGAAACTACTTGATGCCACTGACACAATAAGAATAAAGCAGGAGAATCCTATTAAACGTTTTGTTACCCATACAAGTTATTTATTCAACCCTCTACAGCTCAAATCTTATTGTATTACAAAATCATCACAAAAATCATTCTGCAAAATTTTCAAAACTTGTTATAGTTCCTTGTCATAGACCCCCTCAAGTTTGTGCATGTTTAAGTCATGTTTATTCTCCTGTATTCAAGATGTCATTGTTACCGATCTACTCTCCTTTTTCAGCTCCACCGGTACACGCCCACTGTGACCAACACCCTTCCTTCTGGATTGGTGATACGTGTAGGATTTAGCAGTGTCACATAGTTATTTTGGTACAAATGAAAAATAATGTACTCTTTAGTGTGATGTCCAGCTATCCACAGGAGGGGCCCATAGCATGCGGCGCTTTGTTGTGATGACGTGATTTAAAATGTCCAAAATTATAACATAATGATCCAAGGGGGTCATAGATTATAACTATATACAGTAGCAGAGAGTTTTTAAGACAGAAAAAATTAGGTACAACGCCTTTAATGAGGCTCTAAACTATGTGTTTAAATTATACAATAATGAACAGACCAAATTAATATTTCAACTGCCAGAAAAAAAAATAATGCCTTCCTTGTGCATACATTGTCTCTGCATTTTGGATGGAGCTTTCAATTTACATATTTTTTGTGTAAGTCTATGATAAATATTGACCACAGGTATTATCCCACCAAACCAAGTCAGAAGTAGAACAACATGAAAACCTGTCACGTGTATTTTAACTATTGCTTCTTAGGCAGCATGCTAAGCAGTTCTCCTCCAGAGAAAGTCAAAGGTGGGAACACGTGGTTTTCCCTGCGTGATGTGAGGTAACCTAAAACATACACACATGCTAATCCTCCATGCTGCTGCTCTAGACCAGGATCCTGACTCCATCTCTAGAAGGATCTATATAATCTAGCACAGAAAACATTGTGTAACCTTCCATATTGACACAGTTTCTTGTGACAAAGAGCGCGGCAGCTAAGCACACACACTGATAATCTTACATCATGTGAGGCAGAGGCCGTGTCCTCCTGTGGATAAAAATAATCTGCAGAGTACGTTATGAATATGGATGCAGAGTGGAGAAGAAGGAGCAGAAACCAGTGAGCATAAAGCATAGAGACGCACTGGCCCACTTACAGAGCTGGTCAAAGTACTGCATTTCATTACTCGAGTAAAAATAAAGATACAGCAGTTCAAATATTACTCCAATACAAGTAGAAGTAGCTCAGTCAAAATATTACTAAAGTCAAAGCACTGAAATATTTGCTGTAGAAACTACTACTCGTATTGAAAGTACATTAAAAAAATAATTAAGAACAAGCAGAACGAGCCTTAATGAGTCTCTCACCTAAAATGCCTCTCTCTGATCTGAACAGTCACTCCCTAAACCCCAGCACCTGCGGCCAGGCATGAGTCAGTGCTAGTGCAGCCTCTGCAGCTCAGTGAGTGAATTCTGGAGGTTTTGAGCTTCACATGAGGTATGTTCTGTCCATATACTGAGAATGAGACAAACTTGGATGTGTCTCTATCTGCAGGTTAAATTTCTGGTGACACAGGGTCATTAATAGAGTTACAGTGCAGACTACAAACAGTTCCTTTAATAAGAAGGAAGAGCAGGTTAAATCTAAAACCAAAGTACACTACAGGAGGAAGTGCAGTATCTTTAGTTTTCATATGAAAATGCAAAGGTCAAACATATTTCAAAGGCAGTGTATGAATCATACTAACCCTCTTATTACTTCATTCATAGCACAACTTTATGAAATCTAACCTTTTGTTTAGAACTGACATATTTCTTTTGAAATTTTAATTACAACTCTTTGTATTGGATTGATTGATTATTATTATTCTGGCATTATTCCACAGACACATTTAACATGCACAGACCAAAAAGGTGGAGGCTGAAGCTTGAGCTTATTATGCCTCCCCTTTATTCCTTTGTCAGAGCATCATCTTGGAATGAGTTCATATTCATAAGCAAGAGGAAACAAACAAGTGAGTAACAGAACAGCAAAGTACTATAGCACAGACATTTTAGGTCTTCTATACAATTGTTCCAGAGGTCCACCCCTTTAACAGATACAAAATTTCATAATGTTTGTTCCGATTTTCTTTTCTATATGACTAGATCTAACTAGTGTGCATTCAACAGTAACATTTATGATCACAATTACTTCTGTGGAGAATTCTGCCATAAGATTATTCTAAAAACACAATTACATAGAGCCTCAGCAACAACTAAGGGTCCCCAAAACTGCAAGGGGTAATAAGTGTGCTTTTCCTCGGGGGCAATCATCTTGCACAAGGCCCCAAAAATCTAAACAGCCCTGTCTCCTCCACAGGTCTTCCATTTTGACAGCCTCTGACACTGGTAAAGCGGGCCGAGGTCCAGTGGGTTGGTGCAGTGGGCTTAGTCTGACCCACAGAATGGAAGTGTGCCAGGATGAACTGAACCGTACCGCGCTGGCTTAGATAACTCACCATTATAGAGACACGCTCTGTAATAAAGGGACGTACAACAGGCTGAGCAGGCTATTCATGTCTGATCTTCCACTCCACTGAGGAACAACACTGAAGGGTCTGCAGCAGGAGACTGGGGGGGGGGTGCCAGTGCAGATGGTGGGTACTGTACTGTTGTAGCCCAAGACATAGACGTCGTCAAACCAGAAGGTGGGTGGTTTAAATCCTGCGAAGGCAATTACTCTGCTGTTCTAATGTCTTTCTTGAGAACTAAATGTCCCTGTGTCTCTGTGGGGTCTCAGGGTTTGAGACAGAATCAGACGAGATATAGAGAGGAGCCTGTGTCATTTGCTTATTGCAGCACTTACAGTTGTGACTGGAATGACTCTAGTACAGCCATATTTTAAAACCACAATGAACATGCAAAAAGCACCTTCTCAATAATGGGCCTTTTAAAGTACAACTAAACACAAAATCAGCCTTTTCTGCTCCAAAACTATATGGTGTTTTAATAGTATTGTGTACTGATCCTACTCTGTTTGTTTTGGCAACTATAATTCAAACAAGGTAAAACTGCAGCTGTCTGGTCAAAAACTGAGCATGTGCTGCTCCCGGGGGCCACTGCGATTTCAAGTACTATATGACATCATGCATGACCTACCTAAAGCTTTACCCAAAGATCATGACCATAGGTGAAGGTAGGAACAGAGATCTAAACCTGGACTAAACCAGAACTGAACCAGGGAGCATAGATACTGGTAAAGTCCAATACAGCCCCCACATCACTCCAGCTGCACTGAGCCAGTGATCGAGTGTGAGATGCTCTTTAAAGAATACAGAATATTTGTACAGATTACTTTTGCACTTCTATTGTTTTGATCCTCTTGCTTTATGTACTGGCACTAAAATGGCTTATTTCCTTAAAACACTAATTACACAAGAGATCTTATTGTGTTATGAAGTTCTTCAGTCGTCATTTGAAGGGTAAATAACAGTTGCATATGAAGAACAGTTCAAAGATTCTGGGCCAAAATCTGCCTGTAAATAGTCTTATTACATCCAATTAAAAGCCCAACCAGGATATCGATTGCACAGAACCGATACTCGATCCAACAAAATGTTCTGTATTGGCACTGATATTCCATACCAGCATCAGTATTAGTGTGTGCCTCGCACTGTACACCTTCATATCCACATCCTCACCTCATCTCCCATGAGTTCCTCCAGGCCTGACCCAGCCCCTCTGCATGCCCTCCTGTGAGACACTAGAGGTCAGTGGGTCAGTAGGTGCCCTCTATACGGCTCCCTTAGCCCCACTAGCCTGAGGACACGTGTAATTCAGGTTTAATGATGGAGGAAGGAGACATTATACTAGCCCTATGCACACACAAAGGTTAGCCTGCACAGAGGACAGGACTGTGGCTAAACCTGAGCAGCCGCTAATGCACAGATCTCGCACAGATCTCGCACAGATCTCGCGCGCGCGCGCGCACACACACACACATGCACGCGCGCGCGCGCACACACACACACACACACAAAAATCACCACATGTGTGCCATGGTGTGTGCTCGTGTGCCGAATTTAACTAACTATGGCTAACATGGTAGAAAGAAAATTTAAACTTTAAATTTAAACTTCAAACCATGCATTTTGACAGTTAGATGGCAAATCCTAAAATTTTTCATGCACCTATTTATGGTTTTTCACTCTTCTGCCAAAATGCACAAATACAAGACTTTTTTCAGCATCCACAGACCAAGTGTGTGCAAAATGAAGGTGTCTTTCCAAATGATGAGATTAAAATGCTTTTTTTTTTTTTTTTTTAGAAGTATCAAACACACAGCAGCAGCAGCACAGAGGTCTCCTGATCAAATGAGCTGCACAAGCTCAGATCAGACTCTCACACTCAGACACACACAAGGCTCTGCTGTAGTGACATAAGATTAGGAAATTCTCCAAATAAGCACACAAGATTACACTCTCTGACCCTCTCTCCTCTGCTTCCTCTGTATGTTATAATTTGGAGTTTTGGTTCTCAAAACGACTGTCCAATCAGAAAGCAGAATGAGCCTCATATGACTCTCTCATTTGGGTTGCCACTTCCAATGCTGAAATCCAGTTTAAACCTAAAATGCCTCTCTCTGATCTGAATGGTCTCTACCTAAACCCCAGCACCTGCAGCCAGTCATGAGTCAGTGCTAATGCAGCCTCTGCAGTGCATGGAGGGGATTCTGGAGGTTCTGAGCTTTCACATGTCCATATACTGTCCATAAACTTGGATGTGTCCTCTATCTCCAGGTTAGGGCTCTGGAGATGTTCAGTTGTGATTGCAGTACTTTTTTTTTTTTTTAACTTTAAGAGTGCAAGCTACATACAGTTCCTTTAAGCCCTTCTTCAGACAGAGGAACCCGAGCCGTCTCCCCATGGTGCAGTCAGTCTACAGCTCAGACCACAGGCACCCCACACACACACAGATGCACACACACCCTAATGCTCGGATGAAACTGACACATAATCAATGGAGCTGCTGGATGGTCTGACAGAGCGTTCACACACCATGAATAAGACATGAGTTTTCAAAGAGCATCTAAACACAAGCACTTGTTGGTCTGCAATAATTACCAGTGTGGCCATTCAAATTCCAAACGCACTGAGCTGAGGATGTCAGTTGAAGCTGTTCATCTATATTTGTGATCGTAACATTGTTCGTAACACTGTCACTGTTATTTCAGTTTCATAATAATGGTATACTAACTGGGAGAGGCATTTATCTGCACATGGTAAGATACAGACAGGAAAATATTAGGCACATGTTTGGACGTGTAGTCTTTTGACAAATTACAGTCCCTCCACTAGAGTTGTCAAAAAATATTGAAAATCAGATGCCAATACTAAACTGGTAGTGAAAGTAGATCATTTCTATTTACTAAAAAGTCCCATTAACAGAACAGAAATGAATCTTTCTTGAATGTCTTTTGAATGATGTTGAGCTGTATCAGAACAAGTATAAGAGCACATAGACTAGTATACACCCATGGACCACTATGGAACCTACAGGACCACTGAGGATTACACACATATAAGAACACAAGGGAATAGAAAAGAAAGCATTTGTATTATCAGAATCTGTATTGAGTATTTAGTCTATTCCTTAGTATCAAAATAGAGTTTGAAATGTTCGTATCATAACAACCATAGCCTCCAGCGTAGGCCTGTATGTAGTTTCATGGTTTTGGTCCGTTACACTGCAGCCTGCTTTGGGCGGGACAGTGGTCTGACAGGTTTCGGGTTTGATTCTGCTTGTTTAGTGCACTCGGAGCCGTCGTCGTACATCGCAATTTCACAGACCAGACACACACACAATGAGCATTAAACAAACAATTCAGATCAGATCCTATGTAGAGTCCAGGGTAATTAGTGGCTCTAACGGTCCCCTGTCATGCGACCTCTCCTGTGATGCTGCAGCTGATTAACAGGCTATTGATCTCATGAAAAATGCAGCTCCAGCTCCTTCACAGTTTAACATCTAAGATGTGATCTGTTCAGGTCCAACCGGTCTATACACTGTCCACACCTATATGCAAATGTTATGGGACATTACGGTTCCATGTGGCCTTATTCTGTGTAAAAGCTGCTAACCCTGTAATTTAGACCTCTACCAACATGTTCTGAAATGTCCCTGTGTGTCAGATGCCCTCCCTGTGTCTCCATGGGGTCCTGTTCTGTGTAAAAGCTGCTAACCTTGCATTTTAAACCTCTATAAACATGTTCTGAAATGCATGAGATCCTTGTACAAGTTCAGCACTGCGTATTCCAGTCTTCTTTTCCTCAAATGTTAACACTCAGACTGGTTTAAATGTGAAATTATAAAATGACAAAATCTTGATTGAAAAAAAAATAATTAATTCACAAATATAGTTTCAATATGAACACGTGCACTTGCTTTAGCACAGTCAACACGGCAGCCACGTCGCAAAGGACAGTCTCTTGGATAATCCCGTTGACAGTAAATAGAAGGAGGGCTGGGCACAACAAGTGGGGGTTGGGATCAAGATACTAATATCTCGAGTACTTTTTTTTTTGTTTTAATCCAATGATAGGTTTAATCATTTGATCTACAAGAGCCTTTGTGATGTGAGAATACAGCCACATACTGTTTACAGGTACAACAGCCCAATCCTCAAGCTAATAAGTGTTTTACAGCCAGCTGCTTGGAGCTGTTCATTAGTGGATATTACAGGCTAACCTTGAAAAGAGCGTGGATTTACAGAGCTGTTATGGCTGTCCTCAGATCTATCCGTCTTGGCGACTTGCTCTAAACCCATGTTAATACAGAAAATGCAACAAGTGTTTTAATATTATGCAAAAGAGCTGTTGAGACTGCCTGTTGTAACCACCCATTTCTCTACCAACATCACAAAAGCATGGGGCTGGTCAATATGACAAAAATATATCAGTATGTTTAGTCATCATTATTGATCAATCTCAATTTTCAACCAATCCGAGTTCGAAACAGATACAAATGTTTTTTTTTTAAATAAATTTCCTGAACATAAATACAGACAATTCAATTTCTACTTAACACAAACTTCCATTTCTGAATAAATCGCCAAAAGCGGTTTTAAAAGCTTCCTTCATTTCACTTGCCTAAATTTAAAGCAGAATTAAATTTCAGAGCTTGTAGCCATGTTATAGTTGTTTGTTTCTCCTTTACCCTCTGCAGTTGTATTTAATTTAGAGTAATTCGTGCATGTTTGAGTAATCTTTATTCTCCTGTATTCAACACGATCTACCCCTGTTTTCACCGCTACTGGTACACCTCACTGTGACGTACTTGTGATCTCCATTTTTATTTTTGGAGGATTCGGCAGCGTCACATGGTCATTTTGGTCCTTTATTTTATTTTATTTTTTTTAAATCTACTCGCTAGTGTGGCTGCATGCGGCGCTTTGTTGTGACATAAGCACAACAGGTTTTCTTTAAGGAGACCTAGCAGCCATCCTGCTGAAATATGTAACCACAAAAAAAAAAAATCAAAAAAAAAAAATCAACCTTTATCAAGTTTGTTTGTGAGGAGGCTTCATACATAAGTGCCCTGTGCACTATTCTCCAGCTGCACTTTTAGGTTTGGAGCCAAACTCTGTGGACATTTCTATTTCCACATAGCTTCTCAGAGTCATATGAGGCCCAGACAGCGTGGAAGCATGGTTAGAAGCTCCACAAAGAGCTGCAGAACAAGGCTGATACTGTGTGAATATGAGAATGAGGAGTGTGTGTCCTCCCCCGCTCCCTGGGCTGGCCACATGTGGAGCGCGTGTGGGTCTTTGGGAGGGGCACCAAATCTGATGGAGATGTTCCACAGCAACACTAATGAGGCTTTAAGCATGAGAGGTGTCAAATGAGAAAAGATGACCTGTAACTGCAACAGGTCAGACCATTTCACTGCCAATACAGTGAAAACAGAACCAAATTTGCATTTTTCCATGGCCGATATCAATAATGAGTATTTAGAATCCAGAGAAGACAATGGCCAATGACCTCTGCCGATGTTTTAGGCCGATATGTAGAGCCGATTTTGGTCATTTCCCCAAATAATCACATTTGAATTGAATACAAACTCATCCACAGCCTTGTTTTACTTCACACTGGAGGAGGGAGCAGTGTAGTCACATTTTTACATTACTCTCTTTGGACTGAAGTGTTCACATGGGCTTAATGCACATGTTCTTAATGCATATTTTGGGAGCTGGTTCAGCCTCTGCTGGAGATTTAAGACCAACAGCCAAAACACTAAAAAGCGTAAATATCGGCCCGATAGATCGGTCTCTCTCTAATTTGCAAATCTCCAAAGCTGCAGTTAACTGGGTAATGTAATGTCCTCTGCAGAGTCGTGCAGATAGCCTGTTTGATGTGGGTGTTGGCCTTCTAAATGCTATAAAACCTGTCAAGTCTGTAGTTTAAACTTCTAGACTCAAACTAAAAGGGCTCGTATGGCAGTTACAAGCTCAAGGAGCTTCTCAAAAGCCACTTTAGGCTCCTGTCTGTTTACTCATCACTTTGCACTTGGGCACAGCCTGGCTGCCAGACTAAGCCTTTATTGGCCTTTATTAACACCAGCTCTCTCTGAAGCATCACCCTCCTCAACCCAACACAACAACACTACACTCCAGCAATAACAGGAGTATTATTCCTGCTACATCCGCTCACAGCACACATTTGAAGTACACCCCAGACAACTATAACCCCAGCCTCTTCCTCCCTCCCTCTCCTGTCACTACACTCAGCATGAGTGTTGTACATGGGCTGCAGAGTGAGGGGCTTGTGTCCGTGTTGAGTATGGGTCAGTTCTGACCCCTGCGGCCGGCCTCTGCTCACACATGTTACTGCAGCACCACAGCAGCAGGTTTACACTCAGCCTGAGGCACAGGGGAAACACCTTGTGACAGGAGGGATCACTCATGTACCAGAGAGACGGGGCATGTTGAAAAAGACAACGACAGCTAAAAAAGGATCAGTTCTAGAGATGGGGAAAAATGGTGGCACTTTTTTCTGAAGATTGAGAATTTAAAAGCTTTATTCACTTCCCGGCAGGCTGTATGATCTAAACCTGTCCAGCAAATGAACACAGAAGAATCTGAAGTACTAAACTAATCCGGGAAGCCCATCCATTCAGAACACGTTTGTAGAACAACCACATGATTTACTCACTGCAGCCATTCAAATGGAGATTTTGATTTGATCAAGATTCATCTTTCAGGCCTATTAATATTATTCTAAATATGGAGTTACACATTCAGAATCTAATATAAACGTGTTGCAGCCAATCAAACATCTCCACAAGAAGTCGCTTTGAACAATACGTAATGGAAATCAAATAGTGTTTAGTGCATGCTGCTGACACGCACTCACCAGTTCATCCAGGTTCCTCATGTCACACAGAACTCTCTTTTGCGGCCACACGAACGGCTCCGGTTCGGCCTGCTCCTCTGGACTCCGGCTGCTTTCCACCCGGCTCACGGACCTGCTCTTCGGGCTCTCCACCGCCGGCTCTTCGGCCTCCATCCTCAGGCACTCCTGGTCCCGGATCTCCTCCTCGATCTCCTCCTCCAGCTGGATCAACATCGGCGCCAACATCCCGAATTTGGACCCTCTCCGGGCAACTTCCAGCAGACACAAAACGAAGTTCTTCTCGTTGCACCTCTCCACCAGGTCATTGGTTTCAAACATGAGGACGTCCTTGATCCAGAGCTCCTGTCTGCACCAGCTGATGAAGTTGGACACGTTGTCCCTCGCCAAAAAGGATCCGGGAATCACGTTTCTAGATTGGAACACCACATCCTTGGAAGGAAGCTTCATAGAGCGGGCAGCCTCCGGGTATTCCAGCTGGAAGTCGTGCGCGGCGCGGTTGACGTTGTTGGCGTGCCGACAGAGCGCGCAGCCTGTCTCCAGGCCCTCCATGAAGGTGTCCGCGCTCACGTCCAGTTCGTACAGCGTGTTGAGCCACTCCGCCAGATCCTCCTTCATGGCGTACAGGTACTCCTCGCTGGACTTAAACGGCCTGATGCTCTTGGAGGCGGCCGACTGGATGTTGCTCTGATCAGCCATATTGTCTGTATCTAGGAGGGATCGCTCTATGTAGCCCTGCGCTTCACGAACGACTCGCAAGGACACAACGGCGTAGACGCAGCCATGGCGGGGATCTTCTTACCGCATAGCCTCGTCTCTTCGCCTGTGATGTGGAGCTGCCGTGGCGCGTGGATGCCGGATGTCTTTACCAAGCCCGTTAGCGCACGCATTGCTGGAGACTTTGAGATCTCACGGGAAGAATCCGCTCCAAGGGCACGAGACGACCGGTTAGTCCTCCCTAGGTTCGAGTGATTGTCGTGTTCAGAACAAAAATCCACGTGTCACCGTATCCGAGCCCTGTCAGCGGCTTTTCATTGTTGAATGGCGAGCGTCTGATAGCAGCTCGCTGGGACATCCTCAGCCCATGTCGCCGCCTCTCTGCAGAATGTGCCCGACCTGCTGCGCTTCAGAGCACCACATCCCATTATGAGGATCAACTTAACCCTGTGCGCTCCGAGCCACACTGCACCCACGCCCACGGCAGGCGGAGAAAGGCGGAGGCAGGCGGGAGGCGCGGCCACACGCTCCATGTGAAGGAATCTCTCAGATTTGAATACAGCCGATCCGTAAGTTTCAGAATGATGAAGAGTAAAGACTATTGCCGTAGTGATCAGGCAGGTGTGTTAACATCAGGCTTCTTCAAATATCTAAACATTCTGACTGACCGTACTACAGATGTAGTGTGTTTGACTTATGATATTGAAATCTTATATTTATGGAAATTAGAATGAATTCATTTTGATTGGTTTTAACCGTTTGATGAATTCGATAGTGGTTATTTAAAAGAGACACAGCCAATGATGAAATGTTGTTGCTAGAATGTAAATAGTTTCCTTAATGTATTTTGTACCTGCCCAAGGACTGCAAATGTAAAGGAGCTTGTAGCTAAATCTGGCACAGAGCATCTTTTCTCTGAGTTTAATGTTTTCTGTGCACTGTCCTTGTTTAAAATAGTCATCAGTCCATAAAACTGCGCCATATAAGCGAAAGATTAAGTCCATGAATGGAATTAAATATAAAATAAGGGCAGACACACAAATGGAGCGCTCTCATATGGAGTTTGATGACATCACAACACTGTTCTATAGAACAGTAATATTTAATACACATGGGGGCTGCTAAAATTCATATAGTTAAAATGCAGATTTGTGTTGTAATACAGCGAGTTCTTGACTCTCGTCACCAATAGAAATGATCAGGTACAGCATCTGCGCATTTATCTTTGAGATTTAACCGCAAAGTTAAATATAATAACCCCCATCTGGAAGTATCAAATTCTAGAATCTGGAAACCACCAATAATGATTAGGATATAAAACCTTCAAATGTGGCGCCCTGTCCAGGCGTTTTAAATCAAACTCATGAACTCCCTGAACTCCCTGAACCAGCCAAAAGAGCGCGCCTGTTTGGATTTGAAAAGAGGGAGGGACAGGGGCTAAGGTCATCTGCTGTTCTGGAAAACTTGAGCAGACCCAACGCTATGCGTAGAACGTGATGCCCCCTTGAGGCCGAACTCCAAATGGCAGCATGAACTACATGAAACATTGCCCTGGGGAAAAAAAATATATCAAGAATCAAGGGTCAATTGAGTAAAACTTTATTTCCCAAATTTCTCACACAAGTAAGCATTTCTTGAGAAAGGGGAGAGACTTCTATAATGAAAAATATTGTATTTGACAGTACATTGTGAGAACAGTATTAAAAAAATAAAAGACAACACACATGCAGAAAACACGGTTGAAGCATTTACATGGGTAAACTAAAAAAAAAAACGGTGAATGAAACCTCACAGGATACTTTATCCACGACGCATGGAATCATAAATAAAAGTGGGTATTTAAAAAAAAAAAAAAAATCACATTCCTCAAGAGGAACAAGTATTCAGTAGGGCCGCTCCCTGCGCTCCTGACGGTGCTCCCTGAAACACAAGGAAAAAGAAAACCAGCAAAACATGAGTACGGCTTTAACAGAAACACTGGGGAATTTGATCAATACAAATTCAAACTTGACTCTAAAACAAGTGTCCTTACCTCATGTCCATCTTGCCTCCAGGTGGGCCCATCCCTCTGCCTCCACGGCCACCCATCCGGTCCATGGGTGGTCCCCCGCGACCTCTGAAGCCTCCCCGGTCCATTCCCCCTCTGCCCCTGAAGCCCCCACGTTCTCCCCAGCCTCCGCGGAAGCCTGGGCCGCCTGGTCCTCCTCCGGCTGGGCCTCCACGATCCATTCCCCTGCCTCCACGCATACCCATCCCCCCTCTGCCTCTGTCACCACCAGGAGGGAATGGAGGACCTCCACCAAGACCTTCTGGTTTAGGGGCCTTGCACTGGTTGCATTCCATACGCCAGGCAAAGTTCTGGTTTCCACAACCCCTGCAAGAAACAGCAGAGCAAAGTCAATTCTTCATGTGGCCCTTTCCCATGCGTTGGAAAAGGTCTTTGTATGATAAGCCATGAGCATTTTTTGAAAATATCCCCCATAGAACTGACCGTGAGATATGAGAACATTTAAAAAGCTCAGTAGCTAAGAGCACCAGGCTCTACTGTAGATTAGTGTATGGCATATATAATGTCAAGTGGAAGACGTACGGGTTTGGACACTCCCAGTCTCCAGCTCTCTGTTGCATGTTGCCGCCGGTTGGTCCACCTCGGCCCATTCCACGTGGTCCTCCTCGTGGGCCGAAACCCCCCCTGTCTCCACGCCCCATCATACCTGTCGAACACAAGTTCACATTCAGAATGCCCTTGTCTTTTATTCGTACATGCACACACTCGTCTGAATACCAACCTCCTCGGCCCATCATACCATCTCGCATGGGGATTCCTCCTCTCATCCCTCCCATGGTAGGCTTACGACGGGCCATAGACACATTCAGCCTCCTGCCCTGGAACTCTTTCCCTTAAAGTCAACAATGGTGAATGAGTGAAAGAGTCCAGAAGGCTTTTCTAAAAAAAGGTCAATCAATATAAAAGCACATACCATCAAAGTACTCCACTGCCGCCTTGGCACAGACTGGTTCCTCATAGGACAGGGTGGCATCTCCTTTAGGCTTTCCGGTGTCTTTGTCTTCATACAGATTAATTGCAGGCTTTCCAAGTCGACGGTTCATCTGCACACATACACGTGCACTACATTTAAAAAACAAAAAACAAAACACCCCATAGAAGGCCATAAGACAGTATCATTACCCTGATTGGGCCGACGTGTTTGAAGAACTCTGCCATCTCCTCCACGGTGGCATTCTCAGTCAGTCCTTTGATATAGATGGTGCTGTTCTCAGAGTCATCCTGCTCCTCAGGACGCCCTGAAAAGATTCCATTCATTTGAATCTGAAGATTTATGAACCTTCACATGTAAACCGTAGAAACTCTGACGTACCCATCTCACGCTCTCCATCGCCGCCCATGGGTCCTGTGGTTCCGCAGGAGAGAACAAACAAGACAAAAATGAGTGACCAAACCAAGAAAAAGGTTTAAACACCCGAGGAACACTATCAAATCACTTATAGGCACTCATATAGATACTGTCAGCCATATTTGAATGTTGAAATGAAATGTTATAGTACACTGTCATTACCATCATTGTATTAAAATACCTCAAACCCTTTTGCAAGTGTTTGAATCTAAGATGTGTAAACAAAAACCCAGATAAAGGCTGATGGGATTTGCATAAAAATACACCGTAACCAGAACAAACTGTCAAAACCCTTCAAAGATTCTCTTGACCGTAATACAAGGCTGAATGGTACCAGATACCCAAAGTGAATGGGGATTGAAACATGAACTCCCGTTATTAATAAAACCAGTGAATACTCAGATACTGGACACATTAATTTAAAGTTTTGAATGCACTAACCAGTGTAACTCGTCAACTTACCACCAGGCTTACTGAAGCCACCTCTGTCTCCAGCGCTGTTAGGGAATAAATGCAGATATGAAGGCGAATTCTCTTTTACAGCCACTCCCCATGGCTCGAGCAAGTGGCTTGATTGAGGGGTTAATGCAAACATGTGGAATATTTTACAGAACAACTCCCCAAAGCAAAGTGGGGGAATCTACTCATCTATAGTAATTGGTATGTTAACAGAACAAGTTAGAAGACAACTCATTGTAACAAGGAAAAACAATGATCTTTGGACAAGGATTGCAGATGCATAGCTATACCCAATAGTGTCACTTAACAGTTTGGAGCTTATAAAAACAGTTGAAAAGAAAATGTACAAAACTGGAAACATCAATGCAATTGACCTTAACATTTGTTTAAAACACCAGTAACAATTACAGTTTACCAGGATTTGAACAAATTAAACCATATAGCATAATACCCATCATGCTTGTATAAAAAACAAAACTCCAGAGTTCTTGAAAAAGGCATCCCCGTTTCTTTGCTCTACTCCCTCTTGCTGCTTAAGCTGGCGCCTCTGCACTGAGTACAGATAGTGTTTAGAGAATAGATGCTTTTAAATGGCTCTCACTGTTACCTGTACGGTATAAATGTGACAAAGCATGTTAAAAAATGTATTTCAAAACACCAACAAAATGAAAAACACATTCAGGACCCCTCCCAACATGCCCACAAAACAAACCTGTGCCAACACTAACTAAACTACTCTGCTGTAGCTCTACACCTGGACACCAGGAGTCATGTGAATAAAGACATTACTGTTGTTCTCAAACACATTACATGACGACAGTGACTTGGACTTGTGTTCCACATGAACAGATTTGATGCAGTATCACAAATGTCAATTTAGCTGCAGGTTCCTGCACAGTATGGCTTTGTTCACATGATCCAGCTTTCGGCTGTGTAAAGTAGCTTCATGTAAAGCATCTACCCTGTAATAAGTCACCCTTCTGCCTTAGAGGTTTTTCAGTTTGACTTTAGTGTATGTGTGTACTATGCATCTGACCAAGTGGGTCTCCCCCTTAGACAAGTATGATATAATGTTGAGTGCTGGTGAAAGTGGTGCAGGACATCCAAGAGAGTAAGAAGCACCAAACTATGCCACCAAGTTAGGCTGGGCAATATGTCTTCATTTTTTCCCCCTCTATCTAATTAATTGCATTTTCTGATTCAATTTTATCTGACTGAAAACAAAAATGGCTGTCAATATTAATTTCCTGAACATAAACAATAGACTTTTAATAACTGCTATTTGACAGAAAAAATAAAACAGGATTGGCTGTAGACCTCTCGATTAAAAAGACCCAAGCTGAGAAATCAACCCAATATAAATAATAATCAATTGATTTATTTAACAGATGTAGTCCGAGTGTTGGAAAAGCAATCCCATCTATGAACACACTAAAGTTTGCTCTCTGTCAGACACTGGACATTTACCAAAAAGTGTATATTTGACATAATGTTATAAAATTCTAAAGTACTTGGGCAGGTCTCTGCTATTCAACATTTAATGTTGACCTAGGCACTTGTTGAGCTCCATTTCTAAACTACGGTGGCTCAGAAAAGATCACAAAGTGAGAGATAGTGAAGCCCTTCCCTTTAGGTTAACAGTGTATACCCAATTATTGTTGTATTGCATCATTACTATTCAATGGAGTGGCTGAACTTGAGCGTGCAATGCTCAGACATCAGTAACACCAAACAAACCAAAACCCTTCCGAAGCCATCTGGTACCAACTCAATCTAATATTCAGTTTTAGTGACCCATAGCCACAGTCATTTTGAAAACTTGTGCAACGTCATTGTGACGAATAGAAAAATACTCCATACTTCACAAAAATTTAACTCTTAAACACACCATGGATCTTTACCCAAGAGTGTAACTTTAAAAATCCTACAGAAGAGCTCAAAAATAATGAAGGGTTGAATCCAAACACTTTGGTTGCTCATGTTACCGTCATGTACTTTGTGTTTACGTTTTGTGGTGACAAATTCCAAATAAATATGGGTAATTGACCTGATTTCATATGTGAACATAGAGTATGTGGACATTATGGCAGCTACTTAAACTATCAAAAGATTAGACCCATTAGACTAGTGAAATTGTGTGAAAAACCAGAGCCCTAACTTCAGACTCAAACCTTATAAACTAATCATATTGCACAGGTTTCTTACCTCTGGCCATTAAAAGGCAGGACTGACCAAAACCATTCAAATCAGCCACGGCTGACTAATCTGTTAAACTTTCTGCACTTGTTTTGGCCCAGCCCTGCCCTTTGGCTGCAGCACCTGGAAGGAAACATGTGGGTTAACACTCCAGAGCATCACTTACCCCATGCCTCGGCCTCCGCGCCCTCTGTGCATCATCCCTCCACGGTCAAACCCATCCCTACCCGGGCCCCTGCCATCACCTCCTGGGTACCTGGAACCATCGGGTCCCGCGTAACCAGAGCCTGCACCCTGTGCATCCTGGCGGTAATTGTCTGGGAACAAGTCACATTTACATAGATCAGTCTCCACATATAATCTCATTTGTTCCCAGAAGAGGGGAGCAGGCTTACTGTAGTGGTTGCCCTGGTTGTAGCTGGCCGGGCCTCCTTGTTGGCTGTACTGGTTGGCTGGAGGCTGTCCATATGAGCCCGCGCTCTGCTGGGCATAAGCAGGAGGAGCCTGCTGCTGCTGGGCTGGCTGCTGGTAGCCTCCTGGTTGCTGCCCATAGCCCGACTGCTGGGCCTGATAGCCGGGCTGCGGTTGGCTGTACGCCGCTGGTTGGGAGTAACTGCTCTGGTTATAATTGGCAGGTTGCCCATTGGCGCTGTAACTGCACAATGAGAATTCAATTTGTGGAAAATGTGGAAATATTAATTTGCGTGTTGGCAAAAATACCTCTGCTGAGTAGCAGGGGCGGCCTGCTGACCATAGCCCTGGTAGGTGGACTGGGCAGAGTAACCAGACTGAGAACTGTATGACGGAGTAGCAGCTGGAGCAGCAGAAGTGCTGTCATATCCACTGGCCCCATAACCCTGGGAAGACTGGGAGTAGCCATGAGCTGTGGTGGACTGAGCTGCAGGGTATCCCGCTGTGAGCACAAAGACAAAGGGAATGGTCAGTAAAGGCTCCAGAACAGAGCTTCCACAGACATGTTTTACTTACTGGAAGCGGCTTGTCCATATGAAGAGCCATACTGCTGAGGTTGCTGCTGCTGCTGAGCGTAGCCTCCAGCGGCTGGAGTGGCCTGGCTGTAGCTGCTGTCTGCTGCAGCGGGCTGACCGTAGGAGCTGTAGCCCTGTTGCTGCCCATAGGCCTGCTGAGGAGACAACAGAACATGAGAGACCACAGTACAACATGGTGATGGTGTAGGAGATAATAGAGGTGCACTGACCTGCGCAGACTGCCCATAGCCTTGTGAGGGCTGTGCATTGTAGGAGGCATACCTGAAAAATATAAGCAGTTTTAGAAAGTGCGTCTTCAAACGACCTTCAAATAAATAAAAGGGTCAGGTTTGTGCTGAGCTGGCTCACGTACCCCTGCTGAGCACCGGCCTGGTTGTAGGAGCTGTAATCTGTAAAGGAAAACCAACAGTTTAATGAAAAGAACCACAGCAGGAGGTTAGCGCGCCAGTCCCGCTGTGCTAGCTGCACGTTTGTAGGCCACCAACAGTTCACTGCCGTTAATGTTTAGAAGGGCCCTTAACGAACAGAAATATGAGCCGAGAACTAATCAAAACGTGCAAACACCGTAACTATCTGTGAATATCTATCGATATACCAAAAATACAGAAGAAACTTCGTTAGTGAAAACGCCCGGCGCCGGAGGCTTTGGGGCCTACACCGGTGCAGAAAAAGCTAACGCCGGGAACACCATGTAGCTTTAATTTACAGCAAAATAATTCTGTTAAAACTAATGCCAACGTCAAAATGAAGGCCCGTTTTGAGAAGCACACTAGAGTGCTCGTATATCCATTGAAAAGTCTGAAGTTTGACTTACCTGGAGCAGACGCCATTTTGCTGTGGTCGTAACGCAGAGAGTGAACAAAGCGGCGCGCGGCACAGATAGCAGCCTGGTGAGGAAGTATCGCGAGACTGAGGCAGCAGCGGCGACCAATGAGATCCATAAATGAGCTATAAATAAGGAACTAGAGAGACTGTCGCCATGGTAACCTATACTAAAGTAAGGGGCTGTTCTAGCAGACATGTTGTGAGTGTGCAATTCTGCTGTGAGTTTAGAATTCTACTCAAGAACTCATACAAACTGACAGGGACAGCTGGACTTTTTCATTATAATTTTCCCTTTAAAACTTTGATATTTGTACTTTATGTAATGCCCAAATGCTACCAAAAATGCCAAAAATATTTTTCATTTTAGGAAATAAACTATTATTTTGTAATAACAGGCATCAAGTAAACCAAATAGTAATATTTTATTACTATCATCTCTTGCATCATCTCTTTTTCGAGGGGGTCTCATGGAAGTATAATAAGATTAGTTCTTATTACAGATCCACAGTTTAATTCTGCATAAAATATAGACCAATACAAAGTGAATATTCATTTTTATATTTCAGATAAAATAAGTAGAGTTCCCGGCATTATTAGGACCATGAAGACCCTTAAATCAATGGGTTTTCTGGCTCTGTTTTTACACTATTTTCAATCAGCATTTTGGTCTTGCTCCACTCACAAGATGACCGCCACATTTACCACGGCAACAGAACCCAGGTTCTATCTAAGCTTTCTAATAAGAGACTGCGCTTATAACACTCACCCACGTGACACAATACGGAAGCACCTCAGGAGCCCAACAAACTGCCCCTGGATGTAGGATGGAAACGTGTTTCTGGCTTTCTTTTCCTTCTGAAAGTCACGATACTGGATTCGAGGCCCTGTAAAGCGCTTCTCTCAGATGGATGTTGTGTAGACACTAGGATGGTGCTCACATTTACCCTCACTCATCATAATCATCTGATTTATTAAATATGAGCTTTGGAAATCTACAGTTTATGTCAAGCGATGATCTCTCGCATTTTGACAGCATGCAGCTGGTTTGGTTCAAATCGCCCTGGTTTCTTTTTGGGCACATTTTTGTTAGTTGTTGTAATGCTCTCAGTTCATGCAGGAGGTATTCAAGCAAGTCTTAGTTTGGGACCTGAAGGGAATCTACCAAGGTTCAGGGGTAAGGTCAAATCACACACTCATAATAGTCTTGGCTTTTTAAGAACACTACTCTTAAAGTGCAAAATACAACATGTTTTAACTTCAGGCAAAGTTGAAGTACATATGAAGGGGATCCTGAGTTATGGCACAAGCCCCATGTTCACTGTTAGGTTTCACACAGTACAGTAATGTTCTGATGTGTCTCAGATGGAAGCACACTTCTGTTTTGCTGCATTTAGTGGAAGTACATATGTCCAGAAAGCACATCTGTTTTTCTAGAGCCACATCATAATCTCTATTCTCTCACGTTTCATGTACACTTAAATCTTTAAATTGCTTTAAAGAGGTAACCACAGCCATCTGGCTCTTCTGAAAGTTTAAACTTCTCTTAATCGATTCAATTCACCTGTCACTTCCTCATAGTCTTACAGAATCATTTATCTTTTCAATCCGAAAAAAGTCCTCAAAACTTAACATTGCTGAAACCCATGAACATGCAACATTTTGAAGTAGAGATCCATACCTGCTCCAATCCTGAAAAACTGGTTGGACATAGAAATTGATGTAATAAAAACAGTTGGCCTGAACAGTCTCATAGTGTTTGAGCTTTTATTTACACAAAGTTGTACAGCAGTTTTGTCTCATGTTATTTTTGGTTTAAGAAAATAAATGCTCATTTCATTCTCTGTGCTGGTATTGGTTGATATCGGGTATCGGCAGATACTTAAAGCCATAGTATCAGAATTGGTATCGGAACTGAAAATTCTGGATCGGTGCATCCCTATTTTGAAAACCATGCAAAAGATAGAATATTTTATTATACACTGTTAGTTGCTATGGCAATAGTGTTAAATAGTGCCCATAGTGTCTTTTGAACCTCAGCACTACTTTTACTGTAGAGCAGTGGTTCTCAAACTGTGATATCTGGTGATTTGCCAGCTCCCTCTCGGGGATTCCTCTGCAGTTCAAATATTTGCTGAACATAGGGTTAATTTAATCCACATTTTTGTCCTTCTTTTGGTTTGTCTTTGTTAAGAATTTATAGAAGGGTATAGCCTCACTTTAGACCTTAGTCCTAGTTGTGACCTAGCAGTGTTTGCCATAGGTTTGTTCCGACTGTTATCAAACTTGTGTTGTGGAGTGTGTACTTTTCTTCCTGTAGATGTGCTCCTGTACGCGCTGAGCCACGACGACGCCCCCTCTCTGCTGGTGAACCTGTGCTGCCTCCTGGTGGTGGGACCGTGTCAGGAGCGGCGGTGGGGCACTGTGGCCTTCCTCTCTCTGTGTGCTCTCTCCTGGGCTGCCCTGCCCTGTGCCTACAGCCTCATGCTCTGGGTGGGCATGGGCGATGCCAGCCGGGTGTGTGGATACTCGGCGGTGCAGCTGGCCCTCTTCACAGCACAGTGCAGACAGGTGATGCAGGCCTGTCACCATAATTACTATAAGTTGTGTTCAAGTTCTAGGATTTGAGATAATGCTATGGGAGATTTACTGTTTAGTAGAGTTTATTAAAGTTTAACTAAAGATGTCAGCACTCAGACTGTTTTAGTCCACAAAGCTTCAAATGAACATTTTACACTATGTTTATAATCAATGGACTGGGAAGAGTAGAGAAAGCTCCAAAAACACTCTGCATATGACTATGACATATGGTTTTCATGTTTTTGTATTTCTCACTTGGTTTGGTGGGATAGTGCTTGTGGTCAACATTTATCATAGTTTTACATCAGGTAAGTGACAGTTTATGAAGAAAAGATGAAACGAAAAGTATAAAAATAAAGGAAGTAGCGCTAACTTCTAAAATAGAATCCCTCTGTCTATGTCATCAACGGAGAAAACTCCATTCAAAATCCAGAGACAGTTTACACACAAGGAAGACTTTTCCTGGGTGTTTAAAACTTAATTTAACAAAATATTTAGGTTTTGGCTCATGTTCAAATGATAAACTCCACTAACACTGGCAATCATTAAGAAGTGAAATTGCTAGTCTAGCCAATCATATGGACTTTAAGTTGCAAAAAATATAGATTTGCCACTTTTAAACTGAAAAGCACTGCCTGCCTGGCGGCACTGTGGCTGAGTGGCTAGTGCTCATGCTTCACAGCAAGAAGGTTCTGGGTTCGATCCCTGTGTCACCCGGTCTGTGTGGAGTTTGCATGTTCTCCCCATGTCTGGTTGGGTTTCCCCCATCAAACCTAAAAAACCTGCACCAGGGACGACAGGTGGAAATGAGTTCTAGTGCTACAACCTGTACAAAGCATCTCTCCTTTTAAGGTTAATGTAGATTGTGTCATAAATAAAATAAGACTGTGTTGTTCCCAGGTGAGGGGCAGGAGGGTGCTCAGATATGTCCCTGTGTGGCTCCTGCCGTGGATGGCCCTGCTCCTGGCTCTGCTGCTGCTGCCGGGGGCCCCCGCGCTCCTGCACTTCTGTGCCATCTGCATCGGACACAACTGTATCCTACATTTTGAGTGGACCATTTAAAGGGCCTGTACCTGATTTCAAACCATGAGTCAGGAACTTTTTTTGGCTACTCTACCACCTCTGTTACTATAGGAACAGTGCCAGATCACAGATTCTTTAAATAAAGTCTTTAGTTGTTATTAAAGTGAAAATAACTATTACTAACCATTACTAGTTGAACCATTCCCCCTCTCAGTATTATCTGAGGAAGATACTTCTTAATGGCAGTACCAGACAGTGCATCCTTTATTGGGACACTACAGGAGCTGGAGGGCTTCAGCCCAGTGCTCTACCTCCCGGAGTGGGCTTATGTCTCCTCCTCCTCCAGACTCCGGCTCCCTACACACTCTGCCTCACACAGGTAAGAGAAGAGAAGCTAAAACAGGGGGATGTATTGTCATGTGTTAAAGCCAGTGCCTAGCTGCTGTGTTCTGAACCAGTTGGGACCAAATTAGGACCAATCAGAATGTAGCTCAGCTCAGATGGACTTTGAAGGAGGCAGAATGTCAGAGCAGGAAACGGTTGTGATTGCTCAGTTGGTGTGTAGAATGTGAATCATATTCTCAAAGTAAAATTTTTGGATTAACGTTTTAGATTTTTGAAAAACTTTCTGAAATGATGTTTTACATAAAAAGGTGACAAAATGATTTCCTGACAATGCTCATATTCTCATTCTTGTTTGGCAGATACAGTTCACACTCTGAGGCACTACACCGAGAAGAGCCTGGCCCCTCTGTGAGCTCCTCTCACCCTAACCCTAACCCACCCTCTGGAACCAGCCCTGGGTTAGACC
This sequence comes from Taenioides sp. WSHXM2023, assembly GCA_029959045.1. Taxonomy (NCBI): domain Eukaryota; kingdom Metazoa; phylum Chordata; class Actinopteri; order Gobiiformes; family Gobiidae; genus Taenioides; species Taenioides sp. WSHXM2023. Next base: position 1,997,228 of record CM057089.1, on the reverse strand, counting down.
ACTTACAGTCCAGAGGAAGTCCTGGCTGGAGGATAGACCAGTTACAGTCCGGAGGAGGTCCTGGCTGGAGGATAGACCAGTTAGTGTCCAGAGGAGGTCCTGAATGGGGTATAGACCAGTTAGAGTCCAGGGCAGGTCCTAGCTGGGGCATAGACCAGTTACAGTCTGGAGCGGGTCTCATGTGGGACAGGTTTCATGGTTTGACTGAAGCTGAGCTCTTGGAGGACCAGATGCTCCGGGCTGGGATCCTGGCATCTCTGCAGGATGCCTCAGACAGTCCTCATCCAGGAGCCAGAGAGGGACCCCTGGGGTCTGCACACAGTCCTGACCCTACAGCCCTGAACACAGCAGAGATTAAAGTGGAGCTGCTCAAGTCCTCTGTGTCCTCTCTCAGGTGAGCAGACCTGCAGTTGGATCATCTGTGGCTAATTATTGCTGATTAAGAAGGGTCTGAAAAGATCTGTTTAGGCAGTATCCAATATTTATTTTGCTATTGTGGGACATGATAAACAGTATTTGCAGATATCAAGATTTGAGTCATGTTCACAAATGAACTTTTCACCAGAGACTACACAATATCAAGACCATGACCAAACCTTCCATTTATTTCATTCAGCTTGCCCACACATACCCCTCCTCAAATATGTGACCAGCTTGAGGAAATCAAACTTTCAGAATAAAATATTAATGTGGCCTAATCAGACAAAAATTTCCTTTTCGCTTTAATTTTTTTAGAAGCAGTTACATATTAATGCTATATTTTCTAAAGCTTTCACAATGATATATATTTTTTGTTCCAGTGATTATCCTGTAATGTCATTCATCCTGACATTGTGCAAAAGAATAAAAGAGCTCCATACTGCATTTCTTTGAAGCTCCCAATTTTTTTTTCATTGACACCACAATGTGACAGTTCGGGTCAAGCCCTTCTTCAGATATGAAAGGTTAAGGTTCACACCTGTTATATAGGCCCAGGTCTGGTCACCTGACCCACCATGTGATCAGTCCCAATAAAAGAAAAAAATTGATTACAATTGTTGAATGGAATCTTTAGTACACAACAGGTTTTAAAGTGGTGCACTGTTTTTTTTTTTGGTTTTTTTTTTAAAGAGAGGCATTCTGGATATACACTCTGGATATACACTCTGGATATACACTCCGGATATACACACCAAAAGGTCTCAATGAAGATTTTGACCTAAGACCGTTTTTGTGACACAAAATGTTGTGGCTATATGTGTGTTTACAATGATTCTTCCATGTCTGCAATGCTGATGCAAATACTATGGTCTTCTGTGTCTTTTATTTGTATATTTGTATATTTTCCCCATTGTGGGACAAATAAAGGATTATCTTATCTTATATCAATTGTAAATAGTGTAAATACTTTTGGCTGTGGTAAACTAGTGCACCACTTTAAAACAGTGAGAGTGAACACCTGTTTTGTACTAAAGATTCCATTCAACAATTGGAATCAAATTTTTTTCTTTTATTGGGACTGATCACATAGTGGGTCAGGTTAGACCTGGGCCTATATAACAGGTGTGAACCTTAACCTTTCATATCTGAAGAAGGGCTTGATCCGAAATGTCACATTGTGTCACTGAAATAAAAATATGGGAGCTTCAAAGAACTGCAGTGCGGATCTCTTTCTTCTTTTGCAGAATTTTTGTCTTTGGACTCAGCACGCAGTCACAATTTTTATTGGATGTGCATGTCTCTATCTTCCAGTAGTCATCTTGACATTACCACTTTTCACCTTTGTATAATTCTTCAGTATATTTACCTCAGATATAATAAAAATAATGTATTGTAAAAATACAGCCACCTCTTACATGCGTTGTGCTAAGGACAAACTGGGAGTGACACTTGGCACACAGAGACTGGGAAAGCGTACAAAAATCTTAGTGCTAAATATCAGAATTATATTTTTAAATATCATGCCAATACTGATGTATGGATCCAGGATCTCTAATGCCGATATTGACACTAATATCTTATTGTCTATCCCTAAAACTAATTCCCTCTTCTGTGTCTCATGTTCTATAGACCAGTACAGTTGAGTGTGCAGCAAAAGTATAGTAGGCTTATATCTCTAGACTTATATATCCCAGTTTCCATGCCATTTAGAAAGTCTGTTACAATGGGAGTGGGGCAGTAGTAGTAGTAGTAGTAGTAGTAGTTCTTGTATTGATAAAATGAGAAAGATTTGTGGATGATTAAACACCTCAAAACACCAGTACCAAAAGCCTGTTGCTCTCTGCTATAGGCTGCAGCAGCTGGAGAGGATGGGCTTCCCCACAGAGAAGGCCGTGGTGGCACTGGCGGCATCCAAAAAGCTAGAGGGAGCTGTGTCCCTGCTCATCGACGACCGCATTGGCTCAGAGGCGGTGGTAGTGGGAGCCAAGGCCCCGGGGCCTGCTCCACTCAGATGATTGGGAAACTACTGCGAGCGCTCATCATTCGACTGTTACAGTGTGAATATTGTGAGGGTTCTTTTGGAAACTGTAGGTTCAAATAAAACAAATGATGCTCTAAAATGCACTTCACCACATTTGGTCTTTTACTGGTGAAAAAATGAAGTCCTTTTACTATACTTTGCAAAAACAGACCTTTGTGTTGGTTTGGCCCTTACTATGAAGCCTCTCTTGCTAATGGCCAACTTGGTAGCTGATACTTGTTTAGCCTCATTTATTCTGCTCAACACTCCCCAGTTTTCTAGCAGATGGTGCAAAACCAGTGCTAAATGGCATTTTTGGTTAATTTTCATTATTTGAGTTAAAAGAATATTAAAGGAGCTGTATGTATGATTTAGATTTTAAATTCCATAAACATGACCTAACTGTGTCCCCAGATATGAACATGTTCAAATCACATACCTTTTACTTGTTGGACTTTTGGACAAGTTGTGTTTGTTATAATTTGCTGTTTTGTTATTTAAGAAAGCAGTCAGAAAGCAGAATGTGTGTCATGTGTTTCTTATTTGGGATGCCAGTTTCAACACTGAAATCCAGTTGGTTTGAACCTAAAACGCCTCTCTCTGATCTGAATGGTCACTAAACCCCAGCACCTGCAGCCAATCATGAAGTTCCTTTTAAGATAAAAAAAAACAAAAAACGAAAAAGATTTCATTGCAACTTTAAGTAATAATCAAATTTGACGTTTAACCTGATACATAGTTGCGCTTAAGTGTAAACCAGAAATAACGGGACTTCAGAAAGACAAGTAAAAAACACATATTTATTACATTAGTCAAGACTGTTTCAAACATGGCCACATTACAAAAGTATAAAATGGTTACACAGCAGATTACAGCATAGGCATCATTTGAAACAATACACCTTATGTGTGAACAGGAAAAACACAACTATAGCAGTCATACAATATATTCAAGTTCTTAACATTACATGGATTTTGCATAGTGTTTTTATTTATTTATTTATTTTTTTTATCTTGCATGATTTTACTATTTGGTTCCTGACTTCTTAAAAAAAAGTTTACCAAATGACTAAAAAGACACGTGAAAACAACATCACTGATACAACAGCACCACATGATCCAACACAGCATACAAACGTGAGTAACGACTGGAGAGTGTACATGCTCAGCACAGTTCTTCATTATTATTAGCATCATATTTGATTAGGTATATTAAATAAACCTTAAACTGACCAAAATGTCATCATTTTGGTCACAAATGAACAGTGTGCATATGAAGTTTAATATAACTACACAAATGCAGTATAAAAGTGGAAATACCAGCTGAAGATGTCATTACAAGAGTGGGCAGTCATTAGTAGAGGTGGTCATCTGTGCTGATTCAGTGCTTTACATAATACAGCTCTATGCTCAAACACAGACACGCCCACCCACTTCTCCTACTGGCCAGCTTTTGAGTGACAGGTGGGTTTAACCACATCACAGTGAAGAGTGCACTGGCAAAAGAAGCAGATAGTAACTTTGCATTGCCTTGTAAATATAACATGCATATATTGGAATGAAATCATTGAAAGAGATATACAATTTGAATTCATTATTTTAGATGGATGGCAGGGCCTGTAGAAATCTTCAAACTTATGATCCACAAATGCTGAACCTTGTCATTATTTGTTTTTGTTTTGAAAATATAATTTCCCTTTTATTTATTTTGTCTGACTGAGTTCAACTCTGTGTCAGTTTTTGTTTCATGTGGATAGGCCCAGTAATGACAGAGATATGAACCATGACAGTTACACTGCGAACTCCACCTCTGACCTGTTTAACCTGACCTGTGTCCAGCTCAGGTTAAACTATAGAGATTCTAGAATGTTGTGATGTCACATGAGCACCACTTATGGACAGTTTAACTGCAATAAAAACAAACACATGTATAAAAGTATTTACTGATGCATGTAGGTATATGCCCAGGTCTATTTGTCTTATTTTGCATAATGTTATTTGATTTCATACTCAGGATCTGCCACATGAAACCAGCAGGTGGCATCAGAGATAAATTACATCTGCTCCTAAGTCATTCGGTCACACAAGGATTTCATTCTTTATATAAAAGAATCATCAGATATGAATGAACTGAATTTCATTTCCTTTAAAACGACAGTACGTAACTTTCTGGAGGTGAAAACTCACCATATGATTCCATGGAAATAGAGTTTAAACCATACTTCTCAACATTCTCCATGGAGATGGATAACTTTTATGCCATACTGTGGATTATAGGGAAAGGATAAACATTTCCACAAAAACAGCTGGAGCAGGTCCTCCTCCAGGACTAATAAGAGTCAGGTTTGTGGAGATGCAAGCCCAGTAAGGATCCACGTGTTTGTATATTTTTGAGTGTAATAAACACATTTATGATGAAAACACATGTTTTTATTTGTCATATTTTTTTGTCCAAAAAGTTACATACTGGGGCTTTAAGATCAAACTCATTTATGCCTCATTATGAAAGATAAAAGACGTGTGTAGCAGTGAGTCCCTGTATTCAACGAATTCAAACAGGTTTAATATAAGACTTAAACCAATTCCACAATTAGAACATGCTGTAGAAATGTGAAATGTTGAAGCATTTATGGCATTGTTTTCAATTAGCCTGTTTTAAAAAGGACATATTGTGCTATGCTAACTTTTCTAGAACTTTTAACCACTAGCCTTCCAAACATGTTAGCAACATGATGAAATTAGCTTTGCTGCTATACTCTGTTTACTTGACTCACTCATTAAATGTCTGTGCCAAATCAGACTCTTAATCTAAACGTTCAAACGGAAACTACAAAACAGATTACTGCACACAATTACAACGTCCAAACGCACTATTTACAAAACCTGATTCTGATCCAGGTCACCAAAAGTGTATTTTAGAAAACCTTAAGTGCTTATGAGAGGTGAGACCACTCATTTCACTGAAACATAGTTAACATCAATGTATTTCAGATTTGACTTTAAATCTTGCCTAGTTTGTTCTATAGTTTTCATTTTGGTGAAGTGTATCACTTTACTTCGTGGTTGGACATGGGCAGCAGATGTAACATACAGAAGTAATTCCGTAACTGTTACCTAGCAACCATAATGTAAACAATGGTGAAAACTTCCACAATAGTTCTGAGTAGACTAATACAAATAAATCACAACACCTTTATTTAGTTAAGTGAAGGGTTAAAGTGTGTGTAAATTATCTGTGCATTTTGGATTTAGAACTATGATAAATATTCACCACAGGTAGGCTACTATCCACCAAACAAAAAAACATGAAAACCTGTCACATGCACTTTAAACATAGCATAATATGTCTCCTTTAAAACTCTCTCCTGACCCGGAAGTCCTTTGCAGCACCACAACTTTTTTTTTCTTTTCAAATCAAATTCTTCAAAATTTTAAAAACACAATAAAATCAGCACCAGCACGACCCCCCTCCCCTCCACGAGCAGTCATGGAAGTGGTTATTGCTTACTCCGCATGAAACCCGCCACAGAGCGGCTTGGGTTCCCTGAGATGTTCTCCTCGGGACCATACTCCTGGACATGCTTCTCCAGCCATAGTTCCCATTGGAGTTCTTTATCTGTACTGTAGGATCATGGGAAAGTTCTAGTTCCCTCGGGGCTTGCTGTCAGACGAGGAGAGCAGAGCGGACAGGCGTTGGGGAAGGGACCTGGAGCGCTTGTCCCTGTAGAAGCTAGGGGGCGCTGTACCATAAGCTCCATCCCCAGACCCCAGATCAGGCTCTGTAGAGAGAGACAGCGGTCGGAGGGGGTTTGCTGTTTGAGATGACTGTTCAATAAGACAGTATAATCTATAGTTGTAGCATACATAAATGTCATGCTCTAAAGGTAAGTACTGGCAACAGCAGTCTGGTAACTTCCACATGTCCACTGTGGTCTGTAGATTTGGTTGTACTCACTTTGGTTCTCTTTCCATTACTGCTACCACATCCATGGATATTGTCCACAACAAGCCATATGATAACACAGTACTCAGAGCAGTTAGCAGTATCTGTATATGCCCATGATCATGTGAGATCTAAAAAGTATCCAGCCCCAAAAATATCCAGGCCCTCCTGCGTGTTTTGGATCTTCCTTGGGCCACCTCAGCTGCTCCTCTCCACGTGGAGGAGCAACAGCTCTACTATGAGTTCCTCCTGTGTGACTAAGCTCCTCACCCTACGGCTAGGGCCTAGAACACACTACTTGCATATTTCACCTGCCCTTGGACTCTTTCATCAACACAACAGCCTGATACTTACCTAGCTTGCATTTGTACATTGAGAGGTTTTTATAGCTCAAAGATACTTTTATCACTCACAAATATTCTTACTGTGAGTGGCTTTCCTTTCCACAGATCATACCTGTAGTTTGGCCCGCTGGAGTCACCTGCTTGTACATATAGTATGTCCATGGACATTCTATGGAACATTCCATACCAACTACTCCAGAAAAGTTACACGGTGCACTTTTAGAAGATGGACCAATGGAAACAGGCCAAACTGTGGTAGAAGATCAGAGCAGAGCTGGTGGACACTGGACTTTTGTCTAGCTCTGTTTTTCAGAAAGCAGACAGGGTCTGCTTTTTCTACATGTATTTCACTTCACCACTCCTCTACGCTGTGTTCTTTATGTGATGGACTGGGTTTGGCCCATGTTAGCTCTATTATGACCTGGAAATATATGTTCCATCTTTATACGCGAGTGCCATGACTCCATAAATAGGAAATAGCTGTTGCATTCATGCTAGCTTTGTTTTGCTCACATGTTGGCTCAACATTTAAGTTGCCATCACTGGAAATACATTTTTCTTTTGTTTATTATTTGGTGAAATTATTTTGTTTATATCAGCTTTTTGCTCTCTTATCTTCACCGGGGTTTGTGTTCTCTCTTGTCCAGCCATGTTGTTTGGTCACTTTAACCATACCGAGAACCCAAGTCACCGTTCAGGGCCAGACCCCTCTGGGAACTAGTACCCTCCTGGGCCCCCTTCGTACCCCTCAAACAGAATGGTACGGCTAACCTTAGGCAGTCGAGACACTAGTGGCCCGTGCCGATCCAAAGCGACCCAGTGGAAACAAGGCTAATGTTTGGGAAAGAACCTTTACCCTGTTCTGTTCTTCTGCCTTATAGAGCTGTCAAAAGTATCTAAAATCAGATACTAATTGATACTGAAACTAGTTTCAAAGCTAGATACTCATTTGAGCAGGTATTAATACTAAAAACACCACATTCACAGGACAGAAATGAACCTTTCCTGAATGTCTTTAGAATGAGATGATACTTGAGCTGTATCAGAACAAGTATAAGAGCATATAGACTAGTATATGCCCATGGACCACTATGGAACCTACAGGACCACTGATTACACACATATAAGGACACATAGGAATAGAAAAGAAAATGCTACCATTTGATGTTGAAAATCACATTCTGTTGTCTAAAGAAAGTATCTGAATCAGTATTGAGTATCGAGTCTACTCCATAGTATTGAAATTGAGTTAAAAATGTTACTATGTTGACAGCACTATTTCCTTATGTCCCTGTAAGTGTCATGTGTTTTCCAGGCATCTCTTCTCCGTGTGGCAGTGGTGAGTGTGTCCATGTTACCTGGCCAGATGATGGCCTCCAACAGCGTCACCCTACGAGCCAGAAGCTCCAGGTCTGCCTGCAGCTCCTGGATCATCTGCAGGCTAACGTCCTACACACACGTACACAGACCGCTCAGACCGGACCGACCAGTCCTGGAGCAGTCTGCCCCAAGTCTGGACCAAAACCAGGACTCGGGACTGACTCTCCAGGGGTCTTTGCCCTGTCTGTGCCCTGTCTGCCCGCTGAGCCCTCCCCTGCCTAAAGCTGCTTCGGCTCTTACTCTCCATTAGGGCTGTAGTTGACTAAGGAAATTCTTGGTGGACTAAAGACATGTCCTTCTGATCAATTACACCTGCCTGGAAGTACTAGGAAAAAATGTATTTATATGAAGACAGATTAAAGGTCATGTATTACCCACAATGGACTCTTATGAACTTTGAGCCATGTTATAATGCTCTAAAACATACCTGGGGTTTCATATACACATGTGTGAGTAATCCTTTATTATTGGTCTGTCTACATCTTCAAAGTTCAAAATTCTCTGTTCCACCTTGTGATGTCATATGGTGGTAGTTTTCAAGTTAACATCTCCTTTTACTTTAGTTCAGTAGAGATTGGAAATTTCAGAGCTGAAATCATCCAAATGGTTCTAGTGAAGGTGTATGGAGTTTAAAAACACAATGAAGCACTTCCTGTATTACCACATGACATCGCAAGGTGGAACAGAGTGTTTTCTGTTTGAGAGAAGAACTCAGCCTAAATGTGCAGGATTTGTGTGCTTAATGTGTGAATGAAACAAAACACAACTCCAGGTATGTTTATGCTGAGAAAATGTTATAACACAGATCAGAAAATAGTGTAATATGGGCCCTTTAAACTTGTGAATCATTAGTTTAATCTGCCTTTTCACATATAAATACCAGGAAATACCACATCTTCAGCTCACTCATTCATACCCTTCTCCTTTCTGCCCATAGAAATCCTGATCTTCTAAAAAAAATGATTAGTCGACCTACAGCCCTACTCACCATGGATACCGATCATAGTCTCGAGGATTAAAACCCTCTCGGCTAAGATCTTCAGGGCCTCTCTGATCTGGTGTATGCCGTCTCCCTGTGGAAAGATACAGCAGTGAGCAGGCACGGGCAGTTAGAGGGTTAACTCCTGGAGTACATACACCGGTCACTCCACCGGTCAGTCAGTCTGGACCATGCTGCTTCTCATGCTGGCTCCATGCACAGCGACCACTGTCTGAGAGGGCTCATGCCATGTCCTACAGGCAGATGCTCCAGTCCAAACCAGTCCATCCAGAGAACACAGCAGTCACAGTGTGCTCTGTAGTGTAATACTGTATACTGCAATACTGTATACTGTAATACTGTAAAGCATGAGGCTCATTCACCCACGTGTTCTTAAGAGCCCTTTCCTCAAGTGTACTGTAAAATAGACGGCTCACTTACCATACTACATCTGAACCTAATCCTAAAGGTAAAATGTAACACATACTCTGTACTGGAATAGATTTTTGGGTACTTTTTTGAGTTGACTCTGAATGTTTTGTATTTGTAATCAGTTACTTAAGTAAAAGTACAGAGACTGGAGCAGAAAAAGTAAAAGTAAAAGTAGTACCTGTTTAAAAATGTACTTAAAGAGTAAAAAGTAAAAATATTTTACAGATTTTGAGGTATTATAAAGCTTCAAATGTAGTGATTTTGATACAGAATTGGTGAATTTTGTTCAACAGAAACAAATGAATTGATCTTTTCATTATACCTTTTTTATTTGTATACTTTTGTTTGTGATCTATAAATATAAAGACCTCAGGCTTTTCAGCAGCAAAATTCAAACAATAATAAAAAGTACTTTTACTTTTTCAGTCCTTTTGTATGTCAGTGTTTGTTTGTTTTTGTTTTTTTTTTTGTGTGTGTGTTTTTTTTTGACTAATGCTCCTGAACATGGTCCCTGTAAACTAAACCAAATAAACTCAGCGTGGTCTCCTCCTCTACCAACACAAACCGACACAGCATCACCTGCTCTGACTGACCAAAGTGGTTCAATTAAGCTTTTAACAGTTTAAAGTTGCACTATGTAACTTTTTGGCTGGGGGTCCATCACCTCCTTGTTTCTATGGATATGTAATTGCTCTGCCTGGAATGTTCCACAGTATGACATTAAGCATCTCTGCCTTACATTTATTCAATTACAGGTAGTTTTATAGCTCAAAAATACCCAGTAAAACAGGCATCTGACCTGTATCTTGGTCTGGTTTGGTCTTCATGAAGATAGAAAGGTTTAATACCATACTGTGAAACATTCCAGACAAAGCAATAACATCTCCATGGAGAAAAGCATTTGATGGACCCTCCACCAGAAAAGTTACAGAGTGCACTTTAAATTAATCAAATCTTGATCAAACTGCATAAAAAAAGAAAAGTGAGTATTTTTTTTTTATGCATACTTTGCGTACTTGTTTGCCTTGTACTTGTAATTGAGTACATTTTTACGACTACTTTATCTTTGTCACTATGGTACTCTCCTGGATGACACTGAAGTTTAATCGTGATGTTGACTTAAATTGTTGCAATGCTGCAAGTTCCAGTTTACGCTGGTTCCGGTTTAGTATGATAACAGTTACTGGTAAGTAACAGACAGGTCTGTGTTTCTGTTTTCTGTCAATCATCATATCATCTTTGCACTGTTTCCTTATGACCTCTTGTATATATACAATACTGTGATATACTATATTTATATTACAATATTTGTTTTTTATTTACTGTACATACATTTATATCATTATCATTTATGTCTTATGTTATTGTAATATAATGTGATGTGTGAGCTACTGTGTCCAAGTAATTTCCCTTGGTCTAAATATGGGACCAGAATTATGATATGTAGTGATTTCATAAGAACACTAGTGAATGAGGCTCATTATATTTGATCTAATTATAATTGTTATAACCAAAACATTCAAATACCACAGACATACACATATTATGAAAAAACAAAACAAAAAAAACAAAAAAAAACATTAGACAGAGAAAGAGACAGGCGCATGCAGGAGGTCACAGCAGGTTAATGCATCGCACATTTCACACACTTGAGTTATTTTCATACTGTCATGCACTGTTATGGAGTAGTAAAGGCAGCTGTATCCACTCCACTGAAAACCTGTGTTCCCACTATCCCAAAAACTACACACATATATGTGACAAATGTGGCTCTTTGGCATATACTGCACTCTGGAAGTCTAGTTTGGGGATGTTTTCATTTGGAAGTAACTGCTGTCTAAATGCTGGATCAGTCAAACGTTGGTACACTGCTTTGGGCAGTATCAGTTTGGATTCTAACATGGTGAATGTATATGCCAAAGAGAGAGAGTGGTGAGAGAAGCCGTGGGCAGAGAGCAGGAGCAGGACAGGGCACAAACCCCACCCCCAACACCACCACAACAACATGAATATGAATCTATGAGACAAGTCACAATCACAAAGAACAGCACAGATGTACAGGACACCACAGTGGTTCTGAATAAGCTACACATGTCCCAGGCTGGAGAGGTGAAGGCTCACCACAAACAGCGGGCCACTAAACCTACAGTCCCTGACAAAAGTCTTGTGGCTTATCCATTTTGTAGAAACAAAAGCTTATAACCTGACTTTAAATTAATCGATTGGTTTTAGAAATGTCTCATATGAAAGCTAAAACCCTCCCAAATTATGCTCAATATACTAAAATAAATTTGCTTCACTGAAGAAAGATTGATCATTTAATGAACACAGAAAGGTCAGATTTTGGCAAGACAAAAGTCTTGTCGCCTTGTCATATGATGCACCCAATCCTAGAGCCTCACCTGTGATCAGTTACTGATCAATCAATTAGTGGGTGTGTATAAAAAGAACCCCAGCACACCAGACCTTCACATCAACTGCAACTTGACCTCTGACAACATGCCTAAGATCCACCCTGAGACCAAAGCGTTAATTATCAAGAGGCTGAAGACCAGATCCACTGCTGAGGTGGCTGACACCTTCAATGTGTCTCAGCGTCAAGTGCAAAGAATAAGAAAAAGATCTGAAAAGACTGGAGATGTTTTTGACAAGCCCAGGTCCGGCAGACCCCGCAAGACAACTGCTCAGGAGGACCGTTTGTTGATTCGAAAATCCACGGCCAGCCCCTTTTCCACTGCAGCAGAGCTCCACCAGGCCTGGTCACCTCAAGTCCCTGTGTCAACCACAACAGTTTGTAGAATTCTGTCTCGAAATGGCCTCCATGGTCGAATCAGTGCACAGAAACCAGCACTAAACAAAAGGCAATTAAAAAACCGTGTGGCATTTGCCAAGGCCCACAGCCTGCTAAAAGGATGGACACTGGAAAAGTGGTAGAAGGTGGATTTCTCAGATGAATTCTCGGTTGAATTACATCACAGCCGCCACAAATATTGCAGGAGACCTACTGGAGCCCGCATGGATCCAAGATTCACCCAGAAAACAGTTAAGTTTGGTGGCGGAAAAATCATGGTCTGGGGTTACATCCAGTATGGGGGTGTGCGAGACATTTGCAGGGTGGAAGGCAATATCAATAGCCTAAAATATCAAGAAGTATTAGCTACCTCTTACATTCCCAACCATAAAAGGGGTCAAATTTTGCAGCAGGATGGTGCTCCATCGCATACTTCTATCTCTACATCAAAGTTCCTCAAGGCGAAGAAGATCAAGGTGCTCCAGGACTGGCCAGCCCAGTCACCAGACATGAACATCATTGAGCATGTCTGGGGTAGAATGAAAGAGGAAGCATGGAAGGCAAAACCAAAGAATCTTGATGAACTCTGGGAGGCATGTAAGACTGCTTTCTTTGCTATTCCTGATGACTTCATCAACAAATTGTATGAATCATTGTCGAACCGCATGGATGCAGTCCTTCAAGCTCATGGAAGTCATACAAGATATTAAATATGGATCTCACAGCACCACTACTTAATTCACTGACGTTATGCAACATATTTTTGTATTTGAAGTAAATTATTTGTTCAATTTTCTGTAGGCGACAAGACTTTTGTCTTGCCAAAATCTGACCTTTCTGTGTTCATTAAATGATCAATCTTTCTTCAGTGAAGCAAATTTATTTTAGTATATTGAGCATAATTTGGGAGGGTTTTAGCTTTCATATGAGACATTTCTAAAACCAATCGATTAATTTAAAGTCAGGTTATAAGCTTTTATTTCTACAAAATGGATAAGCGACAAGACTTTTGTCAGGGACTGTAAAGGACACATATTATGCATTCATCTTTCATTCTCTTTTAAACATGCGTGTGGTCAGTTCACATTTTCAAACTTCAAATAATGTCTGGATTTGCAAAATATACTTTGATTTGACCACAGAATGAGTACTGTGATGGTTTATGTCTTCAAAATGGCACAGGAGAAGTTTGGAGTTTTATCTATGATGCAACTTAATGGGCAAAAGGCAAACAGAGCATTTTTGAGTGCTCAGAGAAGACAACTTTGGATAAATGCATTAATGAAACAAGAGTAAATGAAACAAAATACAACTCTGGGTATTTTTTTGACGAGGGGACAGCAGTATAACATGGTTAAAAGTTGATTTTGCATAACATGTGTTCTTGAAACTGTAAATGAAATGGCCTTACATTGAGATTGCTCTGTACAATGAGCAGGAGGTAAAGAGAACAGTGATATTAGACACATATCTGCACAGTTATCAAAGCTCATGTACTCAGTCTTACCGGTAACCCCTTCTCTCCGGGTTCTCCCTTTGGACCTGGTGCTCCCTGAGGACATATTGAAAACCACAGAGGATAGGTGTCATATCATGATGTCATATATGATATAATACCTTGTATGTATCTGTACACTCTGTATCTCTTAAAATGAGTTCATGTCAGTTTCCATTGTAAAAGCTTTAAGAGAGGCCCTCAAGGTTCTGTGTTGGCACCATTGCTTTACATTTTCTACATTGTGTAAATAGGAAGATTAGGTTGTAACTAATACATTCAATACCTTTTTGCTGTCAGTTTTTCAGGTATCAAATCATTTACTGTCAAACCATTGAATGTCTACTAAGACTGTACAGCAGAGAAGTAGACCTATGTGAGTCCTTACCGGCTCTCCCCTGAAGCCCCTCTCTCCATGGGCACCAGCAGGACCCTAGAACAGAACAGAGCTCAGTCATAATACTGATGAACACATGAGGTCAGACACACACGAGGTCAGACATGATGAACACATGAGGTCAAACAAATGAGGTCAGACACACACATGAGGTCAGACACAGGATAAACACATGAGGTCAGACAAATGAGGTCAGACTCACACATGAGGTCAGACATGATGAACGCATGAGGTCAGTGTGTCATACTCACTCTCTCTCCACGCTCTCCCTTTGGTCCTACAGGGCCCTGTGCCCCTGGTACTCCAGATTTACCCTGTACAAAGGACATGGGATGACATAGTCTACATGATAGCGCTGACCTGACATTTACTATAATGCGGGCTATGTACTCACGTTCTGCCCTGGGGGCCCAGGGGGTCCTGAGGGGCCTCTAGGACCAGGAGGACCTGCAGATCACAAAACTACAGTGTCATGTGCTTGGAGCTCAGATTAGATAATAATGTTATAAGTGCCCTTCAGGAAGTATAAGAGGAAGTATAAGAGTGGTGCTGTACTACATCTAACAGTGACCAGAGCATGGGACATGACCGCTGGTCAAGTGCTGCCTCCACAGGCTCTGTCCAGCTCGGGGTCAAGCAGGGCTCTCTCCAAGTAGTGCTAAGTAAGTATACACTATGTCTACCCAGTGAATTCAAATGTTCATTATCAGATTACTATTCAAACTCACTAAACAATAAGTACAAAGAAATGATACTCCACACTCACCCACTGGCCCTGGTGGCCCCTGGGGGCCAGGCACAGAGGCTCCTCTGGAGTCATGAAACGTGTTGGTGAAGAAGTGGTCTTTTCCTCGAGCTGGACACAAACAAATACGTCTCCTTTAGTCTTTACTGTCACATGTCACAGATCACAGCAGTGTATGAAAAGATGTCTCTCAAAAATGTCTTCCTTATGAATGCAGTGCTTAGGCTATACAGGCTGCATTAACTGGCAACATCCTCTAAGGGGCAGTGTCCTCATTTAAATGACAAAAAGGAGGCACAATAGCACAAAGATTACTGCTGAGAACAATCTCTTTTTGGACTGAGTGAGAAATCATCATATTTTGTAAATACAAATGTCCCAAAGGTCACACTGTTAAGTGTGTGTAATGAGACGCATTTGCCCAAAGCTAATAAAAGTACTGGTATTCACAAACAAACCCCGATCCGGCTCTTGTGCTTTTCATTCAGACTTGTGACTGTGACAAATGAATCAAAATAGATCTCTGATCATCTGGAGTGTGCATAAGCCCTCCTGACCGCTCCATAGTTTCCTGGTCACTCCTCTTTCTGGAAATGCTCTTTAGCCCGCTTTCTGTGGTCAGTCATATGAGCTCAAACACACAAGTCTGCTTCCTCTGCTCATTCTGCCCTACACCCTCCTCTTCTCCCTCTCTCCTCCTCCTCCTCCTCCTCCTCCTCCTCTTCCTCCCTCCCTCTCTCTCTCTCTGCTCTTCTGCTTGGCCTCCTGCCGTGCCTCCTATGGTACACTTGAAAGACTCACTGGGCAAAAGGTAAACATGAGAGTGTTTAGTGAAGGAAGCCCCTTCGGGAGAGGGGCCTGTGCCAACCTCAACAGCCCTCACCACAGGATGCCCCATGAGCCTGGCAGCCAACACTGCCTCCTCCTCCACTTCAGTCTGGTTGCATGTTCTTTACCCTGACCTCCAGGGGGCGGGATTAGAGTTGGGACGGTCCAATATGGATTTTTTGAGTTGATACTGAAATCCAATATTTGTCTTACTGTTGTGGCCTATTATCACTATTTGCCAATATCAATACTATCCACTGCAAGGACCAAATGTATAAGTGCAATTTACAAATGAACTTTTCACTTTTGATAAAAATAATAACAAAATGGATTTATATTCATATAAATATAGATTCATCCTCATTTAGTCTGCTCACAGAGCTGATGCACTGAGGACAGACTGAGAGTGACACAAGCACTCACAGACTGGAGCAGTGCACAAATATAGGCTAAATGTTTAATATCTGAGCGATACTGACGTCTGTAAAAATATGACTGATCTCACCAATAACCAATACATTTTCCCTAGTTTAAAGAAGGATTAACCAAACAGAAGATGTGTGTTTCCACTGGTGTCAAAACAAACCAGATAATGCAAACTCTTGACCACACTGGTGTCAACACCAGCACATGGCTCGTGGGCACACAAACAGTGGAACAGTGGTGAGTTTACCTTCTGGTTCTGGGATGCGTGCGCTGACAGGGGCCGGTGGTCCTGGTGGGCCAGGTGGGCCAGGAGGGCCTGGGAGCCCCTTGTCTCCTGGGAGCCCTGGGGGCCCACGGGGACCTGAGGGACAAAGGAAAAGAGGAGGACATGAGCTCATATGATGACATCTCTCTAAACCAAACCAGAGCAGACCAGAACAGAACAGAGCAGACCAAACCAGAGCAGAGCAGACCAGAACAGAACAGAGCAGAACAGAAAAGAACAGAGCAGACCAAACCAGAGCAGAGCAGACCAGAACAGACCAGACCAAACCAAACCAGAGCAGAGCAGAGCAGAACAGACCAAACCAAACCAGAGCAGAGCAGACCAGAACAGAACAGAGCAGACGAGAACAGACCAGACCAAACCAAACCAGAGCAGACCAGAGCTCATGTGGTAATGTCTGCCCACTGCCCTGGATCACACTGAAGACATGACGCTTATTTAGACAAACACCAGGAGACATGTTTGTGTACACGTAACTCTAGAGTTGATTTATTGTACTTACGTCATTAAGTACAAAGTACTGCACAGTGTAAAATAACACAACACTCGACTTGTTATAGTGCATTACATGGTACTGTAGGATGGGGATGCACTAATCCAGCTTTTTCAGTTCTGATACGGTACCAGTGTAGGGACGCAAGGGCATTTCCTTAAAACACAGTTTAATTTTTACAGGAGAAATCCAGTTGTGTTGTGTTATGCTGTGCTACGATATTTGTTTTTCAAATAACTACTGAAAAGCTTTGTATCAATATAAATTCAAACAACTTAAGACTTTCATAATGTAAATAGTCTTATTACATATAGTAGTAGTAGTAGTGAGTATGGGCGCCGATATTAGATATCAGTATCTGTACAGGTGGATCCCTAATGGATCTTTATCAAATCAACTGTTAGGAGTTTGCAAATTAGCAGTGTTCTTTCATCACAGTTGTACCTTGAGTGATTCATGCATGTTTTAGTTATCCTCTAATATTCTACATTTGAGGGTTCAGTGCTGGAAAAAAACACCTACTGCTCTTTACTCATTTGCAGTTATTCATATATTCAGACATTTTCAAAAATAAAACACCATAAATGACGATCTGCTGCTTGTACAGAGAAATGTCACTGTGAAGGGGTGGGGCTTTTTACTTGTGCAGTTTTGAACAGGAACTTTTTAAATCTACTGTATATGGAGGTTTATAATACAGAACAGAAAGCAAAAATAATGATCTACATACATTACATACATATGCAAGTTATAGTTTAAATAACTACATTTTGCAACAACATCATAGTCAATGGAGTAATGTTCAGCAGTATAATGTATCAGTCACAATGTAGTTCACATATATAACCTCTATTCTCATTTCTATCTCTATAGGTGTAATTACAGATTGATATTTCAGAGCTGATGTTTTTGTAGCTGTTACCACCCTCTACCCTCACAGTCAGGAGCCCCAAATGGAGGATTACAGTATGTGCATGTTTTAGATTCATCATAGAAACCGGAATCAGAGGAAACCCACCCACGCTCATGTATGTCCCACCCACACCCGCCCTCACAGCCGGGACACCCAGCTTCACAGCTGGGACAACTGCACCCGCCCTCACAGCCAGGACACCCACCCTCACAGCTGGGACACCCACACCCGCCCTCACAGCCGGGACACCCTCACTCTTTAGCCACAGGGCAGTGGACAAGAGGATGGGTGCCACTGATAATTTGCAGCTGATGTTATCAACATTCACTAGGGATGTAATGCTAACTGTAGGCATGCTCTGTCTGAGGCTTTATTAGACTTCTCTAACACAGTCTGACCAGAAAGAACTGTCTAAGCTGGAACTACAACAGATGAGCTGATTTGTGCTATTAAACAAGTTCTCACAAATAAAATTACAGTCACAAGTTAGTTAGCATTAGCCAACAGTTCTTCAATTAGTCACTGTTACCTTTTTGTTGAAGATCAAATTCCTAAACAGGACCATGAACACTCACATTGACTACAGGCTCCTGAAAATGTTTAAATAAATTTTGTAATTTTCTTGAGTTTTCCAACAATCTTAAAACTTACTAATGTGTGCATTGTGTCTCCATGGTAAGCTAAACATTCCACTGTAGAGATACAAGTAGAACACCTTGAGGATGGTCAATGCAAAGTATCAAGATCGATGTGTAACCCTTTTGTGGACCGGCTCATCACATTGACAGTGTTATTTAGGGTCTTTTTTTTACACAGATACAAGTTTTCACTGATCTATAATGTTTTCATATGGAATGGGAGGGAGATTCCACAGGGTCTCTCAGGAGGAAGGACACACAGCACTGATCTGTGCAATGATTGGCTGTTGCAAAATACGTTTTAAGGTCACATATGTTTATATCAAACTATCATAAAAATATGTGTCATTACGGTTACTGTAAAGAGGGGGTATTGCACGTCTATGGGGTATTAACTGTAACACAGAACACACTGATTGAACACTGATTTGAAAATGCATTTTTAACTCGCTGAATCTCCCCTCCCTTTGCACTTCCCCTTCCCATGGTAACGGACAGCTTTCATGGCTACCTGGTTCACACACTGAGCTGTTTGAGTGATCGAATCCAAACCAAGCCCGATAGGCATTAAGATATTTGTGTCCGAGTCCCACCGAACCTGACACAATTTAAATCACACTATCTTCATAGGCCTAGTAATGACACTCAAATTGGGACACGGCTAGAGACGCAAAATACAAACTCGGGATATAGCGAAAATAATAATACTTTATTACTCATCTCTCGTAAAGTGGTAAATTTAAAGTGCAGCATCTCATCCATATTATCCAAAGAAATTGTCATCCGCAAATAATGACATCCAGTCCACAAAACAGCGCTATTAATCCAGTTCTCCATCCATTTTCTTCTGCTTATCCGGGGCCGGGTCGCAGGGGCAACAGTCTAAGCAGGGACTCCAAGACTTCCTTCAACCCGGACACTTCCTCCAGCTCCTCCGGGGGGGACCCCAAGACGTTCCCAGGCCAGCCGGGAGACATAGTCCCTCCGGCGTGTCCTGGGTCTTCCCCAGGGCTTCCTCCCAGTGAGACATGCCCGGAACCCCTCCCTCGGGAGTCGTCCAAGAGGCATCCGGAACAGATGCCCGAGCCACCTCAGCTGGCTCCTCTCAACGTGGAGGAGCAGCGGCTCTACTTCGAGCTCCTCCCATGTGACTGAGCTCCTCGCCCTATCTCTAAGGGAGCGCCCAGCCACTCTGCAAAGGAAACTCATTTCGGCCACTTGTATCCGCGATCTTGTGCTTTCGGTCATTACCCAAAGCTCATGACCATAGGTGAGGGTAGGAACGTAGATTGACCGGTAAATCGAGAGCTTTGCCTTTCGGCTCAGCTCCCTCTTCACCACCAATGGTCCGATACAGTGACCATATCACTGCAGACGCTGCACCGATCCACCTGTCAATCTCACGCTCCATCCTCCCCTCACTTGTGAACAAGACCCCGCGATACTTGAACTCCTCCACTTGAGGCAAGGACTCTCCACCCACCCGGAGAGGGCAAGCCACCTTTTTCTGGTCAAGAACCATGGCCTCAGATTTGGAGGAGCTGATCCTCATCCCAGCCGCTTCACACTCGGCTGCAAACTGCCCCGGTGCACGTTGGAGGTCCCGGTCCGATGAAGCCATCAGGACAACATCATCTGCAAACAGCAGAGATGAGATCCTGTGGTCCCCGAACCGGATCCCCTCCGGCCCCTGACTGCACCTAGAAATTCTGTCCATAAATACAATGAACAGAACCGGTGACAAAGGGCAGCCCTGGTGGAGTCCAACATGCACTGGAAACAGGTCCGACTTACTACCGGCAATGCAAACACAGCTCCTGCTCCAGTCATATAGGGACCGGACAGCCCTTAGCAAAGAGACCCGGACCCCATACTCCCAGAACATTCCCCACAGGACCCCACGAGGGACACAGTTGAATGCCTTCTCCAGATCCAAAAAGCACATGTGGACTGGTTGGGCAAACTCCCATGAACCCTTGAGCACCCGATGGAGAGTATAGAGCTGGTCCAGTGTTCCGCGGCCGGGACGAAAACCACTCTGCTCCTCCTGAATACGAGGTTCGTCCATCGGTCGCATTCTCCTCTCTAGTACCCTGGAATAGACTTTACCGGGGAGGCCGAGGAGTATAATTCCCCTTTAGTTGGAACACATCCTCCGGTCCCCCTTCTTAAACAGAAGGACCATCACCCTGTCGGAGACAGTGGGGCATTCTTTAAAAGAAAAAAAGGTGAGAGTAGTTCCTCATGTGTGTCTGTTCACATCCACACAGTGCACGGATCGGGGTGAAGCTGCAGATTAGTAATAGTGACTCTACTTCCTGTGTACTTTATCGCCAATCTTTTATGTTTTAAAAATGTATCTGAAGTATTGCACCACATTTCACAAATAATAACACAGTTTTGACTTGTATCTAAACTACAAGTGCAGTGCTCTGATCTTTTGAGCACACGATCATGCTCACAACTTCATAGCCTGTGGTCCGCACCATATCCCGCTGCAGCCATTAAGTCTCATAAGATTCTCCTTGCGTCTGTGGTGCGCGCTTTTTGTCGCACGTTTAAAAATCCTGTAATGTGTGGCGGCCTTAAGCCTTTTTTAATTTTACATTTCAAATGTCTTATTGTGCTAATGTGTCTGAGTCCGACCCAAGCCCAAACATAAGTTCTAAATATTTGTCCGAGTACGACTGAGCCTGTCGTGTTCCAACGGGTCCCATCGGGTCCCATTGGACTTCAGTTGGGTTTCCGTGTTCTACACCATACTATGGAATCTGAACCAGCTAAGAATGTGCAGTGCATGTGCAGTTCAAAGGACACAAGTAAGGAACTGTTGGATTGTGTGAAATGAGATGCTACAGGCTTTTTACAACATATGGGATGGAAATTTATATTGTGGAAATATTTCTCTCAATCTGTCTTTGTGTAAATGAATGTGATTTCTAACCAGGCATTAGCATGTGTAAAGGCTCAGCAGACACAACTGTCCCCACCCCTCAGGAAACTGTGTGTTGTCTTAGCTGTCCTCAAATGTAAGTTGATTAGCACAAGTCTGTGAAACAAAAGTCACTCTGCTTTAATGTAACTTGTATTTCTGTAAAAATACTCAGAGCTCAGATGATGGAGTGAAAGGGTGACTTGAGAGAGGAGACTCAGGAGAGGCTGTTGGTCTCTGGCCAGGGCAGGCCTAGGATCTGTCCATATCTGCTGGAACAAGAAGAATTAACCTTTGTCTGTGTTCCAAAAACTCATCGGGCTTCACAAATGGATTAATTATTTATCATCAAGAGATAATATTTTCCAGAACGTGGCAGCAAATGTGTCAGAGGAAAACTTTGAGGGAAACCATTTCAACACCAACTGAAACACCAGAGTGGAGTAAGAACAAGGCCTTTCCTGTTGTGTTCACCTGGCTCCCCCTGGAGGCTGCTGTGATGCTACAGGACACGGAGGAGGGACACTTTTGGCTCTTCCTCTCCTCAAACTGTCCTGACACAGGATCTGCTGACCCTCCCTGACTGGTCCTCCTGTTAAACTGCACTGAGATCTTTGACTGAGACACAAAGGTGACTGATAAGTGCAGTGTAAACGTTGCTGCTGGAAAAATTTAATTTCCCTCAAGATGAATTTTTGTCTCTGTCTCTCTCTCTTCAGAGCGCTGTCACAACACAATCAGTGTGCATCCTATTAATACAAATACTGCACATTGCATCAGGTTTGTCAGTTTGTCATGTGGGAGCATGGGTGACGTAGGCTTGTGGGTGGAGCCTTGCACAGAATTCACAGAATACTTACAGAAAATAGTAAGGATGTTTTGTACAGGACCCAGGAGAAATCACTAGATTCCTCAAACATACATGGATGACATCTAAAACTTCTTCAGACATGATTAAAGAACAACGTTTATAACATGATAGAAAGCACCAAATAATCTATTTGCATAATACCTCCTCTTTAAAGTCTCCCAGCACTGCCCCAGAAAAACACAAGGTCTAAAAGCAAAAGTTGAAAACAGGAGGTAACATTACTTCTGTGGTATACTCCTGTGCATCAGTCGAGAGAACAGCGCCATGTGGTGGACAAATACGTGTACCGCATCTTTCCACACCTAAAATGGCTTCACACCTCAGTACTTACGTCTAAATCGAAAACAGCAGGAAGGCAAACAGGTCCTTAGAATAATTCATTCAAAGGCAATTCATGAAGAAACTAGAGCACCCTAGGGCTGTCACAATACTGATAAATGATTTCAATACTAAGGAAAAGACTCAACACTCAGTATCGATTCCGATACCACAATGATATAAAAACACTCTTTCTTTAGACAATAGAATGTGATTTTCAGCGTTAAAAGGCCACTAAACACCAAAATCACTTTTTTCTACTGATTACCTGTGTAAATGGGTCTAAAATAGAAGTGTATACCTATCCCTGGCCTTATTTTAGCATGTTAGTGCATATTTGTTAAAAATCTGACTTTTGGGTTAAAAGCAGTGTCTGTAACGGCTTCTTTAGAATCAACTATGACCACTACATTTGAATTTTCGGTCTTCGGTCTATGGGTGGTACATGAGGAGCCCCTCTCAGCCCCACCCCTACCTGGCACCACTGGGCACTGCAATGTCTCGCTGTGTCTGGAGAAAAGGGAAATGGTGTGATCCCAGCGCAAATGTCCGCTCTGTTTCAAAGTCTGGAGCGCACCAGTCCTCGCCATGTTGGATTGTTGTGGCTGTCAGTCGACTGTCATTGCTCCAGAGGATTTTTCAGACTTTGCTTAGGGGCGGAGTAAAGCTTTAGGAGGGTGTTTAATGGCTCTTTAAATGGTAGTACCTTCTTTTCTATTCCCATGTGTTCTTATATTGGTGTACTCCCTCAGTGGTCCTGTAGGTTCCATAGTGGTCCATGGGTGTATACTAGTCTATGTGCTCTTACACTTGTTCTGATACAGCTCAACATCATTCTAAAACGATTCAGGAAAGGTTGATTTCTGTCCTGTCAATGCGAATGCTTTAGAATCAATACCTGCTCATATGAGTTTCAATACTAGTTTTAGTATTGATTAGTATCTGATTTTCGATACATGACATGTTCTATAGAGCACACAGAGAGAACCCACTGTCCACTATGACCCTCTCCCCCCCTCCTCACTTCCTCCACACAGAGCCACACATCCCCTGCCTCCTCATGAAGTAATGGAGATAGAAAAAACAATAACAAGCTCCATATGGAAATCATAAGGCCCTGTGTGTGTGCATGTATTCATCACATTGTGGGGACTAAAAACTGTACACAGTCACATTACAGGGACCTGCCTACATTATGAGGACACAAATCAGGTCTCAGTACGTAAATCCTTTTTGATTAGATCATGGTTTATACATGACATAGCCAACAGTTCTCATACACCAGCAGTCTGCCCTTCAGTTCTGAACACGTATTGTAAACACAAAACTTTGTGACAAGAATCAGACCACTGCACACTGTCTTGAACTTATTTGAAAACATTTGATCTATTACAAACTTGTAACAAAGAGCCATGTGAGTTGTACCTGCGGTCAGTGGTGACTGTCATACATTTAAGTTCCTGTTTTGTAAAATTCAGATTGAAATTGAGTAAAATATTAAAAGGCAATAAATAGTAATAAATAAGTCATATTTTCAGTAAATTAATTTGAATTAATTTCATTTTTTATTTTGGCTATAATTGGTGCTGTCAGTCGATTAAAATTTTTAATTGCGATTAATCTCATGAACGTCATAGTTAACTCGCGATTAATCGCAAATTAATCGCACATTTTTGTCCCTTGAATCATCATTTTAATTCTCTTATCAACATAGAAAAGTGGACAGGCTCTCCTTTGTGCAAATGTGTTTTTATTGCAAACCATAACAATTATCAGTGAGACACTTTGTGTTGGATGTTCCACTCTCATGTTCCATTTTCATGAAGTGCTCTGCAACAGTGTGAGTGAAGTGCTTCACTTCTGTCTTCATAACAGTCAAAGTGACTGAAGTTTCCACTGTGGGTGAAATAATGTGCTGTGACCCTGAGGTAGTTCTCATTACTGAGGGACGTCCAGTAACCTCCAGTTAGCGCCACTGTGTTTGTCTGCCCCAACGCCTGCTGTACCAGGGGCGCACATGTTCAGGTGCGGTTGCCTGTGGTTCTGTGGCTTGCGGCCATACCTGTGTAGCCTCATGGCGCTGTTTGTTTGCATGTCGCGCTGTAGAGCTGGCGCTTTTGGCGGAGAGGGTGGGTTGAGCGGCATGAGGTGTCTATTCAGTGGTGGGACCAGGGACTGATGTGGGTCCTGCTACGGTGTGCACTCGTCCTTGGGTTTGTGGATGTGGTGGCGGCGCGGGGGACAGAGGCTGCGGGGCTTCTGTCGCTGTCCACGGTCCTTGTTGGGGGTGGGCGTGGATTCGCCGTATGTTTTGGAGACGACTTTGTTTCGTGTTTTCCTCGTGTGGGTGGCATTGGCGCGCGCACAGGGCTTATGTGATGAAGTTGTGCGCTTGGGCGGCCTTGCCGTACTTTGGCCCACTTCCTCCAGCTGGGACTTTTCAGTTTCGTACAAATTGCTTTCCTTTCTGTTTACAGACGGATCTTATACTATTTCTAACGTTACGAGCAGTGGCCACAGCTTATGAAAAGTTAGGGTTAGGGTTAGGGTTAATTTAAAAAAAATTAACAGCGTTAAAATTGTTTTGCGTTAATGTGTTAATAGCGTGATATTTTTGACAGAACTAGTTATAATACAGGAAAAAGGGGAACCTTTTATTTGTTTCACTTAAAATTACAATGTTGTTTCTGAGGGGAATATTTACTGCCTTCTTAATTGTGAGACATACGAAGACTGCGCTCTGACCTCAGAGATAAAAGTGGCAAAAGAACATTTGTTTTAAGTTTAAGTTTCCTCAAGACTACATTCTAAGATGTGGACTTTATTCCCTTTGAGTCAATGTGGCCAATGAAGTACATTTTCTACTGTTTTATTGTGTAATTACTTTTCCGTCCGTTTGTGAAAGCTGCGTGACTTTGTATTAATGTGTAATTAAGTGTCTACCAAATGTGTACTTTATTTATTCTTTATATTACTTAATTTATATGTGAAAGACCATATTTTAAAAGGGTTAATTTAAGTTTTCGTATTTTCTTTTCCATAGTTCTGACAGCGTGCATCGGCACTGTGGGCCACACTGTTTCACTTCTCAGTCTGAAAAAGCTATTCTGAAGCTGTGGGGGTATTACACTTCTACAGGGTATTAACTGTAACACGCTAAGTGCCCCCTTCAGAGCTCTATCACCACCCAATCAGCATCCCGCTAATGAAAGTACTGCACATCACATCAGATTTGTCAAGTTGCTGTGCACAGTTTTGTATAAAGTTTTTGTATATTTATGGAGAATTGTTGTGTGGGAGTGATGTAGACTTGTGGGCGGAGCCTTGTACAGACTCGTACTGCTAACCTTAAGAAGGGTTTGAATAGGGCCTGCGAGGGATCACTAGATTACTCAAACATGCATGGATGACATCATAAACCTCTTCAGGAATGTTTTTGATGAAGGAACAATGTTACAACATGGCACAAAGCTAAAAAAAAAACAAACAAACCCTCTGATGGAGCTCTCCAAAGCACTGAGAGCACAGGCTTAAGATGGAGACAGAAACAAAAGCTACGATCCAAACAGAGCCAGACCAATATATCTGCATGTGTATGAGACACATAAAACGCTGAAACTCCAAAGGTAAAACATAGATTTGGGGTTAAATACAAAAGAGGTCTTTCTAAAGGAGGAAGGAGAGGACCAGTATGCACAGAAGAACTAAGTGTTTTCAGTTTACAGATATGCAGCATCAGAGACTGAAGGATTACTGAATAAAACTGTTGAATTGACCCAAATGATCCTAAATAGTCATTTTACTGTATTTTTTTAAAAAAACATCTACCATCCTCTTCTCAATACCAAACATTATGATGCACGCAGACCTCAAATTTCAAATTTAAATAAAGGTATGGCCTCAAATAAATAATTCACAGTATTAATTTCATTCATTTCATTTTGTCTGTTTCACAGCCTATCCTCTACAGCCTACAGCCTCTACTTTGGGGAACTCTGTGTGCCTTGAGGGTTGCCTGGTACTACTATACCCTGGGAAAATGTCTGATTTGATTCATAAAGGTTTTGAATGTTATAATTGTCCATTTGGAGACACAGTGACATGGATATACACTTTCTTGTATTGTGGGTGAGAACAGCAGTGTGAGTGTGTCTTGGATGTTACCTGCTGGTCCAGCAGAGCCCCGGGACCCTGGGCTCCCAGACGGGCCCCTCATCCCTGCGTTCCCTCGAGGCCCCATGGGACCAGCTGGCCCCCGAGATCCTGGTATCCCTGAGAGAGGACAGAGTCAGCACATAGACCTTATCCTAAGAGCTAACGAGGAGGGGGCATTACCGTCTCTGCCAGGAAGTCCATCTCTGCCCTTCTCCCCCTGAGGACCTGAAAGAGGACAGACACATGATGTTGGCATGAAGTATTCCTGTGTAGTTTATAAGTAACAAAAACAAAACAGAAAAGTAACACCTAACCTCTGGAGGAGTAAAGGGGAGAGTGAGGGAGGAGGGGCGGGGTTTGTAAGGAATTGTGTGATTGGTCTGGTCTGGGATCAGAGCAGAGGCCTCTTTAAATGTAGTGGCGACTTCAGTTAGACCAGGCATAATTCAGATACCCTTCCTTACCTGTGCCCAGTTTCACCTGTGGCTGTTCGAGGTCCAGTGGTGTCACTATAGACACTGCACATTTAAAATGAGTTGATAGAAACATTTGATTGAAAGTTCACATTTACCAGCTGGGCCTTGCTCTCCAGGAGCTCCCTGTGATGGTACTGCCCCCATCAGTGACACACCTCCTCCTTTAACCTGCAGGGGGAGATGTGACGTAGACCCAGGGGATGTCAGCAGCTGGATCTGAAATCAAAGTTTGAAGGTCATGTTGTTATAATGTGGTGTTTTGGTTCTCAGGATGATTATCCAATCAGAAAGCAGAATGAATCTCAAGGCTGAAATGCAGTCCAAACCTAAAATGCCTCTCTCTGATCTGAGTGGTCCCTACATAAACCCCAGCACCTGCAGCCAGTCATTAACTTTACATGAGGCACAGTCTGTACATATACTGTACTGAAAAAAAACTTTGAGGTGTCTCTGTCTGCAGGTTAAGGCTCTGGCAACACAGGTTCAGTTATGAGTGTACTTTTACAAAATAGTAACTTTTTTTTAAGCCAGTAAAAGCAGAGGCTTGTAGTCCTGGTTTTGTTCTGTTCATTGTTGTTTATCTCCTTCAGTGTGGTTTCTGTTCTTTCACAGTCCTGAGCAGAGTCATTTCTGGTGGTGGCTTTGGTAAACTAACATGAGTGTATTTCTCGTGTGATAAACATGAAGTGTTCTGATGTGACTCACCTTGGTCTCGAGAGAGGAGAGTCTGTGTCCCAGAGCAGAGAGGCTGCTGCAGTTGGCACAGGCTGCAGGACACAGTCATGTGGTCAGTACAGATACATGCTGTTTATCTCCAAGAGACAAGAGTTTTTTATGTTTTCACTAACTCTAAAATCACGGTGGTCCAGTCTGGTTCTCACTGTGTGCAGACTCAATGGTTTGGGGGTTCTGGTTCTTACTTTAAAAAGGCTCGGGGGTGTGGGTGGTCTGGGGGCTCTGGGGGTTCTGGTTCTTACTGAAGGCAGACTTGGGGGTCTGGGGGTTCTGGTTCTTACTGAAGGCAGACTTGGGGGTCTGGGGGTTCTGGTTCTTACTGAAGGCAGACTTGGTGGTCTAGGGGTTCTGGTTCTTACTGTAGGCGGGTTTGTAGGTCTGGGGGTTCTGGTTCTTACTGCAGGCAAACTTGGGCCTCTGGGGGTTCTGGTTCTTACTGTAAGAAGGCTCGGGGGTCTGGGGGGTCTGGTTCTTACTGTTGGCTGGTTTATAGGTCTGGGGGTTTTGGTTCTTACTGAAAGCGAACTCAGGGGTCTGGGGGTTCTGGTTCTTACTGTTGGCTGGTTTATGGGTCTGGGGGTTCTGGTTCTTACTTTAGGCTGGTTTATGGGTCTGGGGGTTCTGATTCTTACTGTTGGCTAGTTTATGGGTCTGGGGGTTCTGGTTCTTACTGTAGGCGGGTTTATAGGTCTGGGGGTTTTGGTTCTTACTGTTGGCTGGTTTATGGGTCTGTGGGTTCTGGTTCTTACTGTAGGTGGTTTTATGAGTCTGGGGGTTCTGGTTCTTACTGTTGGCTGGTTTATGGGTCTGGGGGTTCTGGTTCTTACTGTAGGCTGGTTTATGGGTCTGGGGGTTCTGGTTCTTACTGTTGGCTGGTTTATGGGTCTGGGGGTTGTGGTTCTTACTGTTGGCTGGTTTATGGGTTTGGGGGTTCTGGTTCTTACTGTTGGCTGGTTTATGGGTCTGGGGGTTGTGGTTCTTATTGTTGGCTGGTTTATGGGTCTGGGGGTTCTGGTTCTTACTGTTGGCTGGTTTATGGGTCTGGGGGTTGTGGTTCTTACTGTTGGCTGGTTTATGGGTCTGGGGGTTCTGGTTCTTACTGTAGGCTGGTTTATGGGTTTGGAGGTTCTGGTTTTTACTCTTGGCTGGTTTATGGGTCTGGGGGTTCTGGTTCTTACTGTAGGTGGTTTTATGAGTCTGGGGGTTGTGGTTCTTACTGTTGGCTGGTTTATGGGTCTGGGGGTTGTGGTTCTTACTGTTGGCTGGTTTATGGGTCTGGGGGTTCTGGTTCTTACTGTAGGCTGGTTTATGGGTCTGGGGGTTCTGGTTCTTACTGTTGGCTGGTTTATGGGCCTGGGGGTTGTGGTTCTTACTGTTGGCTGGTTTATGGGTCTGGGGGTTGTGGTTCTTACTGTTGGCTGGTTTATGGGTTTGGGGGTTCTGGTTCTTACTGTTGGCTGGTTTATGGGTCTGGGGGTTGTGGTTCTTATTGTTGGCTGGTTTATGGGTCTGGGGGTTCTGGTTCTTACTGTTGGCTGGTTTATGGGTCTGGGGGTTGTGGTTCTTACTGTTGGCTGGTTTATGGGTCTGGGGGTTCTGGTTCTTACTGTAGGCTGGTTTATGGGTTTGGGGGTTCTGGTTTTTACTCTTGGCTGGTTTATGGGTCTGGGGGTTCTGGTTCTTACTGTAGGCTGGTTTATGGGTCTGGGGGTTGTGGTTCTTACTGTTGGCTGGTTTATGGGTCTGGGGGTTGTGGTTCTTACTGTTGGCTGGTTTATGGGTTTGGGGGTTCTGGTTCTTACTGTTGGCTGGTTTATGGGTCTGGGGGTTGTGGTTCTTACTGTTGGCTGGTTTATGGGTCTGGGGGTTGTGGTTCTTATTGTTGGCTGGTTTATGGGTCTGGGGGTTCTGGTTCTTACTGTTGGCTGGTTTATGGGTCTGGGGGTTGTGGTTCTTACTGTTGGCTAGTTTATGGGTCTGGGGGTTCTGGTTCTTACTGTAGGCTGGTTTATGGGTTTGGGGGTTCTGGTTTTTACTCTTGGCTGGTTTATCGGTCTGGGGGTTCTGGTTCTTACTGTAGGCTGGTTTATGGGTTTGGGGGTTCTGGTTCTTACTGTTGGCTGGTTTATGGGTCTGGGGGTTGTGGTTCTTACTGTTGGCTGGTTTATGGGTCTGGGGGTTGTGGTTCTTACTGTTGGCTGGTTTATGGGTCTGGGGGTTGTGGTTTTTACTGTTGGCTGGTTTATGGGTCTGGAGGTTATGGTTCTTTGTGGTGGAAATTTGAGAATTATGTGTGTTTTTCCATTGTTGGAGATACACTGTAGAAGTGTTAAAGGCCACACTATTGTTGGTCTAATCCTTTAGTCTCACAGGAACCTTTAGGTACCTTTGTATTTTTCATTTACCTGTCTGCGGTTTTATTCCACGTGTCTTTTGTTTGATCATCCTGACCTGTACTCAAATGCTAATGTTTAGGTGTTACCTCTCTGAGCTAAGAAGGCTAAATAGCCAGACTGACAGTATACCTGACAGTATTTAAGTCTTGTTACCCCATTGCACCAGAAACTCTGTCCATTAGAAGTGGCACCATTTGTTACCGATGCAAACGTAATAACAAACGGTGTATGTTTTGGTATTATTTTACAGATAAATTCCATGACTTTCTTACTATAGGCAGGTTTATGGGTCTGGAGGTTCTGGTTCTTACTGTAGGCGGGCTCGGGGGTCTGGGTGGGAGGCTTCTTCACGCCGGATGCTTTCCTCACGGCCTCCTGTGCCACACGTAGCTCTCCTCGGTCTGTAACACACAAAAACACACACAAACATGAACATGAGTATGACACAGTGAAACATACACTTATAGTAGGCCTGTCTCTGGCAGGTCTGGACACAAACATTATCATCAGATTTCAGAAGGAGCCCTGTTGTAAGTTTACTGCATTCATTGTTGTACTGTATGTTATAAGAAATATGCAGTATTATATAGAGTGAAGTATTAACTGAAACAAAAAACACACTGAAATGTACTGTAAATGTGATGAAAAGTCTGACTCAGAAAAACCGTCTCGGCTCAGAATTTCAACTGGAAAACTCGTGAGGAAATGTTGGACTCATCAACAAGGACTGAGAGGGATTTTATTTTATATGATACTTTTTATTGTTACATTTGTATTGTTTATATTATATTATATCAAAGGTCCTATATTACCCGGAGTTGACTTGTATGAATTTTAAGCCACTTCAGAATGTTGTTACATCCTCATAAACATATGTGGAGTTGTGTTTTGTTTCATTCACACGTTTGAGTAACCCCTGTCTACATCTGTAAAAATTAAAATGCTCTGTTCCATCTTGTGATGTCATGAAGCGGTGGTTTTCAAGTTTAACAAAAGGTATAAGGAGCTGTTCACTTGAAAACTACTGCTTCATGACATCACAAGGTGGAACAGAGCATACTGTGCTGTGGAGATGTAGACAGACTAATAATAAAGTGTTACTCAAACATGTGTGAATGAAACAAAACACAATTTCAGGTGTGTTTTTGAGGAGGGAACAGCATTCGAACATGGCTTAAAGCTCACAGGAGTCCATTCTGTGTAATATAGGACCTTTAAAAGAGCAAGGGTCAGACTTGTTTAGCTATGTCCTCTGTCCTCTGTCTTCTGTCTCTGGGGACAGGAAGAGGCCAAGTTTGATCATGTCCCCAAATGACACCATAAGAAACTTGTGTCTTATCTGGTACTGAGAAAAAGGACCATACAAGGAATGGACTTGTTGAAAAAACACACAAAGCATCTCAAAGGCCTCTCCAAAATAAATCAATGAATGACGCAGCCAGGACGCCATCGAGGACTAATATAGAGTCTGAGAATGTCCCCTTTTCACCGCAAATACAATCCCCTATGACACACACCGCCAACTATAACACACACACACACACACACACACACACCCACCCACACACACACACACACACCCACACACACACACACACACACACCCACACACACACACACACACACACACACACACACACACACACACACACACCCACGCACGCACGCACGCACGCACGCACGCACACACACACACACACACACCCACACACACACACACACCCACGCACGCACGCACACACACACACACACACACACACACACACACACACACCCTCTCTACCCCTCTCTCAATCCACTTTCTCTCTCCTCTCTCTCTCGTTCTACCCCTCTATTGTTTTTCCACCCTATCTCTGCTCTTTGCTCTTTTCCCCTCTCTCTCCCTCTATCCTCTCTCTTTCTTCCACCCTATCACCCCTCTAGCTCTATCCTTTCCACCCTCTCTATCCTCCTCTCCCCCTATCTCTCCACTTTCTCTCTCCTCACTGAAAAAGTGGTCCCAGAGGAGTTGCTCAAATAGCAAACACAAATTTAACAACAATAACATGACTTTTTTTTACGATTCTCTGTCCAGCATGTTTAAATCTTACAAAGGTTGATCATCATAATGTGTTAATCATGTGTTATTCCTTTGTCCACAGGCAGAGACCAGAGCGTCTTCAATGGAATATGTCCTCATACTGTCCAGCTCCGAACAAGCTGTGTGTCTGTACCTGTGCTCTGTGTGTGTTTGATTCTGTTTAAGACAATACACAACTGTGGAAAACTAAAGAGTGTATTTGTATTCTTTTTACTTTAAAACCACTTTCCATATTTTTTTATCTTCACTCTCCACTCTCTCCATTTCCCTCTCTCTACCCCTCTCTCACTCCATTTTCTCTCCCCTCTCTCTTTCTCTCCCTCTCACTCTCCCCTCTATCTTTTCTCCCTTCTCTCGCTCCACTCTGTCCCCCTCAGTCTCTCTCCCTCTATATCCTTTCTCTCTCTCCACTTTTGTCTTTCTCAGATTCTATCATATCTCTCCCCTCTCTTTCCTCCCCTCTCTCTATTTCCCCCTTTATCCTCCCTTTATCCCTCCCTTTATCTCTCCCTCTCTCTCCATTCCATCCTGTCTTTCTTTCTGTCTCCCTTCTCTCTTTCCCTCTCTCTCCATATCCTCTCTCACTCCACTCTCCCCCTCTTTCTCCACTGTATCCTCTTTTCCCCTCTCAACCCTTCTATCCTCTCTACCTTCTCTATTTCCACTCTATCTCCTTTTGCTTCTCTCTCTACTCTTTCTCCCATTCTAAACTCACTCTCTTTATTTCCTTCTCTCTCCCTGTCTATCCTCTCTCACCCCCTCTATCTATCCCCCTCTCTCCACACCTTCTGCTCTCTCTCTCTACTCTCTCTTTCCAGCTTTCTCCCCCTCTGTTCTCTCTTCCTTCTCTCTTTCCCCTCTGTCTTCTCTCTCCCCCTCTCCCCACTCTATCTCTCTCCCTTTCTCTCCTCCATATCCTCTCTCTCCATTCTCACTTTTTCCCACTCTATCTATCTCTTTCCCGTTCTTTCCGAATACCCTCTCTCTCCACACTCTTTTTCCCACTCCCCCTCTCTCCCCCTATACCCCCTCTCTCCATTCTCGCTTTTTCCCACTCTATCTGTCTCTCTTCTTCTCTTTCAACTCTATCCTCTCAACACTCTATCCTCCCTTCCATTTCTTTTTTCACTCTTATCTCCCTTTCCCTCCATCTCTCCCTCCTCTAACTTGCTCCCCCTCTTCCCTCTCCTCTGTCTCTATCACTCTTCCTCCTCCTCCTCTCTTTCTCATGCTCTGCAGTACCAGTGTTCTGGTCTAATTGCAGCCCTGGGAGGGTCTGTCTCTATAATGTGTGAGCGTGTCTGACCTGGTGGCCCCCAGAGCCGATCGGGCCCCAGCTCTTCCACAGAGGAGCCCCAGAGTGTGCAGGGGCCATAGGACGAGGAGTGTACAGACTGTCAGAGAGATGGGCTCTGAAGCAACCTCCCAGGGGTCCAAGTCTAGTTCAGCACTTAAAATCGTAGCTGTTCTCATAATATATTGGAAGTTTATTTAAAATGTGGTCCAGTTGTTCCTGATTTGCCCAACAGCAGCTGACAAAATGGAGTTTAAAGTGCATATCACAGGTGTTCATGTTTTTATAATTCTTACTTGGTTTGGTGGATAGTACCTGTAGTCAACATAGTTTTACATCAGTTCAGTGTCAGTTTGTGGCAAAAAAAAAAAAAAATGGTTGAGAATAAAAGTACATCAACACAGAAACTCCATCCAAAATGCAGAGACCGTTTACCCACAAGGAAGGACTTTTTCTGACAGTTTAAAAAGGAGGCATTTTGCAAAATTGACTGTTTGGAGCTTTCTATCATGTTATAATGTTATTCCTCATCAAAAACATTCTTGAAGAGATTTTAGATGTCATCCATGCATGTTTGAGTAACCTAGTGATCTCTATTTGAACCCTCCTTACAGTTAGCAGTAAGATTCTGTACAAGGCTCTGCCCACAAGCCTACATCACTCATCTTCGCACACGACAATTCTCCCAAAATATATAAAAACATACAAAAGTGCTCTGTGCAGGGAACAAGAGGAGAGGAAACGAAAGTGAAACTTATAAAACATGAATATAGCATTTTCCAAACAATCAAAGGTAACATGGTGATCTAAATCTGTTATGTGTTACAGTTAATACCTCATAGAAGTCAAATACCCTCTTTAACAAAATAATAGTGTTGTCATGTTGAAATGTTGAAAGAAGGTGAAAAAAACCGTAAGTGTCTTGCCCAAATGCAGTAAAGTTAACGGTGCTATATTACACAAAAATGGTGAGCTTTAAAACATGTTATAATGTTATACCTCATCATAAACATACCTGGAGTTGTGTTTTGTTTCATTCACACATGTTTAAGTAATCCTGCATTATTTGTCTGTCTACATTGTCAAACCTCAAGATGCTCTGTACTACTTTGTGATGTCATGAAGTGTTAGTTTTCAAGTTAACCTTTTGCCTTTAGTTCAGGATAGCAGGATTTATGTGTTAAACTTTTGTGAATGAAACAAAACACAGCTCCAGGTCTGTTTGTGATGAGGAAAGTACATTCTAACATAGATTAGACAATAGCCTGATATGACCTGTAAAAGCAGTAATCAGTGTGAGTAGCTCAGATCAAACCACACACTTTGGTTTGAAAAGACAGAATCCACCAAAGCACGGAGCAAACTCACAATGAACGAGCAGTATTAGTGAATTTAATTAACCCAAGACGTTACAAAAAACACCTGGCACTCCATCCTGCAGGTGACCCGGTTGTCCCAGGACCCAGCTGTGTATTTATTGGGTGGTGGGGTGTGGGAGGACGGGGGGACACCCACATCATTCCCCCCTCCTCACCCCCCCAGTGCAGCCCAGGTGAGAGCTCATAACACGGGCTCCCAGTCGTGTGCGGGTCCCTGTGTGTCACCTCATCAGGGGCCCCCAGGCTGGGACACCTGCTCCGGGCTGGTACTGAGGGGCCCCTGCAGTGATGGTGTTGGGCTCTGGTGTAGGTGAAAAGCAGATGGACAGGACTATTATGAGGCTGAGGCAAAAATTGCGTATAGAAATGGACACAGGTAAGCTGCTAAGCTGCCGCATTCCAAATAGGAAACGTTCATGGGGGCGCTTCCGGCTCCACTGCCAACTACAGTGAGCCTTGTTTTAGTCTTAAAATGTTCGTTTTAACCCGCTCTACATGATCCTGGTGTTTTTATTCCAATATTTTGTCTGTAAATAAAATCCTATTCCTAATATTAGGCCTGGCTCCAAATTCACTCCTATAACCGTTATCATCGTGGGGTTCATTTGACTGGAGCCAAACGCTGTGGGTGACGTCACGTTTTCCAATCTACAATATGTTCTAATGTAGTTTCCTCAGCACAAAAAGACCTGGCGTTGTGTTTTGTTTCATTCACACATGTTTAACACACAAACCCTGCAGATTTAGGCTGATATACAGGCAGACATCTTCTTCTCTCAAATGGAAAACACACCAACTTGTGATCACGTCATGTGGTAATACAGGATGTTTTAAACTCCACACACCTTCACTAGAATCATTTGGATAATCTCAGCCCTGGAATTGATGATCTCTACTGAACTAAAGGTAAAAGGAGTTGTTAAATTGAAAACTACCTCTTCGTGACATCACAAGGTGGAACAGAGCATTCTGAGTTTTGGAAATGTAGACAGACTAATAATAAATGTTTACTGAATGAAACAAAACACAACTCCAGGTCTGTTTTTGAGGAGGTAACAACATTGGCTTAAATCTCACAAGAGTCATTTTGTAATATAGGACCTTTAAGTATAAGTATATTTAAAAAATGGTACAAATTACAAATGCAATGTAATGGCCATAACTCCTCCAATGTACACAGAAAATATTATTTTGTAAATAAGAGTATTAAAAAAAGACTGTTTAAAGGAAACAGGTTGGAAAGGTTGGATAAATGTGCAGAAGAGTCTCTCCAGTGTGATGTCATTTTTATGCTGTAGAACTCAACTGCACTTCCTGTCATTTTCTACATATTTTTCAACCTTTCTTAATAACACTTGATTGCTGTAAAACTGTGCACAACAGGGATTTTCCGATGAAGTCAAAACCAGAAAATCATGAAAACCTTGAACTCCACACAGACTATTTGAGTATTAGGCTGGGTTCACAGGTGGACAGTGAATCAGGGCTCCATGATGGTGTGGCTCTGCTGTGGGGAGTGTGAGGGTAAAGGGGCACAGCAGGGATGCCAGGGTTGAGTTGTGTTTTTTTGGGCTCCCGACTGGCACTTTTCACATCATAAAACTTTTCCAGTTCTGTTTCACCTTAAAGAGGAGGTATGCAAAATAGATTTTTTTGAGCTTTCGAGCAGGTTATAATTTTGTTTTTCTCATCAAAAACACGCCTAAATGCATCCATGCAATCCATCCATGTTTGGGTAATTTAGAGACCTCTTCTGAGCCCTATTTAAACCCTCCTTATGGTAAGCTGTACATTTCTGTAAGATGCTCCACCCACAAGCCCATGTCACCCATGTCACCCATGTCACCCACGCTCCCACACAACAATTCTCCATAAATGTACAAAAACATGATACAAAACTGTACACAGCAACTTGGCAAAACTAAAATCCCTCTTTTTCACAGACTCAGTAGTGACTATGTCCAGTCTTTGATAATGACAGAAACACAAGCTGTACTAATGTTAAATATACTAATACAATATGCACATCTCATTTGAGGTTCTTCAGCTGTGATACACAGCGCTTGGTTCTATTTGGGACTTCTTTTTTAAGGTTTGCATTGGTTATTCTCGACTTTTTTTCAAAGGCTGGATTGCTTATTGCTCTCTGAGAATCTGGCAACCCTAGACAGCAGCAGAGACCCCTGACTTGGCATATAACCACTTCCAGGGGGTGCTGGTGAGGGCACATGAACTCATAAGACTGCACAGTGTACGACTGTCAGGAACATATTACATCAGGAGCCAAGCACAGGCCAAGTGTCCCACCCTGTCCCCTGAGGTCCAGCTCGGAGAGGGGCTCGGAGAGGAGGGCCCCAGAGAGGAGGGCCCTGGAGAGGAAGGCCTCAGAGAGGAGGCCACAGGAGAGGAGGCCCCCGAAGAGGAGAGACCTGGAGAGGAGGACCCCGGTGCTGAAGGTGGAGAAACATAGATTGAATGACTCAGTCCATAATTAGCACCAGCCTGTCACCACCACAGACTGCATAAAGGACTAAGCGAGTGTGACGTCACCTGTAGCGTTCAGCTCCAGTCAAATGAAGCTCGTGATGCCAACGATTACAGGGGAGAATTTGTAGCCAGGCTCTATATTAGGAATAGGACAAAATAGCAAAATAAAAACACCAGGATCATGAAGAGTGGGTCAATACGAACATTTTAAACCCAGAATGACGAGGCTCACAGCAGCAGTTACAGAGAGAGGGGACACAATATTCTAATGTACGTTAATTTGGGCCAGGGTCATTCGGAGCCTGAAGTGCCCACATGTGAACTTCCTATTCGGAATGTGGCGGCCAGCGCATTAGCTACATCCTAACCCTAAACCTAACCCACACATCTACACCGACCCACCCTACAGCCATACTGTACATCCACACATCTACACCCACCCACCGACCCACCCTACAGCCATACACCCACACATCTACACCCACCCACCGACCCACCCTACAGCCATACACCCACACATCTACACCCACCCACCGACCCACCCTACAGCCATACACCCACCAACCCACCCTACAGCCACCAACCAAAACACATCTACAACCACCCATCCTACAGCCACCACCCACACTACAGCCACCACCCACACATCTACACCCTACAGCCACCCACCCACCCACACACCCCACCCTACAGCCAAACACCCACACATCTACACCCACACACACATCAGGGACCTGCCCCCATGATCAGACACAATAAAACATTTGAACGTGTCAATCATGTGTGTGTGTGTGTGTGTGTGTGTGTGTGTGTGCGTGTGTGTGCGTGTGTGTGCGTGTGTGTGTTTGTCTAGGTGTGTGTGCGTGTGTGTGTGTGTGGAGTGTGTATGTGTGTGGAGTGTGGGTGTGGTGTGTGTGCACTGTGTGTGTGTGTGTGTGTGTGTGTGTGTGTGTGTGTGTGGAGTGTGTGTGTGTGTGTGTGTATGTGTGTGTATTTATCTTTAAGGTCTCTTTTGACCGTCTGAAAGTGAAAAAGAGTTTCTTCCTTAGGAACAATAAAGGCTTATCTATGTAATAATGATCAGGTTCAACATTTGTGAATTTACCATTTCGATATTACATGTCAAAGTCCTTAATCGGTCAGGAAAACCACCAACAGCAATAAAAAACATAATACAACCCTGAAAGCAAGTACACCCACAAAGATATGACTTCTCAGTAAGAAAAATAAAAGCATGCACTGTCCGTAAATCTCAATTTTATCATTCATGCGGAAACTATGAAAAAGTGGGACATTCTCCAAATCGGTATTGCCTGGGATCCAGAATACACACTTCTCCAATACTTTACAAAGATATGAGTCTGTCACGGTTGAATTCAGATGGACGTGATTGACAGGAGGTGCGTCCATATCAAAATAAATATGGCTGCTTAGAGGAAAAAAGAAAGGGAAGAAATGTCACAGGGACTGAAAAATGTGGAGGATTTCTGTGGAATCAGTGAGTGAAGCACTAAACTCTTAGTTTGAGGGGCGAGAAATGTGATTTTGTTCAACATGATGATGGTGACCAGTGAGCTCCTCCAAATCTGAATCCACGATCATTGGTGGGAATAGAGTCTAGACCACAGACTGTATAAAGAAGTGGACTGAGTGTGACATCACCTACAGCATTCGGCTCCAGTCAAATGAAGCTCACCGAGGCAGTTATAGGGGTCAATTTGGAGTTGAGTTCCAGATTTTGTCAGAGGGCAGGTGCTTAGCAATGCTGTCAGTCAAACCTGTTGCTAACGTTTGCAGGAGCGACCTCAGTGAAAGAAGGCACCTGATTGGTCTATAATTAATGTTCATAACTTGATTTACAGAACAAAATAGCGAACTACAAACCCCAGGATTATGTAGAGTGAGTTAATATGAACATTGACAGCAGCAGTTACAGAGAGAGGAGCGATGGCTTTTCAATAGAAAGTGACAGAAAGTTATAGAAAATTTGCAACATGGCAACAACAGCATGGTATACAGTCTATGATCTGGAACTGTGCCTTTCTCCCCGATTTCAGATGGCGGTGATTGACGGGTGGTTTAACCAATTAGAGAGATGCACGCTCCAGTTGTCAGAACAAACATGGCTTCTTAAGCGTACAAATGGGGGGAAAAAAATAACACAAAGGACTGAGAAACGCACAGATTTCTGCAGAATCAACAACTAAAACACTAAACTCTTAAAAGAAATGATATATTTTGTTCTGAATGATACGAGAATTTTTGAGTCTTGTCTTGAGTGAATCAGTGAAATACTATTACTTTTAAAAAAAATGAGTATCATAGTACTTTAGTGGCGTAGACATGGGGAGGGCCTCAGCTCCAGATGTGCTCCTCACAGTCTCTAATCTGTGTCAGGAAGTGGGCGTGTCCCGATGGGCCCTGGCTCCTCCCCCTGTCACGCCTCCTCACCTCAAACCCCCCTGCAGCCCTTTCACTCCCTCTTCTGCTGTTCTCACATAGCTCCAGTGGCTTTGTTTACATGCACACCTAAATGTGACGATCCTCTGATTTCTGGATGATTTCAATGTCATGTAAAGCACAAGCTCTGGTGTAAGTATCCAGAGGGACTGTGATCACATCATGTCATGTTAAAACTCTTAGAACCCCAACAATCTGTTCATAATCAGATTCATGTGACCACAGCCATCGTTGAGATGGAAATAAGATGTGATTAGACTACAAGGATTTACCAGACAGATTATCTCCAAGACAATACGAACATCAAAACATTTGTCTCTACATTCTAATGACCATCTGCAACAATTACAGTTGTGACAGGCCAGAGCATGAGCAGGAGGGTCTCCATGAGACTTTGCTTTGCCTGGAATTTTCCACATTATGGTATTCAGCTTAAGGGGAAATACTGGCAAAGTTTTTGTCTTTTGGTCAGTTTGGTCTCTCAGTGTGCAAACAATGCTTTGCACCCAAAGATGTCTCATTATGTCATTGAATCAGCCTGCAGCCATAGAGTTATATGGGACATGTAATCATAGAGTTCTCATTGTTCCCATAGGAACATAAAAGAGTCACTCCAGAGCACCTAATCTTGAATTTAAAGGCCCCATATTACACTATTGTCTGATTTATGTTATAATGTTGTTTCCTCATCACAAACATACCTGAGGTTGTGTTTTCATTCACACATGTTTCAAACACAAACCCTGCAGATTTAAGCTGAGTTCTTCTTTCAAACAGAAAAGTCTCTGTTCCACCTTGTGATGTCATGTGGTAATACAAATGCACTCCACACACCTTCACTAGAATTTGGATAATTTCAGACCTGGAATTGCCAGTCTCTACTCAGCCAAAGGTATAAGGAGCTGTGGCCTTGAAAACTACCACTACATGACATCACAGGGTGAAAAAGAGCATTCTGAGCTTTGGACATGTAGACAGACTTATACTTAAACATCATTATAACATGGCTTTAAACCCACAGGAGTCAGTTTTACATAATATAGCACCTTTAAGATTTTGAGCAAATGTAATATCTAATTCCAGGCCTGATTCAGGTTTTACCTCAAATGAGGTGAAATTTGACTTTTCTTTTTCTAGGCAAAATTTTAACTAGATTCAGATTACTAATTATTTGCTCCAATGAATTTGAAATGTAATAAAAAAAATGGAGATTTGTTTTGCATCTTCAGGTGCACTCAGTCTCTATGCCTCTATGACAGAGTGAAGCACAGGGCCCTGCAGAGCCAGTGCAGGGGTCAGGGGGTCAGGATGCACCTTCTCCAGCAGGACGTCCCACTCTGCTGCACATGTCCTGCTCTGGGCTGAGAATAGCTCCAGGCTGCCCCTCACTCATCACTGCCCAGCCACGGTGCATCTGTCTGGGGCTGCACGTCTTGTGTGCCCCCCTGCACTTCACACACACTGTTATTACTGCAGTGATGAATACAAACTGTGAACACACTCGGGACTCACACAACTAGTGTACTTTTTTTTTTTCTTAGCTGTTTAAAAAAGACCTATTGTGCTTGTGTCTGCTACATAGTCATAATATATGACAGATGTGGTTCATTATTAGCAGGCTTGGGGAGTAACGGAATACACGGAACGGCATTAAGTAAAAGGATACAAAAAAAAGGTAACTGTATTCCGCTACAGTTACAAGGAAAGAAGACGTACTCAGATTACAGTTACATTTAGTAAAAACGGAGATTATTTAGCAGGATTACAATTTGAAGGCACTTTATGTTATTTATGTTTTCAAACTGGAGATGGAGGGAAAACAGAACAAACTGTCATACAGACATGCGCACTGCGACACTTCACGTCGTCTGGCGGTAGTGACTATGGAACAAACTTGCAACTGGCATCATGGCTTCGACCGAGAAGAACGCATTTAGCGGGTGGAAATTTCGCCATCATTTTATTTTTAAAGAAGACAAGGGGAACAACACCACCGTGCAATGCAAATTGCGCCTTCCAGCTGTGAAACACCTGTCACCGTCCAAGGACTCTACTTCCAATCTGAAGAAACATTTACAGGTAAGACTGCTAATATTAACTAGTTAGCTAGCGAACCTGTTAATACAGATCCTATTACATCCTCTAAAAACTATTTTGGGACTGTATGTGGTGATGCTGGGGACTGGGTGGCATTTTTTGCAAAACACGCTTCGACATTGACGGTTGTTGTAATATCGTCGATATTACAACATTTAAACGTTATGCACATGCACTTGTTAGACTAACTAACACTAAACTGAAACTAACAAATGAACTGTGACCTTGTTTACTAGTCACTTGGCTTATAGTTATGACAGTTGTTTAAACTACACACAGAAAATGTACTTGCCCTCCTAAAAACTTTTAATTGTACTTATCTACTTCAAAAATATATATATTACAACCATCACTAGTGCCACTAATGATAACTTTTATGATGATGGGTATTGTTATTGTTATTATATTACTTAATTAGTTACTGAATTAAGCATACTCTACCACTGCTTGACTTTTAATTTGTGCTCTTATTATTACTATTGTTTCGCACTGTAAGCTTTTCTTTGTGGTCTTAAATTGTAGTACTGTACATTCATTTTGATGTGGACTTAAAAAAAAGTCTGATTTGTTTACAAATTGTGAGTGCTTCTAAAAAAGTAAAATAAGATAATTTTGTGTTTACGGAGTAATGAGCACATTGTATTTCTGTGTTGTATACTGTTCTGTACATGTACACCTTTTTGTTAAAAATGTTGAAGGTGACCACTGGATTTGTTTAAAATAATGTGTGCTATGTAAAAGGAGCTTATTTCTTTCTTAATAAACTGTGCTATGTGGTCAAGACTTGTGCACTTTCATTGTAGGACTATAAGCTACTGCCCAAAATAGCTTTCCTCAATTTCTTTTATAATGGACAAAAGTAAGTCATTTTATTGATATTTATTTTCTTGTTGTTATAGGATATTTGGTGTTAAAGTAATCCAAAAGTAATTGAAAGTATTCAAGTTACATTACTTTAATATTATGGTACTTGGATTACATTACTGAATACATATTTTAAGGGGTAACTAGTAACTTTACCAGAATACATTTCTAAAGTAACCCTCCCAACCCTGATTGTTAGTGCTGTCAATCAATTAAAATATTTAATTGTGATAGTTAACATAATTAATTTGCAATTAATTGCACATTTTTGTCCCTTGAATCATCGTTTTAAAACTCTTGTCATCGCACGGCGCAGTTTGTTTGCATGTTGCACGGCGGAGCTGGGCATTTGGCGGAGAGGGTGAGTCCAGCGGCATGGAGTGTCTATTGAGTGGTGTGTCCAGTGTGGGTCCTGCTGCGGTGCTCGCTCCTCCGTATGTTTGTGGATGTGGTGGTGGCGTGGAGTAGTGGGGGCGGCAGGGGGACAGAGGCTGCGGGGCTTCTGTCGCTGTCCACGGTCCTTGTCGGGGATCCACCGTATGTTTTGGAGAGCATGTTTTGGACTTTGTTTCGTGTTTTCCTCATGTGGGTGGCATCAGTGCCTGCAGGGCTTGTGTGGTGAAGTCGTGCGTGTGCACGTGCATGGGCGGCCGTGCCATGCTTTGGTCCACCTCCTCCAACTGGGACTTCTCAGTTTCGTACAAATTGTTTTCTTTCCTGTTTACTGCCGGATCCTGTAGTTTTTCTAACGTTACAAGCAGTGGCCACAGCTCATGAAAAAAACTAATTCATTAGGTCACAAAGAGCGTTAATCTCGCAATAAAAAATGGAATAGCGTTAAAATTGTTTTGCGTTAACACGTTAATAGCGAGATATTTTTGACAGCACTAATCATTATGTTATGAATTTTAATAAAAGAAACACAACAGCTCTTAAAATTAAAATGCTCAATAATGTATTAGGAGCCAGTTCCACATGCCACTTTAAGGTATGTCATCACAACAAAGCCACTGACCAGGAGAAACAAATGTCTGAAACATCAGGGAGCTGAAGCTCAGTGATGATGTGCAGAAGATCCTCTGTGAGAGGCTGCAGCCCAATTTGACACGAAGCGGTGCCACTGAACCTTTGGACTACGCTTGGATGGTGCACCTTAAAAATGTTGAGTTCAAACTTTTTTTAGCCATCTTCTAAATGAATACAAGATGGTTCAAATAGTTCATATAAGGCAAGCTTTTGTTTGAATGACCCAACCCAATCAAATCAATTCATAATAAATCAAAATGTCACAAATGTGAATGTACTGACATCA
This sequence comes from Taenioides sp. WSHXM2023, assembly GCA_029959045.1. Taxonomy (NCBI): domain Eukaryota; kingdom Metazoa; phylum Chordata; class Actinopteri; order Gobiiformes; family Gobiidae; genus Taenioides; species Taenioides sp. WSHXM2023. The sequence continues at coordinate 1,952,843 of CM057089.1, read as the reverse complement.
TGGTTTAAGATCAGACGTATTTTATTTCTGTACAAATAATGAATATATGAATGCAGTCACTACACTGTATTATCAGCAGTGTTAGACTGCTGACAGTACATATATTCTATGGTGATATAAACTTACAAGGTACACTATGCAGCTTTCTGAAGGTGGCATGTCACCTGTCTGATGTCATGGAAATAGAAAGTTAAAGCATCATCCTTCTTGTTAACTTTTGTATAGTTTTAAAATGTAATTCATCCAATCACCATGAATATATAAGTAAAATAAAACCGTTTAAATGAGGTTAAATGTGAGAATATGCAGAGGCTAGCATACAGGAACAGCTTTTTAGTGATGGGACTTTTGGCTCTTCTATGGGCTCTGAATCTTTTGGATCCGTTCAAAAGACATGGAGTGTGTCTTTGAAATGTTGCATAATCCAAATCAAACATGACACCACTATTGTACAGTCTTTAGATGAACAAAAACTACATGAACCATGGTGTCACTCCTAACAGAGTACTCCCCCCATCTTCAATACTCCCACCTTGACTAAACAGGGATATGTTTGGTCACCACATTTTTAGAACCTCTGGATGCTCAAATCAGAGAAGATCCAAGAACAAAGAGGGTGTTAGGAGAAGGACCAGATCACAAACTGTCCCTGTACGCACAATGACTTTGGTACTGACTCAAGACTCAGACAACTCTTTTACATCTCTGCCTGAGATTATTGAGGAATATTCATAATTCTCTGAGTATAATATGAATATGTTTAGAATCCCTCAGTCGTCCAGGTAGAATCCATAGCAAAAGGAGAAATTCAATTTGTCAAGTGGACAAAAGTTATTTCAAATAAACTTTTGTCCAGTTGACAAATTGAATTTCTCCTTTTGCCTATAAAATGAATATGCATGCATCCAATTCTCAAGTGAGAAAACATGGAGAAAACATGGGCTGAGCGGACTTCATTCAGAGCAAGACTACGGAGAAGACATGCTCACCTGCACCAAAACCCCTTTAAGAGGAAACACCCACTATCACCAAAACCCCTTTAAGAGGACATGCCCAGTATCACCAAAACCCCTTTAAGAGGACATGCCCATGTCCATCAAAACCCCTTTAAGAGGACACATCTACTACCACCAAAACCATTAAGAGCCGTCCACGTGTGTTTGACCAAACACAATGAAGGGAGAGAGAAGGAATTAAAAGGAGTGAAAGGGACCACCTTTATAAACTGTATCTGCACTTCAGGAGACCAGGAGAAGGCACAGTGCGTTGGTCACATCAGGACTACACCAAACTCCACCAGCACACCAAATAATACTAATAATACCACAAGGTAATCCATCACAGGATGGGGCAGTGATGATGCCTATTGGAAAAAAATATATGTCATTATTCTTAACAGGCCAACACATGAGAAGAATATGTATGCTGTCTATCACAGGCTTATACATCATCATTCTAACTAACTCTAAGTATATCACTTTCACATGAAAATATGTTCGTTGGATAATAAAACTCGGGGTGTTTTCCCCTGAATCACCTGATGACAGTAGAGTTCAGACTGTAAGCCTGTGCTTTACATGTGCTCTGGACCAGGCTAACTGTAACTGTCTGAACTTCTACAGACACTGAGTCAGACTCACAGTGGCCCTGTTTTATGAAACCCAAACAACAGCAGAATAAGTCTGACTTGGCCATGTGAGCCTAGCTTTGAAAGTAAACCTGTTTTATGAAACAGCCCCAGGACTGACTATGATCTCTGATTATGACAATGTGGAAAGAACCTCACACACCAACAACCAGCCCACCACCCACCTGTCCTCTGTCCTCTTACACTGGGACTGTGTAAGAGGACACACAGAAATCTGCTCTGTTTTTTATTATTATGGACAATGATCTGTCCTTTAGCACGTCCAATGCTCCGCCCACAAGCCTAGGTCACTCATGCTCCCACACGACAACTCTCAATAAATATACAAAAACATGATACAAAACTGTACACATGACAAACCTGATGAGATGTGCAGTAGTTTCATTAGTGGGACGCACGCTGATTGTGTTGTGATAGTGCTCTAAAGGGAGACTCAGAGCATCCAAACCAAAAGTCAAACTTATAAAACATGTCATTACAGTGTTTTGGGTGAATATAGCATTTTTCAAACAATAAATGGAACCTGGTGATCTAAATCTGTTATGTGTTAGCTGTTAAAACTTATAGAAGTAAAATACCCCCACTAAAAAGCCTGATTGATGCATGATGTCCCCCCTTTAAGCTGCCCTGCTCCTCTACCTGTCCAAGCCCCATCACCCACACCTCTCCTCCCCACGGGGCCCTGGGTTCATGTGTGAGGGACCAGACTGACTGAGGCCCCTTCTCCTCCTCCCCGTCTCCATCAGCTGACTGAACCCCAGAGCTCCATAAAGTCATAATCCTGTCATCTGTCCACAGGCAAATCTTTAACACACACACACACACACACACACACACACACACACACACACACACGCACATACGTACCCACACATGCACACACACAGACACAGACACACACGCACACACAGTACTTTTCATATGAGCTGTGTCATGGTAAAACCAGGCTGACGTCAGTGGAACAGCGTAGAGTCATTTGTCAGAGGGAGCATGGGGAAAGGGAGGCTACAGAGTATGAGAACGCTGATGAGTAAGTGTAGGTCAAGTACTGGCTACACATGTACACACATTAAAGAGGGCTATTACACTTCTATGGGCTATTAACTGCTAACACTTAATGAATTTAGATCATCATGTTACCTTTTATTGTCCTGAAAAGGCAATATTCACTAAAAACAACTTATTAACATGTTTAGTTTCAGTTTTGTTTTTTATGCATTGACTCTTCCCTCCCTTTGCTCCCTCTTCAGAGCGCACAATCAGCATACAACTATTGAAACAACTGCACATCCCATCAGGTTTGTCAAGTTATTGTGTACAGTTATGTATCAGGTTTTTGTATATTTATAGAGAGCAGTTCGTGTGGGAGCATGGTGCTTGTGGGCGGAGCATTGTACAGAACCGTACTGCCCGGGAGAGATCGCTAATATACTCCTCGTACACACTCCAGTTTCCTTGTGCGTGCTCCTGTACTCTTGTGTGGGATCTTATATCCACATACATGCTTCTTTGTCCTTGTACGTGCTCTTGTGTCCTCGTGCACGCTCCTGTGTCCTCGTGCACGCCCACAGAGAGCAGGAAGGCGGTGATTGCTAATGCCACAGGACTTCAAACTCTGAGCTAATCAGGAAGAACTTCATCTGTCTTCTCAAACCAACTCAATGTTTTTGGGAAACTGCTCCAAGGGCAGATTAGGGATGTTTACAGCACAACAGCTCAAGTGTCTCCTGAAGCTAGAGGAGCTCTCAAAGACTACGAGAGGACCAGTTCAGCTTCCCCTAAAAAGTCTCATTTTTGAGCCCAAAAATAAACTATTTAATTCTGTTATTGTACATATGAATATATGAGCTCCAGGGTTAAGAGGTGATCAGTTTGGTGAACGTGTGTGGAACCTCCAGATTAGGGAAGAGCAGGAGAGTGTCAGATTGTCATTCAGTATTCTGTATACATTTTTAGCATACCTTCCCCCTAACCCAGGTCTCTTAGAACATGAGAAGGAGACAGCCCTAAAGCAGACATATTGTACATTTAAAACAACAACATCTAAAACAACAACAACAATCAGCCATAAACGGCATCACAACAAAGCTCCGCATACTGGGGGCCCCTTTTATGGTTAGCTGCACATCACACTAGAACAGAGCATTTTTTTTTTTACATTTGGACCAAAATGATGACGTGACACTATTGAATCCTGTGTATCACTGATTAAGAAAATAAAATTGGAGAAGGAAGTGTGCATGTCACTGTGGGCGTGTACCAGTGGAGCTAAAAATGGGGGTATATCGGAGTGCTGATATCTTCAATACAGGAGAATAAAGATGACTCAAACATGCACGAATACAACAAATACAACTTCAGAGAGTCAGTGAAGAGAAACTACTATAACATGGTTAAAAGCTGTGTGTAGAATCCCTGTTGTCCAGGTAGAAATTCTATTTGTCAGCTGAACAAAAGTTTATTTGGTCGAATATGTTTTGCAGCTTGGATGAGCAGAAGCTCTGAAAAGTCCATTTTGCAGAATAGATCTGATTTAAAGTGCAGCATTACACAAACATGCACCATCCAGACACAAGCCAGCTAACTCAGCAGAAAAACTTTGAATGAATGAATGTTTATGAATGCAATGTTATATTTTTGTGAACATGGACATTGTCAGTCTCTGTGCCTCACCCCCCGCCTCACGCCGTCTTTTTGTCATGGTTCACGTTTTGTTTCAGCTGTGCGTGTTGCCTTATCCCTTTAGTCTATGTCCTTGTTTTTTCTGTTTCTGTGTTTTTCACTGTGACTTCCTGTCTGGTGATTACCTACCCCACCCCCAGACATCTAACAACTGTTGTCCTCATTAACTGGGACAACAGTTTTCAGGTCTCTGGGGGAGGAGCCAGTTTTCTTCTTGTTATAGAATTGTAACGATATGTTATCAAAGTGTACTGAGCTATGTGCTTATGTGTGCAAAAGAAGTGCTTACGCGACTGAGACTTTGACCCAAGATTAACGTATGTACAGGGAGTCTATCCAGATTAACGTATGTACAGGGAGTCTATCAAGATTAACGTATGTACAGGGAGTCTAAAGGTCGCAGCTTCCTGGCCACGTGTTATTATCTGAAACTGAATAAAAAGGTGGAGCAAGTAGATGTCCTTTGTGTCTCTGGAGACAAGAACAGCGGCTGTTGCTTGTCTCAGGGCTCCCTTGCAGTAGCAAGTAAAACGTAACACTTGTCTGATTTCTGTGTTGCCATCTACGTCACCGTAAATCTGCGGCAGTAGGTGATTGATTGACTTTGACATTTCTATTTGGTCCTTCGAGCCGGATTCCAATGCTGTGTCGAGAGGGTGACTGACGGGAAGCTGAAACCTGTGCACAGTCTGGAGGAAGAACGTCTCCAGGGATAAAGACCACTTTTCCACGTGGCCAGCGGACCTTGGCCCAATCCCAATTCTCCCCCTTAGCCCTCTGTCTTTGTCCCCTTAGCCCTACCCCTCTGTCTTTAAACAGAGGGGTAAGGCAAAGGGGTGTGTTTTAAACCCTTAGAAATGGGACACCCCTTTGCAGTCGCAACAATATGACATTATTTTTAAAGTTTTGAAGTATTGTGCTCCTTTTGAGTTTGTTTTAAATGAACTTTGCAAAAAGTCAAATGTTTTTTTAATTTTTTATTTTTTTTTAATTACTATACTCTGTACAACATATGTAAATCAAATTTTAATCAACTGTAACACAAAATTAAAATGCTGGAGAGGTGGATGGAGTTGTAGAGGATGCCTGGTACACACAAAAAAGAAAACAAAATTAATACATAGTCATAAACATATATAGTTGTTCTGGTACCTACAAATATTATAGAATGTAATATACCTTATATTTTATTTACAAATTCTCCCACTTTTTTGAAGCTTGTTGGGCTGACACAACTCCAACAAGTCCAGCCTCCTACAAGAAATTTCTAAACAAAATACAAATGTGATTAATAACATGTCATTAAATAGGGGATAATTTACAAGGCAAAACGAAACAATAATATTTTAGGCGATGCATGTTCGTAATACTTTACACATTCTACCGTAACATGTGTATAGTTCTAAAAGCGCATGAGACGAGTTACAAGGCAAAATACAGCGATATATTTGACACATTCTAGTCTAACATATATGCGTATATAGTTCTTTTAGGCCATGCATGTTCGTAATACCGTAACAAGCGTATAGTTCTAACCGGGCATGTTACGATAAGCCGTATATGTCAGAAAGCGTAAATGCTGCCGCCATGAGTATACCTACAACTTTTCAAAAGTTACTACAGTTTTATACAACTTTTTATGAGGTTCTTGAGTGCAAATACTCACATTTGTCCAATTTCTTCCCGATTGCCGACACTTCCCGATTTCCGTGTTGGTTTTTGCTCCGACTTGCGTTAAGCCACGCCTATCCCCTTTGCGCAAAGTGTGCATCTGAAAACGCTTTGCGCAGAGGGGTATCATAGCCCTTCCCCTTAGCCCTCGCCCTTACAGAAAAGAGTATTGGGACACCCCTCTGTCTCTCGTGAACGCGCACAACAGAGGGGTAGGGCTAAGACAGAGGGCTAAGGGGTAGAATTGAGACGCAGCCCTTCACCCATCCTTTCGTCACATCAGACGGAATCTGAGTGAATCACATTTGGGGAAATCGGATGGCAACTGAAACAGGTCAGACAGACGGGGAAGTGGCTTCCCAAGATTGCTAGCACGTGTGAATGTTTGTATGATTGGAGGAAGACCTCTGAATCTAAAATTCTCTGAATCTCTGGGATTAAACCCCAAGACCAATACCGCAGGCAAACTAGGTTTCCTGTAGAAGCTTGTATTGGTGGAGATGTATTGAAGCCCGGAGGAGGCATTTTCATGTTGGTCTACCTCATAATCCCATAGTAGTAAAAAAAAGTAAAAAAAAAAAAGGTCAATTGAATGTGAAAGATTGTAGTCTCTTAACTTAGAGAATTGCGGCTAAAGAGACAGAGGCAGTGGATAGAGAGAGAGAGAAAGAGAGAGAGAGAGAGAGAGAGAGAAAGAAAGAAGAGAAAACAAATGGTTAAAAACTGGTAGTGAAAAGACAAGGAAGTAGGGAAAAAAGGAAACAGTATGTATAGTAACATTAAAGGAGGTAGGTTAGAAGTAGTTGTTAAAGAAAATAGTGGACTGTGCGATGATGGTGATGAAAATGCACCATACAGACAACAATTGAAAAATGTTATTCTTAATAACTGTTGTCCAGAAATTAGGGGGCATCTCCAAAAGTACTTAGTCGAGTTGTCTATGTCCACTCTTACTCAATTTATGACACATGCTAGGCATAACTACTCTGGATGTAAATCAAGAGTATAAACAAAAATACTTCCACCAGCACCATGAACCATACGACCCTAACTCAGACAGTGAAACAATAACTGATTTATTTTTGACATTAGAAGCTGTTGACCCGAGTAAAAGACCTGAAGTTACTTTGCTCGTAATTGGCCAACCAATGGTGTTTTTGTGTGACTCTGGTGCTGAATGAACGGTAATCAAGGGTGTAAGCAACCCCATGTATCATTAACAACATGTAAACAACAACTATAGTGACACATGGTCTTTGTCATGTGTCAACAGGAGGGATTGTAGGAAGGGTACTACAGGAATTCAGTGGGATTGGATTTAATGCTTATTTAAATTTTTTGTCCCCCATCTGTGTGGCCGAGTCCGGCAACGTCTACAACGCTGGCACGACCTGTGTGACCTCCGAGTGAGGCCTGACCTGCTACAACGCTCCCAGCACCCCAACAAGCTGCAGCAGGCTCTTCTGTCTAACGATCAGTACAAGAGACACTGGGACAACCAAAGCAGTGATGTGATGATCTGTGCTGGAGCAGCTGAAGCTACGTCCTGCATGGGTGACTCTGGTAGTCCTCTGGTCTGTGAGAAGGACGACGCCTAGACCCTGGTGGGTATCGTGTCCTGGGGCAGCTGCAGATGCTCCATCTCCACCCCCGCTGTCTACGTCCGCGTCACCAAGCTCAACTAAACCTGGACCAGACCTGGAGCAGCAATGTTTTGAACAACGACCAGTAAATGTGGGAGATCACGTGTTCATTAAAGTCATCAAACGAAAGTGTTGGTCCAGTCCACGGTGGGAGGGACCCTACTGCGTCCTACTTGCAACCCCAACTGCTGTGAAAATAGCGGAGAGGAGCAGCTGGATTCATCTTAGTCACTGCATAGTCAGACACGATTTGGCTCTGACCGCTGGTGTGGGGAAGTCTGACTACAAAGGGGGTGAGACAGGATAGGTCTCGCCGTCTCAAGGCAACGGCCGTGTCAGTGAAGAAATAAGATCCCACCAGCATTAGTGGTCGTACAGAGACTTTGGTATTTGCAGAAAAAGTGACGTATCAGTGACTACTCATCTCCAACATGTCTCAGTTGGGTTGTGTTTACTACTTTGGACCTAGAGTACGCGTCACAGTTGTACTCTTGTTGATTCTGATGCTCCTTCCGTGGCTCTGGCTGGAGAGTCAAAGTTCTAAAGAAACTGAACTGTAAGCCATGATAAGGTTCTCGAACTTCAGGACCACATCCAAAGCATGAAGACCCCTAGTGGAATGAATTTCGATGTAATGTCATGGTTTACCTCTGGTTCTTGATAGCAAATACTCCTGAAAGTTCTAACACCTGTATTTGTTATTCTTCTATTGTTCTGTATTTTTACTTCTTGTATTTTGTCATGTCTCCGATCTATGATGACGGAAAAAGGGTTACTGGATCTGTAGATGTTATGATGCAGGAAGAATATACTATGCTACTTGCAGCTACTGATGAGTGTCTCACTCCAGAAAACACCTCATTATTATCTGATGATGTTGTGTAACAACCTCTGAGTGTAAGATGTCACCAATTTGATGTCTCTTTTGATAACCTCACCAAGGAGTAAAAGAAGACTGATGTTTCATTGTGTGACTTTGATAAACAGGAGGGAATTGTTATAGAATTGTAACGATATGTTATCAAAGTGTACTGAGCTACTGAGTTATCTGTGCTTATGTGTGCAAAAGAAGTGCTTACACGACTGAGACTTTGACCCAAGATTAACGTATGTACAGGGAGTCTATCCAGATTAACGTATGTACAGGGAGTCTAAAGGTCGCAGCTTCCTAGCCACGTGTTATTGTCTGAAACTGAATAAAAAGGTGGAGCAAGTGGATGTCCTTTGTGTCTCTGGAGACAAAAACAACGGCTGTTGCTTGTCTCAGGGCTCCCTTGCAGTAGCAAGTAAAACGTAACACTTGTCTGATTTCTGTGTTGCCATTTACGTCACTGTAAATCTGCGGCAGTAGGTGATTGATTTCCTCAGGAGCGCGGCGCTCCACTTTGACACTTCTCTAATGACCTTTATCAAACTATCTAAATACATTTGAAGTGCATGAACAGCTATCCTCCTATCCTATCTATCCAATGCTTGAAGTATCCTCTTCCATCAGCCAATAGTGCATCAGGAAATATTCTCGTGCCGACTCAAATCCTGCCCACCTGTTCCTCAACTTTTGACATGCTCCCAACCATGAGTGAGGCTGTGCTGTGTGGGTAGTGTAATGCTGAGGAAGTGAGGAAGTTTAACTACACATTACATTTACATTATGAGCAGAGTTTATGAGATTCATATTGTGCTTCTGTTCTGTGGATCTATTATAAAACCCCTACATACCAATTTAGGGAATCTTAAATGTTGTATGAAGGATTTTTTTTTCTTTCAAATTGTCAATGATAGCATTATAGAGATGCAACAGCCTTGTAATTATGATGACCAAAACAAAAAAAACTGTGGATGTGGTGGGACCAGTTAAACATTAGCCAACAGATAACGAGGCTACCTCATTATCTATTGGCTGTTAGGTTGTCAATCAAACTCCCTACACTTCTAGCATAACTGACGTGCTGGCGCGCTAGGATTATGTGTTTTACCTACACCTCTCATGCATTCCACAGACACAAGATGCTGTTTTCTCAACCAACGCAGAGGTTCTTAGCAGCTTTTTCCAAATGTAGCTTACTCGGAGTTAGTACAAAGTTTGTTGCAATGGCAAACAAGAATCCGCTACCAGTTGGCCACAAAAGAAAGTCCATTTTTGAGGTCACTCAAAGAAGAAGAGAAGGGGAAAAGGAGCAAAGCCAAACTAAGTTTTTTTTTCTCTGAGATTCCTTTCAGCCATGGCGTGCACTGAAGCAGAGGGTTTAAAGACTGACGCGTTGGTCGCTACATTACTTCTGGACAGGAAACTTCTGCTTATTATTTGAAAACGTACAGTATAGTTACAGCAGCAACAGTAATTCTGAAGTTCCTTGGAAAATCCTCTATACAACCTTTAAACTAATCTATAAACATACAGTAGTGTGGTGGTGTTATGTTGACACAAAGGTTTACATCTTTGCTGTGTGCAAATGTGCACATCTTCTGCACACTTGCATTAATCTCATGTATCTGATCTCCGTGTGTGTGTGTGTGTGCTGTGGTGAACAGCTGTGTGCTGCCTGGTTCATGGTCAATATCTATGGTTCACGGTCATAGCATTTTCCTGAAAAATTGACAAGATAAAATTGTAAAATATAATAATATGTAAGAATCTGGAGTGGTGACCAAGTAGGTCTGGTTGAGTCAAATATATTCTACTTTATGTGGAGCTGTGTGTCCTCCCTCAATGGTGGCCTATGTTTTCCCTAAAGAAAGTAGAGAGACACTCGGCACACCAGAGTCTCTGTCGGTGGACTTTTGGACTCGTACTTTTGGAGTTTTCTGTTTTTATTTCATCCCTATTATTTTCTTGATTAATTATTATTATTTACCAGTTTTGCATTTTGGCACTTATTTTGATCACCTCCTCTCGATACTTCTCCTGTGAGACAGAACCTTTAGGGGCTTATGACGCTCTCCAGATCCAACAGACAAAGCGTTTAAAGGGGGTATGAGGCAAAATTTATTTTTTGGACCTTTCTACCATGTTGTAATGTTCCTTCATCCAAAACATGCCTGATGCATATACAAAAGCATGATACAGTAGTTTTATTAGAGGGATGCACACTGACTGTGTTGTGATAGCGCTCTGAAGGGGGAGTAACTTAGTGCCGAGAGAAAAAGGAGGGTGGACTCAGACCGTCAAAAAGGAAAATTAAACTTAAACATTTTAATATGTTGTTTTTAGTATAGCATTTTCAAAGCAATAAAAGTTAACATGGTGATCTAAACATGTTCTGTGTTAGCAGCTAATACCTCACAGAAGTGTAATGGCTCCCCCTTTAAAGACACCTTCTCCTTGAAGCCCACATTTCACACTTGCTAAACCCAAATAAACACGTGTCTTGGCGCAGATGTTAGAGCAGGGGGCAGATAAGGCGTGTGTGGGGAGAACTTTCAAAGGCTCATGAAGTTGTGAAGCTCTTGTGGAGGCGATAAAGAGCTGCTGTTATCAGTGAGTTTACAGTGAGATAGTCAGGCCTGAACACTCACACAGGCAAAACATGGCCCCGTGCTTTCATCCACACACACAACAGCATTATGAAGCACTATGGGGGCGCACTCATTCATACAACATCAATGAGAAGAACCAGAGATAAGAGAAGCATTGAGACAGAGGGATGACCAGATGTTCCAAACATCTGTATTATCCCCAAATACAAGCACTTAGGAAGCAGAAGATTCCCAAATTACAAGTCTTCTCCAAGTTGAAACATTTCACTTGTTAATAATGTAACGGCTGGAACCAGATCTCAGTTTTGAAAAAAGCCAGATCTTTTCCTTTCTAATTTGTCATCATTTTCATAGTGATAAATGGTGAACCAACACAAGAATCAGTATATCAACATGAGGGAGAGCTTTATGCACTAAAGACAGTTTTTAAGTTATTATCATCAATTATTTCGATTCTGCATTATTACCTCCACCAAGGAGGTTATGTTTTCACCTGAGTCTGTCTGTTTGTTTGTTTGTTTGTTTGTTTGTTTGTTAGCAAGATAACTCAAAAAATTTATGGACGGATCTTGATGAAATTTTCAGGAAATGTTCCGAATGGTAAATCCAACAGATGATTAGATTTTGGTGATGATCCAGAAGAAATCCTGGATTCTGGATCACTTTGAAAATTTCGTTAGCATTGCGTTAAATGGGGCTTGGCGGAGGTCTGTGCTCTCTGAGTGCTTTTCTAGTTTCTAAGAGTAATCATACTCCACTCTCAGTTTGAACCATTTTAAACACGTCTGAGCCTGGGTCATGTCTCTGTCATGAGTTTGTGGATAAAATGAGTTCTCACAATGGCTTCCCTGATATAAAGAAATAGTAAAAGAGCCAGATCCAAAAGATTCAGATTCCATAAAAAAGTCCCATCACTAGTTAATAGTAACTGATCGGTTCATCGGACAGGTCAGAATTCTATGGTGGAATTGGCCATAGAACAGTCAAAATACAGACCGTTTATTTTACACTATATTGCCAAAAGTATTCACTCACCTGCCTTGACTCGCAAATGAACTTAAGTGACATCCCATTCTTAATCCACAGGGTTTAATATGACCCTTTGCAGCTATAAGAGCTTTAGCTCTTCTGGGAAGGCTGTCCACTCTTCCAGAAGTGCATTTGTGAGGTCACACACTGATGTTGAAGGCCTGGCTCTCAGTTTCCGCTCTAATTCTTCCCAATGGTGTTCTGTCAGGCTGAGGTCAGGACTCTGTGCAGGCCAGTCAAGTTCATCCACACCAAACTCTCTCACCCATGTCTTTATGGACCTTGCTTTGTGCACTGGTGCACAGTCATGTTGAAGAGGAAGGGGCCATCTCCAAACTGTTCCCACAAAGTTGGGAACATAGAACTGTCCAAAATCTCTTGGTTCCTTTCACTGGAACTAAGGGGCCAAGCCCAACTCCTGAAAAACAACCCCACACCATAATCCCCCCTCCACCAAACTTTACACTTGGCACAACGCAGTCAGACAAATACTGTTCTCCTGGCAACCACCAAACCCAGACTCGTCCATCAGATTGCCAGATGGAGAAGCGCAAGTCATCACTCTAGAGAATGTGTCTCCACTGTTCTAGAGTCCAGTGGCGCCGTGCTTTGCATTGCACTTGGTGATGTATGACTTGGATGCAGCTGCTTGGCCATGGGAACCCATTCCATGACGCTCTCTACGCATTGTTTTTCAGCTAATCTGAAGGCCACATGAAGTTTGGAGGTCTGTAGTGACTGACTCTACAGAAAGTTGGCGACCTCTGCGCACTATGCACCTCAGCATCCGCTGACCCCACCCCGTCAGTTTATGTGCCCTAACACTACATGGCTGAGTTGCTGTCATTCCCAATTGCTTATAATACCACTGACAATTGACTGTGGAATATTTAGGAGCGAGGAAATTTCACGACTGGACTTGAATGGGTCGCTCTGTTATTTCACAAATGTTTGTAGAAACAGTCTGCAGGCCTAGGTGCTCGATTTTATTCACCTGTGGCTATGGAAGTGATTGGAACACCTGATTTCCATTATTTGGATGGGTGAGTGAATACTTTTGGCAATTTGTGTATCTCTGCTTTTACTGGGCCTATGAAACAAAATCTGGCACAAGATTAAATATCTATTCAATATATATATATATATATTTATATATATATATAAATATATAAAAATACATTCATTTTAATAAAAAAAAATTCTCACAGTAGCTTCAGAAAATAGTGACAGCCTATATACAGCCTATATATAACTGTTTGAGAGATGAACTGTTTTTAAGTCAGATCTATTCTGCAAAATAGACTCTTCAAAGCTTTTAACCATGTTATAGTAATAATAAAATAACTTGTATAGCGCATTTTTGGACACTCAAAAACGCTTAACAAACAAAGTAGAAAGTAGCACTGTAAAAACAGGGGGAATTATGGGGGAAATGCCAGCTTGAACAGGTGAGTTTTTAGTTGTGATTTGAAGTGCTGCAGAGAGTCCGAGTTCCTGATGAATTTTGGGAGAGTGTTCCAAAGCAAGGGGGCGGCAGCAGCGAAGGCTCGGTCCCCTAAGGTCCGGTGCTTTGTCCTGATGAGGGGAGTGAGGAGGTTGGTGTCGGCTGGTCTGAGGCGGCGGGTGGGACAGTGAAAACAGAGGAGATCAGCGAGATAGGGAGGGGCCAGGTTATGGAGGGACTTGTAGGTGATGAGGAGGACCTTATATTGAATGTGGTATTGTACGGGGAGCCAGTGGAGTTGCTTGAGGACAGGAGTGATGTGGTCTCTGGACAGGGAGTGGGTGAAGATGCGGGCGGCGGAGTTCTGGATGTTTTGCAATTTTTGGAGGTGGGTGGAGGGGAGACCATACAGAAGGCTATTGCAATAGTCGAGTCTGGAGGAGGTTATTGCTGTTTCCTTCTCATTGACCCTCTGAAGTTGTATTTGGAGTGATTTGTGCATGTTTGAGTAATCTTTAATCACTTATTTTCAAGGCGCCATTTTACCAATCTCCAACTCAATTGGTACACGCCCACTGTGACGCACGCACTTCCTTCTCCAGTTTTCCAGGTGATACATGTAGGATTTGGCAGCATCACGTAGTCATTTTGGTACAAATAAAAAAATGCTCTGCTCTAGTGTGATGTGCAGCTGTCCATAGGAGTGGCCCACAGCCTGCGGCGCTTTGTGGTGATGATGTTTACGGCACAAACGCAAAAGTCAGTGGACTTGTTTCTTTTATAACTTAATAAAAGAAAGAAAGATCATTTGGACATTTTAAATCACAATATTGATCTAAAACAACTTAGTTTTAGATCAATATTGTGATTTAAAATGTCCAAATGATAACATAATGATCCACAAGTCAAGTGTCACAGATTATTAACTATAGCGCACACACAAGCAAAATATGTCTGCTTTAAAGAAATCTCCAAACTTCTGATTCAAATGAAAGTTTGTGTCAGGTGTGAAGGCCCAGGGAACGCGGTGCTAAAGGCAGATGAAGAACAATAGACCATTCAGTGCTCTCTCCTCCTCTCCACTCATCTGTCTGCCCTCTCCTGTCTTCATCTGTCTGCCCCACTCCTCTCTCTGATCTACTGCCTCTGCTTTAGAACATCACATCTGACAGATGTTCCACCATGACCCCTCAGGAGGCCTCCACATGCTCCTCTAGCTCCGCTGGCTCTGGATCTAATTCAGTGTCCCCCCATGTTCTTCTGGTCTGAGAGTGTCAACCAGACCTCCGCTGCTGAGGCTCATGGGTAACATACGGCCCATGTGGTTCCCAACTGGTGGTCCTGCTCCCAGTGAGACATTATCAGACATCTGCACATCAGAATTTAGAACAATCATGTCTTAACTCACAATATCGCAAACGTTTCCAGAAATGAGAGTGGAGACACATTTGGAACTGCGCTAATGATTTGGACATGTGTCTCACAAGAATGGACAGAAACGAAAAGACCAAAGGGAGTCTAACCCACAGCCTCCAATGAAAGGAGACAAAGGATAACCACTCTGCCACAGTAACACAATCAGAACATGTACGATCCACTCAGAGAGATCGAGAGTCTAACCCACAGCCTCCTTACTGAGAAGAGACAAGCTAACCACTCTGCCACAGTAACATAGGGAGGACATGCACGATCCACTCAGAGAGATAGGGAGTCTAACCCACAGCCAGCTTATTGCAAGGGGACAGGCTAACCACTCTGCCACAGTAAAACATGACCTATATTTTCCGCGTGTATTTACTACTTTCTATTGTCTTCTGAAATGACCCAAATCGTATAAACTTTGTATTCCTCCTCCCAGGCTTTTACGTCTCTATAAAGATCAGAGCGCTGAGGTTTGGACCAGGCTCCAGGCACCAGGCGGCCGTCATTACTACGTCTGCCCACACCAGAGCCTCGTGAGCGGGCTAGCTTCAGTGCCCGTCCCCCCTCCACATCACAGCTCTGGAAGGTTAGCGGTTAGCGGTTAGCCAGCCTGGGTTGGGTTGGACTGAATGAAGTCTCGGGCCTGGTCAGGCAGTGGTGACAAATTTGAGGGGTTGTTTCATTGGCTGTGTGGTGCATCTGAAATACAGTGTGAGTAAATTAGATTTAAACAAAAAAACATGCAAGGTAAGGTCCTATATTATGCAAACTTGACTCTTGTGAGCTTTAAGCCACGTTAGAATGTTGTTACCTCCTCAAAAACAGATCTGGAGTTTTGTTTCACTCACATATGTTTGAGTAACCCTTTATTATTAGTCTGTCTAAATCTCCAAAGCTCAAAATGCTCTGTTCCACCTTGTGATGTCATCAAGTGGTAGATTTGAGGTTTTCAGCTATTTTTAGACTCAAGTGAACTGATTTACTCTTCAATACACAAAAATAACCATAAGTTGTTGCCTTTTCAAATATATATTGTTGTTTTACCTGTTGATGAGATTGCCACAGCTGCTACTGCTGCACTGAGGAGTGAAGAAGCTTTATTATTACATGACATCACAAGGTGGAACTGAGTGTTTTCATTTTGAGAGAAGAACTCAGCCTGAATCTGAAGGGTTTGTGTGAATGAAACAAAACACAACTATGTTTGTGATGAGGAAACTACATTAGATAACATGGCAGAAGTGTCCAGGTGTGTCTCTGAGCTCACAATGGAAGTGTTATGATCACATATACCCCACATAGGCCCCACGGTCAGACAAAGACAGAGCCTCTGCCCACAGGAGCCAGGGGTCAGTGAACACAAGTCTACACTGTCAGACTGTGTATGCGGTGAGGAAGCTACTCCAAAAACATGACAATAAATGTAACATATATGTGAGTACTGTACAGTGAGGAAACTACACACTAACACACTAATAGCACTGACTCTGACAGCGCACATACTCAAACAGATCCAACAGAAGTCACTGATGAGTCACTTCTTGGTAGGCCTGGGGGCCATTTAAATGTGTCATTACAGACTTACAGTTATTTTTCTGTTCTACGATGAGGTTTAAGGAGAGATCCACCAGTATGGTTGATAGCGATAAGCTCTGGGGCCAGTTTCAATGACTGAAAAGTATTATAAACAAACCCAAACTTTATGTGTATTCTTTAAGCCGCAGATTGACCAAAACAAAATATCGGCCTGTGCTGGATATTTAAGGCCAATCGCCTATCCACTCACAAGTGCAAATATCGGCCCAATCTATCTCTAGATTTGAGGTGTAGAGGGTAGAATGAATAACTTCTATGACTCATTATAGATACAACTCTTTAAGTGTTGCATTCTGTTCTTTATTTACAGCACTTTGTGGTTTGTAACCAGATTGTACATGTCGTTTTTGGGTATTATTCTTCTTATTTGACTTAGTGTCGGTGACATAAATTAGTGTCAATATTATCGTCTATATTTTCTTCAATATATTGCACATAATTCAATATATTGCACACAATACATTGCAAATGTGTGATAGTGACAGGCCTAAGCAGGGGTGCACCACATATGAGACACACGTCATACGCCACAGATGAACAATAAAGACAACTGCAGTCTGAGGGAGGCGTTCCCTCCCTGACAGAGTAGCACCCTAAGAGAATACTACAAATGAAAACTAAAACTACAAACAAATACTGTGTGTGTGTACAGTGAATAGTGACAGTGTACAGTGAAAGCATCTGCAAATACAGATACATGGATTCTTTGAAAAACATGCACAAAAGTACTGGAGAAGCAGAAGGAACTATACATGAAACTCTTGTCAGTCAAACCATTTAAAGAAAACATTGTGCTTGTATCAGCTCTATAGTTATGATTTATGACACTCGTGGCTCTATATATTTTATCATTTGCACATTTTAAATCACAATATTGATCTAAAACAACTTAATAAAAGAAACAGGAGTGCTGACTTCTGTGTTAGAAAACTGTGGAGCCCAGTTGGAGCTGACATCACAACAAAGCGACGCATGGGCCCCTCCTATGGACAGCTGCACATCACCTAGAGCAGAGTATTCTTTTGCACACTGCTGATTCCAACGTGTATCACCAATTAAGAAAATAAAATTGGAAGTGTGTACATCACAATGGGCGTGTGCTGGTGACGGTGAAAACTGGGGTTGATAAGCAGTATGGTTCCTTAAAAATAAGTAAAGATGACTCAAACCTGCATAAATCACTCCAAATGCAACTTTAGGTAAGTAAACTGTGAGGAGAAACAACTATAAC